>OZ038442.1:22787519-22843763 GCA_964036265.1 Daptonema setosum
CATCAACAAATTCCTACATGGGATTTTTCGAGTTCACGTAGAACCTCTAATTCCAAAGGGAATCATGATCAAGTTATGAAACCAGACGAGATTTATTGGCTCCAATATGTTTATTTCCTCCTTTCAATAAAAATTTCAAAAATGAAAACAGGCCAAACATGTTGTATATTTTCAGCAAGCCAGTCGTACATACATGTTCGATCACTCATGTGCAACAAACCAAGACGGCTGATGACCGATGATCGGATAGGCAACAGCCCAACCTACACGGAAATTTATTCCATTATATAGATTATACCAAATAATCTTTTATCTATTCGATTTCTTTATTCATTTATCCTATTATAGGATACCAAAATAACATATCTTTTGAAGTACCATCAACTGCATATAAAAGTTTTATGTTATTTTTCCATCCGCCATTGACTGACGGTGAGCGATGACAGTGCACATGGGGAGGGATCGGGCCGGATTGAGAAGGATGAGCAACACAGATTGACATGGAGATAAGCAGAAGATGCATACAACATACCATATGTAATTTACAAGCCATCATGATATACATGAGTAAAGCTTTAGGTGAAACATCTTATTAGCCATATATTTTTCATAAACACTTGAAAAATGTTGCACCGAAATGTAAAAACCTATTTATAGACTAAAATACCTTTATCCTTTTGAGAAATGTCAAGCAATAAATGTTGCACACATAAAAGGAGATCGAACTTCGTATCGGTGAAGGAGAACGGTTAAATACTTATTTTATTATTCATGATTATTTTTATAACTTGAACCTATATAATATAGATTCAATACTTTGTCATCCAGCGGTTCAAACGAATGCCTCCAATTCGTCGGAAATGATCAAGACACCGACACCACGCAATAAAAGTATTGCCATAGTACAACATGCCATTACAACACCTCATCATGTTTACTCAACAATAACATAACATTTTGACGATGAGTAAGTGCGGCTCATTCATAAAACCGTCTTGCATGGTGTAGAATGTTTCACTATCACCAAGTTATCGAGAAAACCTTTACCGTCGGTGGTGGATGGACATCAGAATGAAAGGAATCACGTTTTTTTTAAGAACTGCAAATATGCATAGATTGAAATATCAAACTCAAATTTAATCAATGAAAAGTCATGAGTTTAACATAAGTCCAAGAGTGAAACATACTTTTCCATACTTTTGTAGAATATGTACCTCTCACCACGCCCCTATCGTGAGTTAAAATCTGATTAGTGCGGCATTGTATATCATATTTACTATAGGGTTTTCGTACGTTTCATCAATGACTATACACAAAAAATTAAATGATGAAATAGTTGATTATGTCGTTAATCTGGTGAGAGATTTGTGAACAAAATCAGATAATGAGTTATACAAAAAACACCAAATAATGAGATAGCAAGGAAACAAAAACCTGCATCTAGGTTATAAGAAAAACCAAATTTGGCTTACAACTATGAAACCATGCTGAATAAAACTTTTCACAATGATGAAGTTGAGAGTCTGGTTTCAATTAATTCCGAAACGTGGTTCTGATAATCCAGTACTTGAGAATCTGGTTTTGGCTAACTCAGAACTTGATTTTCAACTTCATTGGTTTTAAATCATTTTTTGTAATCAATTATGGGGCCTATAATTGTAGTATGGCCACTCGTGTTCACTTGATCCTAAACAAATCACCCACGAAATCTTACTGAAGTAATTGCATAGCATTGAACACGTTCATACCAATCAATCAGGTACAAGTAATGATATACGAACCTTGGTTCTGTACGTGTAATGCTTACTGAACTCGATATCACAAACATTCGTAATCTGTATTCCATGAGAGAAACAAACATTAGGGATGTATGATATGTTTCTAGATTATGGTTGATGTGAATGAAGAGGCCTAAACCTTGATTTTAAGATTCATTGAATCTGCCAGATATTACCATGTATACTGTACTTAATCCTCTCTGTTATACCAAACTGAAGAAACAGAGGATACGATACGTTCAATGCGGTGAGGCAAGTGGATGATAAATTGACGATAAATTCAATTACCGATACCCATGACTTTTATTTAATCAGAAATATATCTCTGTAAGTTTTCTGGGATTGTTTATGAATTTCAGGCAAACAATACAAGCGAGCATGTGCATTGAGTGCCACAGATTGGTTAGCCGCTTGTAGAATGCATGAGACTGTGGGGCATTATGACACGCACCGTCAACATATCCATGCTAACCATGCTTTCGTGGGTGGATAACCACACAACGATATATGCCACTCTCTCATATTCTAGAACCAGTGTACTCAATTTTAACATAAATCTCACGTAGGGCAACCCATAAAGAACAAATTTTCTTTCTTCAAGGTAAATAAATTTATTGATAATTCTACCCGCCCGCGAACGCCAGCCGGTGCGATATTCGTGAATGTGTGTACACAAATATGAATGTACGTGAATGTATGTACGCCTAGGTGCGCGGAAATTGTTTATTTGTCTACTCTCTCTATCTGTAAATAGCCAAATGATTTGCCATAACGCCTCGGCCATGACTGACCAGCATTTCCTAATATTATATGCCAGGATTTCATACATTTTGGTTTCTTTGCATAACATTTCATTTCATTTTATTCTGATTGCGATCCAGCTTGGAGCCATGAAAACGGCAGAAACAAGATTAGTTACATACACAGCTCTAGAGGCTAACAACTGAAGAACTCATTAGAAAGACTAGGAATTTCGGGTCACTGTACAAATTTATGTGATTTAACTAACCTATGGTATTATTCAGTTTATCATGGCCGAAAGAAAAACAGAAAAACTAACCATAATTATGGTTCTCTGAGAGACAACGATTCTTTGGATGAGAATCAAAAAAACATAACCAAGATGAAAAGGTGAAACAAAATAAAATATTCAGATTAGAACCAACTCAGAATTAGTCTGCGACTCTAGCGAGCATCTGCGATTATCATTGATGACGTCATCCACCACGTCACTGGTACTCGCCGTTACGTGGTGCAGGTGCGACCAATCCGCCGATAAGGATGACTAGAAATTAAAAATTTCGCTCACGAGAAATTTTGAAACAGATATTTTTGACAAACCATTAACACCAAAAAACTTTCTTTGCATACTTTTCGTATCAGATTTGATTAAATAATCATCTCTTAAACATCGAGGTACATACAGGGTGTCCCAGCGAGGTGTGATGATTGGAATTTTTGAATAACTTTCACAGTGTTCTAGATAACAACCTAAAATTTCATAGGTTAATAAAACAGTTTTCCGCTATTATGCTGAATTTAAAATTTTTTGATTTGGTTCATTATTGCGTGTTTTACGGTCGATCAAGCAACATGCCTTAAAATTACACTTTGTAGCCAAGAATGTCGCATGAAACATTAAATAACTTTATGTTAGTTCAACTATATGGCTTGAAACATGCAACACTGATAGCTAATACCATAAATCTGAAGTACTGGAAACAGTTTTCGATTTGATATGTTATTCCACCTTTTTTTTATTGGATATTGAAAACAGAATCGCAATTTCTAGAAATTGGTGGCGAAAAGTTGCGGTAAAAAAAGTTTTGAAAATCAATTAATATAATGAAAAATGTACTTTGACTTCTGAAATATACCTCTTCCTGCTATTCAACACAAATTTATAAAAAAATTCGGTCTTTTGTATCACTTTTTATTTTCGGTGAAAATCTCAAAAATGCGGTTGCGTTAAGAACATAAACAGGCATGTTGCTGGATCGGCCGTAAAACACCCAATACTGAACCAAATCAATTTTTTTTAAATTCAGCGTATTAGCGGAAAACTGTTTTATTAACCTATGAAATTTTAGGTCGTTATCTAGAACACTGTGAAAGTTATTTAAAAAATTCAATCATCACACCTCGCTGGGACACCCTGTACATACTTTTGTTATTGAAAATCCTGAAATTTTAAAAACGCACCGTTTTACTCGGCAAATCGACAGTTGGTGACGGCGTCTGCTTCTCTGGAACCGCATCATCCGGCATTACCGTATTCTTATCAAGTATCGTGGATGGCATCGATGGTCTGCGATCAGCAATATCCAACGTTGGTTTGATAGGTTCATCAAAAGAAGCCTCAGATTTTGGTGATATTTCCAATGAATTCGGATCCGGCGATTGATTGCGGGATCGTGAAATTGTTTTATCTGGTGTTTTCCGGTTTGTGGGGGTTTTGAATTTGGGCACGATGCCGCGACTGAGCTGAGATGGCGACACGAAATCAGTCATTGTTAGCAAATTTGGTGATATTACAGATGTAATTTTTGATTATATTTGTAGACGTTGATTATAGTTTGTAAAAGTTTCTAAAAACAAAAAATTATGAATTTGGTGATCAGATAAAATGTAACCGCCGTCAAAATTGAAGACACTTAAAAGAAATTTTAAACTGTGAGATTTGAAACTTTTTTCTGTACTACTTATCTTGAGATAAAACGTTCCATATTGACTGAAAATACTTTGCGATGGTGATTTGCCTTTGCAGTATGATAAATACCTCACAACCATAAACTACATATGTACATACAGGTATGGTATAATATGTAGGATAAACGCATACCAACAAATAAGCTACATACATACATATTTGTCTGGTATGCGCGAGTTTATAATTGGATTGGTCAAAACGCTTATCTCATAACTTTAATTGTACTACGCAAAGTGTTTGACATAATGAAGATTACAAGAAACGCACTAAAGCTATGACAACCAAAATTATTTTTTACCTAGGATGATACAAAATTCCTCTCACACGCTGAGTAGAGAATTATGAAATTATAATTGGATGGATTGATGGATGGATGGATGGATGGATGGATGGATGGATGGATGGATGGATGGATGGATGGATGGATGGATGGATGGATGGATGGATGGATGGATGGATGGATTCATGGATAAAATTACAGGTGTTGCTTGACATAGCGTATCGTTATCGAAAGCTGCAATCAACGTCTGTCATGTTTGTATCGTCGTCGCGGATATTAGTAGCGCCCCTCCCACTTTCAGGATCGAACAGATCAGCATTTCACACATTTCACCTACTTTCGCAGCAATTTGACAGCAGAAAATGTAGCATGATTTGTGATTAGAGCTGATAACAGAACAGTTTGATGATAAATACATACTTGTAGCCTCTTATCGAAGCAACGCGGTAATAAACTAGCGGGAAATTTTATTCGGACAGTTTGTTTTATGATGTGGTATTGATCAAAAGAGCAAAGAGTTTACTTCAGACAAGACTTACAGTTTATGAAAATTATAACTTTTATAACACAACAGCCGGGTTAAGGTCTTTTTTTTTAGATGATTCTGTACATAATGTATTTGTCTTCTAATAAGCATACCAATTTCGCTTACTACAAGCAATCACATGTGCGAACTATGACTGCCAGAAATCAGTCCAAAGTATTTGCTCTCTGACTCATGCTTAGCGCACATAAATCAATCATGAATCACTTTTTCATAGTGCAATCAACATCAACATAAACACAGCGCGGACGTTGATGCAAAATACAGTTCAAGCTGTGATAATACATAGCTCACTTAAAGTATGAAGTAAGTTTCAAAGCTCCGGGAAGTTCCAGGTTTGTTTTCTTATTGTTATTCCCCGCTTGCATAAGTTTAAAACTTCTGATTACTGGTATAGAATTTAGACATTTTAGAGGTAGAAAAAAGAAAGCATTAATAAAACGATTTTAAGAAAGATTTACAAGCCAATGAAAAATTTGGTGCTTGACGAAACTGAATTTTACATGAGCAAAATGTATTGCATATCTGAAAAGCAGAATGGACATGTGCATGCATGTGTATGTTCCTGATTCATGACTGACTTGATCTGAATCATGAATCATCTCAAATAAAAAATGTTGAAAACTATCAAAACGATTGTCACATTTCGGTCAACAGATTTTCCTCTCCATTTTCGGCATCGATTCAGATATATCAGGTGGTCGGGCGAAATCGGTGAGTTGGTACGATAATACAACGGATTTATGTAGAGGATTGCATGTTATTTATAACAATTGAAATGTCTCTACAGCCGGATACAGGCGGACGAGCCGATCCTCCGAAGGGACGGAAAGTTCGCCGAAGAAGGGATAGGTCGTTTTGCCTTCACATTGAGGAACAAATCCAACTTTTTAAAACTACTAAAAAGAGGGGAATACCATCTTTCAATTATTTTCTCGATCGCTAGTGATACCGAACACATCTACCGATTTATGAGTTCCGAAACAAACAAAAAACTACGGGGAAATTTGTACACGCGTGTATTTTACACGATGTTCAACATTTCGGTGTGGATTTAGGTTAAAAATACCTAGAAACATTTGAACGTTTATGTTTATCAAAAATGATGGTAAAATACGTAGTAATGACCTCTGACATGTCGCATTTATTCGATATCGTTAAGCCGCTTGAGAAAAAACCAAGCATGTACATTTAAATAAGTGTTTCGCGTTGTTAGTCGGTTTGAGATGAGTACAAGCACTTTTTTGTTAGACCTTACACTTCAGCAAGGTCTAACAAAACAAAATCACCAGTAATACTTCAGTTGTGAGTGATCTAAAAACAATAAGTACAGGTAGAATCTACAATACTACAGTTATACAACAAGTGGTGGTGGTACAGTTGACAAGAACCGGTATGTATATGGATGACCCAAAGACTACAGAAGACAGTTAGTCAGTGAATCAGTGAGTGAGTGAGCCAGTTTGTCGGTACACATATACCAGAGTGGGAGTTACATACAGTAGTAGTCAGACGTTCATTTAAAGTTAGTCAGTCAACCGGATAACATGTTAAAAACAATCAGTTAGCCAGTCAGGTAATCAGTTATTTTTGCCGACATTCATTTCGACGATTATTCAGTTTCACACAACAGCATTAAACAACCTCGTTTTGGCGTCCGTTGTAAGGTGATAATAATCTGTGTAACATCAAGTTGTCTGTCGCCCCCTATATTATAACAACCTACGTTACCTGCACTGTAAATCGTGTAAAGCAACCTGCCGCCACAAACCGGTCAGAATGTCAACAAAAATTAGAGAAAAGTATTGAGAATGTTTTTGAAATAAGACGTGGTATTTTCCTCAGTTTTGAGTAATTCTGTGTTTCAAAATTCTGTTATTAGAAAGTTTAGATTAAATTGACTTTCGTAACTAAAACGATTAACGAGCAAGCTAAATATACCTTAAAGTTTGTTTGCAATGCTCACAAACTCAGTAGTAATACAGATCATTAATCAATGAACAGAGTTGCTTCCCGGGACCGGTCGGAATCTGTAATGAATCAATGATTTACAGACATCGGGTATGAGAAAGTCAATTACATTTGATTTATAGAAACGCACATAAGAGAAAATAATAACAGTTTGAATGAATACTACAGAATTGATGAATATTACAAAATTGATGAACATGCCCTATGAATGAATATTACATAAAAGACGAATATTACAGAATGGATGAATATTACAGAATGAATGAATATAAAAAATGGATGAATATTACAGAATCAATGGATCAGCAGCAGCTTGGCACTTGGACAGATCGGACTTGGCAACTCCCACGAAAGTGCTAAAATGACTAATAACAAACGTTGAACAGGGTGGCTTCAAAAATGACCAGTCAATGTGACGGTGGTTGTGTGCACAGCCATCCAGCCGTTTGTTGGACAGAGTAAACTTGGTGACAGTCAGATTGTTAGATAAATACATACAAAACTACCGTAGTCACCAGCTACATATTCTAGCAAGTGCAAGTTCGCTCAACCGTTTCCAACCGACCGAACACTCGATCAAAAAGATGGTCGTTTCATTATGAAATAAGAACAAAAATCGAAACTGCTGTTCCATAGGTTTTGGGCTTCAAAAAATGACATCCGCAGTACATAGTGGTTAATTTATTACTAAACTTTCATTTGAAATAATCTTGAAGCCACAAAAAACAAGAAGATGAATGGAGTGCGTATGACCTTTCGGCACTCGTAAGAGGTGGTAATGGTACATACACGTAAAACATATGACCCGGAAAAGCAGTTGAACAACTGTTGTGTTTTTTTACGTCTGTGAATAGATTGGACGACAACGAAAACAACGAGTGAATGACTGAATTGCGATCATTGGAGTTGGAGCAAACTTTCACATTGGACAAACTGATCAACTGTATAATCAGAAAAGTGTCAGATCTTCTAATCATGTTCTAAAATTTATCAGAAGTGAGCCAGGCTTCCGATTCTTATGAAAGTATTACCGCAATCATCGAAAAAACGGTTAGTTCAGGTGCGACCGAGTTCTGTTCGTTTCACCGTCTATCCCGATGGTGCCCGATGATCAAAACCGTCATAAAGAACGCAATTTTTTCATAAAAATGAATCAGGAGTGTTCAGTCGGTTTCGTGCAAGTCGAGACACCCATTGGAGAATAATTTCTATTTTTACCGGCCTTTGAAAGGTAACCGCACAATTGCACCCTTTTGCCGTCCGCTAGAAAATGTAGACTCGTAAGGGAGCTGGGCGCCGCGTAACACCGCGACCGCAAAAATGTTATTGGTGTCCGATCAACGGTTGCAACATCGGCCCTGCGGCGGATGAGAATTTGGAGAAAATACTTGATTGGGGGTAATTAGATTTTTCGGTAACTTTTATTGATAATTTACCAACCCATTAGAACTGAGTAAATTTTTCACGATTTGAAATTCTACTGCTCTAAATCTTAAGCCCCGTTTATACTCGAGCGCAGACGCAGCGCAGCCATACAAAACTGTCTACGGCATAGATCTACGGCATGTTTGCATTTATACTCGCTGCACTGGGCTGCACCGTAGATCTATGCTGCAGATCTACGGGTGCAGATTTGTATGGCTGCACCCAATATCAAATTGAATTGATATTGGATGGTGCAGATTGTTGTTTTACATTCAATAAAAATTGAATAATTTTATAAAAAGGTCAAAACACTCTTTCTAGATAGTTTTATGAAATTTTTCCAGTTTATAACCCGTTTTTTCATTGAATTTCGAGCTCCAGAATGTGGTGTAAAACGACAGCCACTATAGCACTAACAAAGCACGCAAAATCAAGCAGAGCCGCGCTACAGAATCGTTCATGTTTCACATAGGGGTGTGTTATATAGAACTCTGCCTGTTTTGCGCGATTTCCCTAAATTACCTTATAAGAGTTTTTTAGTTTCTCTCAACATTTTTAACGGAAAATTCACATTTTATTACGTCAATAACCCTATCTGATTGAATACTGTCCCCAAGAGCTCTAAAATAACTGTAGTTTTGATTTGATCAACGTTAATCAACCACAGCTCACATAACACGGTATGCATAATCGACCGGATCCGACCCGGATGCCAAAAGTCGATCAAAAATTTTTCAGCTCCTTTTCGGTTCTTTTTGGTCTCAAAATTCGTGAAAAAAATCAGTGATCAAGAATATGTAAGAGAAGTCACACAAAAATTTCGGTTTTATATCAAATCAGATCGCCCAAAATCTCGACCGAAAAAAAATTCACCTTAGTTTCGGCTCTTTTTGGTCTCAAAATTCATGAAAAAAATCAGTGATCAAGAATATCTAAAAGAAGACACACAAAAACTTTGGTTTCATATCAAATAAAATCGCTCAAAAACTGGAATTTTGACTGCGCTCGTGCGTTTATAGTCGCTAAACAGCTGCGCCCGTAGATCTGCACCCTTAGATCTGCACCCGTAGATTGCACCCAAATCTGCGCTGCGCCTGCGCTCAAGTATAAACGGGGCTTAAGAATGATACCATTGATTCTGATTTTCCTTCCACAGTTGAGAGAGGGAGGGCAGCTGTTACCCATTGACGAGTGATCTGGTATATAATGACGTTGTGATGATTGATGATCCAGTTTATAGGCCAAGTTGGGTCTGGCATACAACTCGAATGACGGTGGTATATTTTGGTCAGAGGTTGAGGTTGGAGTGATTGTCGATTTTAGAACTGGTGGCTAGCGCAGATAGATATCGAAGACGCTTACATTGAGATAACGTAAGATAAGTGAGAAGATACGTTAATGATTACGGTGCTTGTGGTTGATTGATTTACGCAAATTTTTTCGACCTTCACAAACAAGTTATGTAATTTATACTTGAAAACTATGCTTATCGTTAAGTCTTCCAGAGAACTGGTCACAGTAAAGCCTTTCTTAAGCTCAGGCTTATGCTTAGTTTTTGGCAAATTACCTTCCATGCTGTTTTGTTATAAGTTTAGTAGAGATTTCACTGGACGCAGTCGGGAACCAAAACACGTCATCCCAGGTCATCCAGATTGGCACATCCGGCACATTTTGGTGGTGGCAAACAGATGACACCCACTCATTTGGGTGATCGAGTGCCATCAGAGATCATAAGACCTATAATACTCGGGCTAATAACCAAGTTGTCCATACATATTATGATTAAAGACTAGTTTAACTGTGCGTGTAAAAATATGGCTATGGATAAACGAAATGTAACTCTACCATATTAATCCTCTGTTGAAATAGCATTAGTTTTTTATGCAACTACTGTATATCAAGAGTAAAAAAATCGAAGCAATAACCTTCCTCTTTGGAAGAGTTCCCCGGCCAGTGGTCACAGAATAAAAGTCTGTCAAACAGACGCTTTATCTTCAATGGTAACCACCTAATATCTATCTACAAATCTAAGAAACCATTATCCAAGGAATTTGTGGTATTTTCCCGGCAACAGCTGGCCACAATAGAGAGGCATCGTAAATACTATTTATATGGACCTCTTATTGAGATGCCTTTCCTTACCAATACATTGTATGTCTAATGATGTACATAAATACTTGCGTTCGAATGAAAGATGAGGGATTTTCCCAAGCTGAAAATAAGAAGTGCATATTATTTTAATAACATGATAATTGAGGTTTGATTTTTTAATCGGACTCAAGCAATTATTCAAGCAATCATTAGGTTTGGTTGACCATGAGAGAGGCGGCATAAACAGAAGCTAATTTTAGTTGTCATTCAAAAAACGAACAGTTAATCATTTGCTTACTAAAAAACAGACGGATATGTCGACTGACTGACTGACATATTGACTGGCTGACTGATCGACTAACCGCTGACTGACGCTACGGTTGAAAAACTGGTTGATTGGCTTGTTAGAGTCGAGATGTGACTGACTGATAGACTCACTGACAGACGTACAGATTAGCAGATACACAAATAATAATAACAATAGGAAAACATCTTATTACACGGAACAGAAACTCACATAAGCAACTTTCTATGTACATTATATGTACTTCAGCAAAAAATTCATTAACTGATGAATTCTATTTCGATAGTCAGATATGTCAGAATGGTGACATTATGGGTTGAGTCTGTCACTGTTGGGTCAACACACACAATTCTTCAGTACAATGTACATGAAAGTCTCAATCTGCACAATATCTGCATCTGTGTGATAATCGGTGCATCTCAATCAGCGAGTCGTGGCCGGCAAATGCTGAAATTCTTTCTTGTCTTTCCTATTTTTAATAGATCAACTTCTCACCCATAGTACAAGAAACCAGTTAGAATTTAGGAAACGGATTGTGAAAGGGGAATTTGTTAAATTTAGGTAAGAATAATTGATGATCCGCCATGCATAGTATGGTGTCATTCAGTCTTGACATGTCAATAATAACAATAATCGTCGTTCAACCAGCCACCATGTGAGCTCGACCTTGACGATGTCCAGATACAGCCGATCACTGTAATGCACACCATCCGATGCTCAACTCTGGATTCACATTCAAGCAAATCTTAAGTAAGGAACTCTGAACTCGGAAACTTGAAGTAAGACAAGGGTTTGTTGAAGGACAGTCCGTCAAAACGAACCTCAATCCGTTTAAAGTGAGAAAATTGACCTGTCGATTCCATGTCATAAACTGTAAGTTGGACTGAAGATCTTTTCGATTCAAACCCCATTCTATGACTGAACAACTCGAGGTGCGGTGCAGGGCATCATGTCCAGTGCGTCCAATACCGCCCCCAGACCAGAGTAACCTCCATTTTATACTGGGACTTC
Source organism: Daptonema setosum (assembly GCA_964036265.1). Lineage (NCBI taxonomy): Eukaryota > Metazoa > Nematoda > Chromadorea > Monhysterida > Xyalidae > Daptonema > Daptonema setosum. The sequence continues at coordinate 22,799,634 of OZ038442.1, forward strand.
ATCTGGAACCTCACAACCCATAGATACGCATCTTCTCGTAATCTTTGTACCTTCAGGCCGGAAAATTCCACCGTATCAATCAGTGAAAGTGAAATGCAGCGGATCCGATGACCGTTCAATTGCAACATTGAGATTGTTTATGGATGTATCGGTAATCACGGAACGCCTGTCACGGTATCACGGAATGTAATCGATATGCATACAATGTTGCAAAGATGCGCTGATTTCACCGGAAAATCTGACAAACAATCCACTCACATCTGGATTGCGGTATGTGGGAATTGAACTCGGTGAATCAGACTATCAGGCGGCAAAGCTATCCGATCGGACATCTTGACCGCTCATATCATGCAATCAATCTATAGGACAACAAAACTATAATTTCATCTTGTGGGTAATAGATATCGCTTTCAAACTCAATTGGGATAAACGAATACGGTACATTCATAGAATATGTATATTATATCCATTACTGAAATCTACAAGTAGTGAAAGACACAATACCCTCCGAGTGCACTGCCTTTTCACCCGTTTTGAGTGGAGTGCACAAACAATGACAATAATGAGGGGTAGGGCCTTATAAGGGTTTGCAGTCTAATATATAAGACCGATCGAGAGCAGGATAATACCGAGACTCCTGTTCTGAATACAGCTGTAAATAATCGACACTATACAACAACGATCAGACAGAGGCGGATTCAAGTTTCGAAGAAACCTATTCCGGGCATTGGAGGTTTATACGACTGAAAATATAATGTATACATAGTGTAGTTTGTATTGTAGCATTGTAGTTTGGATTGTGACTTAAAAATTTCAGTTGCAAGGATGGGTGGCCAAAAACCGATGGCAGTGGAGTTGACGAACAACAAAAAAGAAAAATTCCACTCTAAGTTTCACTCCAATGGTTTCAAAACGTGGACCTGGACCTTGAACATAAAATACTGTATACATATAAACTTCTCGGTTCGGTCGATTCCCGGTATTTTCAGGGAATTAACGACACTTTGAACCGTTATGCGGATCGTCAGTTACCGGGTTATCGGTGCCAACATCGACTGGACTGCATAATTCATTGTATACATATTATTGTGTACATTAACTACACATTCCGGGCGGTCACATTGGGGCCGAGCTGCGGTCAACCGAGTTGGAATGTGATGAGGTGATGATTGGATCAGATACTAACAGACACTAGCCGACGAAAGAGCAACGGCAACGGCAATTCCCCCTTTTTGAAAGTTCTAAAAAGTAGAATTTGTTCCTAGGGTGTAGGTAATATGGCTTCAAACCTGCCGATTCAACCTTCTTTTTAGGGGGATTGGGATTGGGGCTGAGGATTGGCTCTTGCTACCAATTCGGTAAACATTTTACTAAACTATAGGTCAGATTAACGGTTGCAAGACTGAATAAAAACCCGAACTCTGCCTCAGACTATGTGAATGTTCTGATCAGATTAGGATTCTGCTACTACAATTCAATAGATAGCCCAAATATAAAAAAACTGTATCGATAGGGTGTGGTAGAGATTGCAGTGATACGAACATGTGTACTCTGTACAATGTTGTTCCGGTGGAATGAGGTTACGCCTAAAAAGAATCCCGGTGTTCGCACCGCTGCCAGAATGTTAATGAGTTGGCAAACATGAGTGGAACAGTCCATAAATAGTATACAATATTAAAGTATTTTATTCAAGAAGTTTTTGACTCATTTGCTAAAAAAACCGTAGAAAACGTTAGAAAACTTCAGAGATCGCAAAACTGTCATTGATTTCCTCGTCAAAACTTTGTCGGAAATGCGGGAATGCCGAAAACCCTCTTGTTCAACCAGCAAATCCCAGTCGCGTACAGTTCATTTGTGTTTGCTCGTCTCTTTACAACAACGAGTAACAAAACAAACACTGCATAACATGTTTTCGTTACGGATGAGAACACTGAAATGTTACTCTCATGGGAAGTTGAAAAACTAAATTTTTTGATAAATCTGCTTTATTTTTGTTGAAAAGGCAAACAATCAAGCCCCTGGTTGGATTGGATCCCTCAATGTGTAACTTCAGTTAATCAACTGTTTGAACTTGTTTTCTTCCACCATTTCGATTACGGTGCAGCGAATAAGGAATACATGATATATCAGACGTTTTACCTTTTTCAGGTATTTGAAGAACTACATGTACGAATGTTTTTATTTTATTATCACAACTTGTTTTAGCTGGTTGGAGGTGGGTATGTGGCATCAACGGTCCTATCTCCTCCGCTATATGCAAAGCGACCTCTTCTTTAGTCGGCGGAGGATTTCATTTGTTTGTTTGTTAACAAAACCCTTAACAAAACATGACATAATCGTACTGTGTAGTTTGTAAGTTCAGTATGTAGGATATGTACGGTGTTAATGCAGACAGTCCGCGCTCACCAGTCGGGTCGTGAAGAAATCGTAAAAAAAAACACGAGAAAACTCATAGAAACTCTGTTTTGCAAGTTACGCAGTTTACACGAAAAAGTTGAAACAGGTTACAGAAATAAAAATCGTAAGACTGAGTTAAACATAATCAAACTATAGTTTTATCCATCCTATTCTCTAATTGTGCACAATAACAAAAATTCAGCAGGCAGATGAGTGACGATCGAATCGTACTTTTTATTGTTGATACTGCCCTGTATAAGGAGGGAGACAGGATGTTCGATTACGATTGCACTCTTTGGTAAATCGATGTCAAAAGTGTTCACCAAATACCAGTTTTCATAACCAAAATGGTCAGCCAAGGCTAAATCCAAGCCAGCCGTGTTTGGTCAACAATTTTTTGTTGCATGGTAGTGAAATCGGATTTCATGGCATGAACATACATTAGCATTTCAACCCTTTCGACCAAATGAACAATTGCATGTTGTTGCCAAAAACGTTCAAGCTAAGCGGATGACACAAATGCGAATACTTGTTTTTTTTTCAGAGCAGTTTGGCTGAACGAAAGTCTAAATGTAAACATGATGTAAATCCATAATGACTGCTTTGGTAAAGTCCATTTGAAACGTATGTACTTATCTCAAGTGTTGACCAAATACGTTTTTCATAGAGTTTTCCACCGATCAGATAAGTTTTGAATGACATTGGTATAAATGTGGTGTGTATGAGATGAGCCTGATTGACTGAGTGATTGACGAACGAACTGCCTGATTGACTCTGACACCAGATTCAAGCACTGACAAAAAACATACATACATATATTATGAAGTGTTTGCCTCGCGGCGAATTCGAAATTCAGTCTTCATTTGAATTTCCGTCGAAAACAGGAGTGGGAGAGTAAATGAATGAATTCGCGGGTGTTTTCAGTTGAAACAATGCAAATATTTGACGTTTGCGATATTGCAATTTGCGAATCAAGTGCTTCAGTTGCGTAAACATTACGTGAAGAGAATGCAAATAATCAGGGAGTTTTCAATCTTGTAATTTTTTTCTCTAACTTCATCATATCCCTAATTCCGTAAAGTCCAATTTTCCGGAAGTACAGTAGAAAGAAAACCAATGCACATTCCTTAACTTATCACCGATAAAACATCTGTTAAGTTAATCTGTTATTCCATTATATTCCAGTAACCCCGTAGTATTATTACATTGTATTTATTCCATTAAGTCATATACTAATCACAAAACGCCATTTTGGATGTTTTCTTAATCGTTAAGGGAAAAATTCTCAAAATAACGTATTTGGCGCGAAGAAGAATGGAATTTTAAGGCGAACTGGAATGCGACCTTATATTTATACAAGCGTGTAATTCGTGTAATCGGCCGAGAAAAAACGGCCGGTAAAAAGAACGACAAAAGCGTCCCATCAAGAGTATTACAGTAATTTCGGTGGTTGACGGTTGAATCCATTATTTCACAATTCACATCAAGGATCCATCAATCAATCCATTTCCAACAAACCGAGCCACAAAGGAACGTTCGAATTGGCGGTAAATGATTAGATCTGCAGGTGTATTCAAGTTCTATTCCACCCGAAAATCACTGTAGAAGAGTGTAAACAAATTTTTTTATTCCAAAAGAGTAGTTGAACTAAAAATTGTTAAGCCTTCGGGCGGTCTAAATGCAGTACAACAGATTCAAAGGTTAATGTATGCTGCATGGTATGATGCGTTCCCATGATTAATCAACCAATGCAACAACCGTAGTCGTCATGATTGAAAGAAGCCAAATAGCAGCGGATCAGTAGATAACGATTTATTCATCTGAAAATTTACTCTCTACTTTATGAATTGTTCATCTGAGAAACTGCTCTTGAGAAAAAGTAAAGCCTTCTCATATAAAATCTTCTGTCCATTGTAAATTCAAATAATCCGCCAATGATAATGAACGGAGGCAATAAAATGCATGATACAAACGTTCGTGAATGAATGGGTTTAGGGCAGGGCACTGCACGTGTTGCTTGATTATACATGCAATAAACATCCACTTCAAAAGTCCCAAGTTCCTACAATTCTAAGTTCAAGGAGAGTTATTTTTCATGTAAACTTATTAAATTACAGAATTCGTACATATAACTTCAATATTGAAAATGCCAGTGTAATCCAGGCATGAATGGACTGCCCGCCACTCGAGTCTCACGTAAAAGGCACAATCCGGCATTATATTGGGCATTAGACATGGTAATTGAATATGATATCAGGACGTATTGGTCATTCACAGGTCAGTCTGTGCTTGACTGAAATTGAATTGGTTAAGATTTGTGCAGTTTGGGAAGATTAGATACATCGTAGCAATGGCATACACACTGAAAGGTATCAAAGCTTATACTGAATGAAAGTCATTTGCCAGTTGTATGATAAATGTACAAATGTACGTACTACAGATTGAGTTATAAAGGCTTTTATATTTCGTACTCCAACAACTTGATTAAAGTTATATTCAATTCAATGAAGAGTGTACTATGGTATGGTAAGACAAGTCGTGGTTACGAATATTTCAATTTAATGAACCGCATTTCTAGATTGCTTCGGATCACTGGCAGACGAGCCCCAAAGGAAAAAGAATTTCGTCAAAGAGGGGGGAATCGGCAGTTTACAGGTCATTTCACCTATACCTTAGTGACGAGTTTTTTTGCGCCAAAGAAAGGGGGAATTCCATATTTCCGTTCTTCCCTTGTCAGTTGGTGCTTCGGATTACTGTGATTGGCTTGGTTATCATAGAACATATCAATATGCTGCATGTAAATATCCCAAATAGGTAATAACGAATGAATGACAAATCAGTATTTTCATTGCTTGTAAACCATTTTGAACGATTTATATAGAGAGACGTTGTTGTAGAAGTAGGTTTTATTCATTCGAACCCAACAAACAATAGTCTTACGCAAGCAAGTGTCATGATGTAAAAAATAAGGTTATCTGAAAGGCTAATAACCTTCACGGAACCTCTCTCTACAAGTAACAACAACAACAACAACAACAACAACAACAACAACAACAACAACAACAACAATAACAATAACAACAACAACAACAACAACAACAACAACAACAACAACAACAACAACAACAACAACAACAACAACAACAACAACAACAACAACAACAACAACAACAACAACAACAATAACAACAACAACAACAACAACAACAACAACAACAACAACAACAACCAACAACAACAACAACAACAACAACAACAACAACAACAACAACAACAACAACAACAACAACAACAACAACAACAACAACAACAACAACAACAACAACAGCAACAATAACAACAACAACAACAACAACAACAACAACAACAACAACAACAACAACAACAACAACAACAACAACAACAACAACAACAACAACAACAACAACAACAACAACAACAACAACAACAACAACAACAACAACAACAACAACAACAACAACAACAACACCAACAACTAAAACAACAACAGCAATGACAGTAAAAACTACTTATACTAAAATCGTTCATAATGCGCATATTTCATTATGCCAGCTCATAAACCCAAATATAATAATTTGATAAAACCAAAATTTCAAGAAGAGTGAATTTCACGAATTTGCTTTTACTCTGGCGTTTTCATTGAATCAGATGAAAGTGTGATCATTGCCTATTATTTACAGGAATAAACGACAATATTTACACGCGATCACATTCATTTTATCCGATCGGTTTCACAAACTGAATTGCAATCAAATCAACTGAAATTTTCCCTCGCTTGATGTCAAAACCATAGCCGTACATGATGATCTATTTTTTGAGGAGAACAGATTATTCTCTCAAATATGGAGTTTTCGATTAAGATTCCACATTAAGTAGGAAAAAAGTTTATGAAACTTTCAAAAAGTTAAGTTCTCAATGTCCTCTCACGTCCCGGGCTCATCCGCCTCCGCGACAAAAGATTTCGGTTATGTCGATTTTGCCGCCGAATAACACTCGGCTATGTATTTAATCAATACGGATCCATTTATCTTTTGAAATCCTCATTCAACATTCGTTTATGCGATTCTCTTTGAAGTTGGAAATTAAAAATGGATTTCGGATTTCCATATTCGACTCCCCGCTGTGCGCGCAGAAGATCAATTATTTACGGACATGGACTTGTTTAGCCGGAAAGTTTACCTTTGATGAGCGAATTAGCAAGTTAGCAAAGCGTAGGAAGTGGAGGTAAGGAAAGGAGAAGTGGCTTCTCAGGTAAAGAAACAATGTAAGTCGCCTTCCTAGTCTATAGGTTAAGGCGCCCCATTTGTATTCTGGAGGTCTTACAATCGAAACCTGGCAAATCCTGACACGTTGCTCTGGGGCTTCTGCCATTGATGATCAGTAGTTTATTTAACCTCTCAGGATGGTCTCTACGAAATACACCATTCTAATATAATATCAGTGTGTCCCATTGGCTTCAGTTGTGAAAAAGTACTAGTGAGAAAACAGAACAAGGTGCCATGGATGGTTAAAACCGTTGATCAGTCACTACGAACTGGGCATTCTTACAATGGAAATTTATGTGCATCATTTCCAACACCATGTAAGTAATTCTAGCCGGCACATTTGTAACATACGGCTATACAAACATGAAATCGTGTACAGGGTCGCCAGCAACGATTCAGTGACGTAGATACGTCTATTTACGTTTATGTAATCGGAATCGGATGTTTGTCATCCAAATCGACGACTCCGGTTGGTCGGTGGTACTCCGACGATGAATACGAAGCGGTGAGTACAGTGGTATGACATCGGAATGGTGCTTGTTTAAGACATAGATGTCCAATGTAGAGTCTCTGACCATCTAGAAATAAAACTTTTGTAGGCAGGCAGGTAGGCTGGTATGTATGTACTGTAGATCAATTTACCTGAACTCTGCCAAATTTTCCCTATTTGTACAAACTCAACTAAAAAAGTATGAGAACGGTTTGGTCGTTCACTAGTATGTACACAGTTAAAATCACAAAGACCATCATTTGCCTTGATCATTCGGTGAAACGGTCACACAAAGTCAATGAACGAATTTGGTACAATCTGAACCAAATAAAACACAGCCATGAAAGGATGATCACCAGTAGCTATTGAAATACCAACATCTGTCCGATAATGAACTGCATTTCACTGCCATTTCACCCACTAGCGGACGAAAATGGTGGGAAGTGAAATTCCCTTCTTTTTGGCGGTTTTAAAAAGTATATTTTGTTCCAAAAGGGCCTGAAAACTGCTTTGAAAATTGCCTTCACGAAATTCCCCTCCCATTGGGGAATTAGCTCGTCCGCCAGTGATTCCACCACAGGGAAATGCCCGATAGGAGGCATAATGATGATCATGTTTGTATGTGGGTGTCATCTATAAATACATTGGTTGTATTAGCAGCACTCATGAAAATTTGGGGGGCCGGCAGGGTTCGAGTTCAGGGCCCCACCAACATGTAGGGGGGGGGGGGGGGTGTGGACTCAGCGGGACGCGTGAAAACTAGTTGTTAAGTTTTTTTAATACTGCAACCTTGATGATCGATGGTCGAATAAAATAATACATTGAATCCTGTCATGGTGATCCTCCAACTATTGCAGGCACAAAAAATAAATAAACAATAAATATATGGAATTAAATTGCATAATGCAGGATAGGAATAGCTGAAATAGTGCGTTAATCAGGATATTCGGTAACTCTGCGAACATCAGAAATCAGAATCCGCAAAAATGGCATTGAAAGTTTTCGATGTTTGAAAAAATCCGTTGCAAGCTAGAAATATAATTGAGTGTAGATGTTCGAAGAATGAATAGCACCCAATTTGCTAGAAAAGAAACGGGTACATGTAATTGTCGCGAGTAAGTAAACCTATGTAATTCGATGATTGCTGATTTCTTGAACAACCACATCATTAATTATTTTGTAATGATGATGTTCAAAAAGCGAAGACATAAATTTATGACAATAATTTCATAATAATTCTGCAAACTAGGCTAATATGTATTTTATGTACGCTCATCCACTACTACTGAGCAAAACCGAGCGTTTTTAATAGCCCGACCAACTCTTGCCTAATAAAAATAGCCGACAATTTGCCACCATTCAGCCGCAACATTAATCAATTCAGTATCATTCAAAATGTTGGACTGGAAAGACGGGGCTATTTGTTCGGTTAGTTTCGTCAACGATCTTGAAACGCAGAATCTAGAAAAAGTAAATTTTAGAAGTATGAATAAATAATAAACCAATAAATGGAGTATTGATAAAGTGATAAATAGGTAGCAATCGAACAGGAACACCTATGTACATATTTGCGAACACCTCTTTGGAGAAGTGGTCCATAGATTGAAAACCTTTCATTCCAACTAAGCTTTTTTAAAGTCTTCCAAACCAAAAAACCTCAACAAAACGTAATCAATCTCACCAACACCTGTCGCGAGGGCGGGAGTTTTTTCACCGCGTAAAACAATCGTTCATCATGACGACAAGTCAGTTTTTTACTTGATCGGGTATGGCCTGCCTGTGTGACAGATGGGCGTGAAGGGGTAAAAAGTTACAGCAATAAAAAGGTGAAGAGGCGCGTCTGGGCAGGAGACTTTGCCCTTTTTTGGACAAGCAGAATTTGTGGCCGTCATTTGGCACTAGCGGACAAGAAGGGGAAGAAAAAGATGTATTCCTCCCTGTTTGGCGATTTCAAAAAGTATAGTTTTATCTTCAAGGTGTAGGTAACATGACCTAAATTTAGCTAACTCCCTCTCTTTGAGAAGATTCCCCTCCCTTTTGAGGTTTGGCTCGTCCGCCAGTGTCACTTGGGATACAGTACTTATCTGATGATGCGAGAAAACAGGTGTTGATCGATTGATTAAGTGACGGCTTGACAGACAACCTGATTATTGACTACCATTATTGGCGAGCTGATTTGTTGACGAACTAAAAATAGCTACTTGTTTCATGAAAATATGTCATGTTTGACAAACTGCTTGACACTTGAAAGGAGACATTGACCGAAAGACCGATGAACCGAGGGTCGAAATCGATGGTACAAGTATGTTTTCTCTTGTTTCATTGACTAATATGTCGCCTGTTTGTTGTCGCACTTGACAATGGAAAACCAGGTGATGATTGAAGCAACGATGGGTTGTCTGTTTTTATTTTTTTCTGATTTATCTGTTGTCTGTGCGGTGATGTTGGCGACACACGAGGTAGACAACGTTGCTGATGAAGATTGCTTGATAATGAGGAAGAATAAACGTTCGATAAAAAGATTCGATTCAGCTGCTAAACGCAAGGAAACAGATAATTAGCAGAACAGCAATCAGATGCGACAATCGAGCAAACAGGTATTGTCTAATCGGATCAGATCCCGATCAATACATCCTCTTATTTTACGTAAATGTTGCCGTTCTACCCAAATAATGAAACGAAAAACAACCGCTAAAAAACTATAAAAACAAACGTCATAAACGTCAAACATTTTACGGATATTTACCCGGACACGTGCGAGATATATCATCAATCAAATCGACGCCAATTATGAATTATTACTAATTCTTAATCACCCGACATCTTTATATCTTCTATAACACATCTTAGCAGTCGAAATTGAAAACTCAAAACGGCGTACGTGAGAAGATAGGGGGCTACTAAACACGGAATAGGAAGTTACTCTGTGAATTATTCGGAATCCTGCGGTTGAATACTTGGTCAGATTAGGAACGCCTGAACTGATATGCTCAATCGATATATCGCCATTGGGTGAAATCTGACGAATCGAATTAGCAAAAGGTAGAAAAAGACGTGATGAATTTGTACTCGTTTCTCCAACCGAATGAAATGAGAGGAAAATATTATGTTTTTTCTTTTATTTGCCAGGTATTCATAATGGTCACATCATAAACAATTGATTGATGTCAGCATTGAACACGGTTGCAGCAAGGAGAATTCAATTATGTTTATGACCAAAACGGTGAGAATCCAATCAATGTTGTTCAATGTTGTGGTGAAAAAATGAAATTCACATTTGTTCACTTTGCTGTTTTACAGAAAAAAAAACAATGTTATTGGAAAGTGGAATAGGAAAATTATTCCTTGATAACGGGCAATTTTCCCACATAAAGAGTTGGTTGTTTCCCATTTGGAGTCAAGAAAATTACTAAAAAAATGTGGAGTTCTTGTAAATATGTGGGTGTTAAACAACAACCAGAACCAGATTTGCAGTTCCGTTTTATTCACATAATTCGTGTTGTTGTGCGAATGTTTGCAATGCAACAAAAACTAGTTTTTTTATTTCTCGCTTTTTTAGTACGTGCCAATAATCCATGCCAAACAAAAATTGTTGCTATTTTTTAAGCTTGCAGTGATTTATTTTAGTTCTAACATTTTCTATAAAACCTTTCTAAACATCGTATAATAAGTTTAATCGAAATCGTAATCAAAATATTTTCATTCAATACATACACATGTTCTTTATAGAACATAAATAAACAAGACTATGGAATAATTTGTTTTGAGATCATCTAACAGCACAGAAAAGGCTGATGAGTTCAGCAATCGATAAAAAATTAGGAACGAAAAAGTTGATGAAAAACTGAGCACTGTAGATCACTGTTCATCACTGGCATTCCATAATCATCGCCATCCGATCAACCTACAAAAACGGTCATCGAGAGAAAGTTTTGGTTTTCCCGTTCTCTTCGTCAATTTTAACTGATTTCGCAAAAAAACTGGCTTGTTTTTATCCTAACGCAAACGTTATGGCAATGGTTATGAAGGTCTAATGTCGGATTGCACCAAACTTCTTTACTGGAACTGATAAATACAATAGCACAAATTTCAGGTAAAGACTGTTACACCTTTTCTATAAATACTGCATGGGTAGATACAGTTACAAAGAACGAGCAGAAAATGTTTATAACAAGCTAAAGGTATTATTGTTAACTACATATTCACTGATTGGGTGGTTAATAACAAGATTGTGGTTACGAGACGCCGTTGAGATGAGAACTCGTGCTGTTGGCCACACCCTGTAAAAGACAGTTTAAGACTGACTAAATGACTCACTGATTTTTTTACGAAGTATGACACTAACTTATACATTAGATAAATCCATGAATGACAAAACGCATGTATGTACATTTAAAACGCCTTGCCTGAGAAAACCTACAGGTTGTATGGGAAGTGTGGCCCCTCTTATCAAAATCGAGTTATACAGCGTTTTGGAACCTACCATAGTAGTGTAACATTACCCTATGACCGTTCGGTTCAAAGTTGCCCAAAACCGGAAATATCCGGATTTTTCGATTTCTGGTGGAGGGCATGCGTCACCATGCGATCCGGACACTTTGACAGGCGGCCGTCAGCGATAGAAGCTTCCAATCACCAAATGGATTACATATTATGAAACTAGACTTATTTACGCGTGTTTTGAGCCCTATTTGACAGCATTTGACAAAATATTCGATATAAAAATAAACCCTGGAAATTTTTGAAAATTAACTTTTTTTGAAAAAATCGTCAAATTGCAGACATAAATGTCAAAATAAAAAAAAGTTCAAGATTTATCCAGACAAACCGAGTATGAGGGATGATGCCCACATAGTAGACCTTCAAAAAAATCGTGTGCTACCCCCCCCCACATAGCCCCATTTTTTCGAGCTACGGGCAATTTTTTGAAAAAAATCATGAAATTCCGGTGTTTTTCCGTTTTTACTCAACTTTATCCATTAGCTATGAAACATTTGTACTTGATATTTTACACCCTAGATAAATATAACATCTTTAAATTACTTTAACTCACCCTATTCGTTCGTTTATGAAGGATAAATCGGGTAACTATGGGGGAAAATGCATGAAAATCGGGTAAATTGGACAAATACGACTTTTGCAAAAAAATGATCGAGTTTTACTCACAAATTAGAACGGAAGTGTTATATAACTGCTTTATGCGACAATACCAACTTCTGGTAAAACAATTAAATGTTGTTACAACTTCAGTTGATTGATTAAATGTTTTTACATTCGAATTTATAAAAATATTAGATGGAAATTTTGCTTTACGGCTGATATATGCGTATATTCAAAGATTCACGTGTCTTTAGTTATGGGACTTTATTTTTATTTCTGAGTCGTTTCTGTTTTTATTTTGAGTGTTTTCAGCATAGCTTGCATATGACATTTGAATAAATGAATGTTACCAGCGGATGAGGAAGAAAAACAATAAGTGAGGAGAAAACGGGCATTCGACGTTGATATGAAAGTGTTCCTAAATGTACCATCGGTGATAACGCAAAACATTGTTCAAGTTCGCACCGTGATTTATACTTTTTGTTATATGTAATTGATAGAGCATGACAGTTATGTAGCGTCATATTTTAATGAAAAACATAACATAATATTAGTGATATCAATAAAGAAGATAAACATGATACGAATAATGACATGTCAGTAGTTTTCACGTAAAACAAAATTTGTATGATCAGGGTATCTTGTTAGAACCAGTAATTTTTTCTTACAAATCCTGTTTCTACACAGAACGTTTCAGCCCCGTATCTTTCCTATGTGCATCTTATGATATCTAGACAACTTTGAATACAATTTTAAAGCGCCCTAGATACAGTATGTAGTTTCCACGCGCAAAAAAATTAATCACACATTTTGGGTAACAAGGAACCCTGGATAGTGAAAGAAAAAAAGTTTGTATTTGTAATAAACCCGCTGCAATATGATTGAAATCAGACCTGAGTAGTAACAAATATGGCAGTTAACAATACAAAAGTTCCGTACATATTCACATACATACCTATGTACAGTAATGCTAACGCATCTGAGCTCCGAAATTGAATAATGGTATATATGAACAATCGATAACATTAACTTTGTGTCATTGGTATAGAATCTGGCTAACATTTTCAGCTACAGATTCACGTCGAAGACGCAAACAAATTCTCGCAAAACCACTTTTCACGGCTGAAACAAAAATGACGAAAAATACAATAACTCATATCAAATGTCTTGTTTTATGAATAGGGACGTTGTGTCGTTATATATTTGTTGACTGAAAAGTTGTGCCAGAAGCTGTTTCATATAGTCACCAACTTTCATCAACAAATTTCGTCAACTATATACTTTCAAGGAAAACTTTACTTCAGGATAGGTTTGGAAAATGTTTACAAGTTATAACGCGTTACACTGACTTGCATATGAACAATAACTTTATTTATTAATGAAAAATTTCCTCTCAATGAAAGTATTCTTTAACTTTTCACAGAAAATAAGTTTGTTAGGTTAGTTTTACACGAAAATGGAAGGACTCGTTACAACTTTGTGCAAACAAATCACTCAAACTTGATTGTATTTTCAGTATGGCGAACAGTTCAAGTGCTCTGTGTGCCAAACGATCCGTCGAAGTGAGCACCACCTGTCCACCGACATGCACCAACCATTCCCGGCTCCAACAATCGACTCAATTGAGTCTGTCCATAAAACAGTTGGTACCGTATACATATATAGTGAACTGTCGAACTTCTATTATGGGAGAATATTGAATGATCACTTTAGTTTTTTCGTTTATGAAGGAAATGTTATCGTTGCACAGACTGTACGTACTTTACTTGTAAAAATACAAGTCAGTACCATCTTTTTACGCGTAAAAAGATGGTACGATTTTTTTAGTAAGTCGACGAATAAATTTGTTTCTGCTCATCAATAACTAATTAATATACACATATTCGCATTTTGCAGTTTACGGCAGACATCGATTGTCCTGAATGCACTCGGCTCCATGGTCAAAAGAAGACAACACCGACGACCGTACAAGACTACTTCGTGTTCAATGACTATGATGTGTCAACACAAGCGCTAATTTTGACTCTACCAATTTTCGAGCAGTCAATGCACAACCCAACGGGACGATTCCAGAAACTTAACATTACGAACTTCGATTGTGACAACATCAAAATGCCGACCGCTGACGGGTTTACATATTGGAGAGTGGCATCTGTGGTTTGTTTGCAGGCAAACACGCCACGAAGTGGCCATTATTATGTCTACCGGGTCAGTAACAATGACAAACGGTTTATTCGAATCAGCGATGAAACAATCAGTCAACGCACCGTTATTTACAACAATTTCAGTGATATTCCTAAGGCGTACGTATTGTTTATTGAACGCTGTTGATCAAGAGTTACGCGCTATGGAGCTGTTATGTACATTCATAAGCCTGTTTGTATGTATATGTACATTCATAAGCCTGAAGCGTAAAGCATGAAAATCTTGTTTATCTTTCATGGTATGGTGCTGTTGTGTTATTTTATTAAATGTATGTTGAATTCATGTATGCATGCTTAACCAAGAGAATAAGTTTTGCCGTACCATACATACAAATAGACCATCCATTGTCACGGCAAATTTTTCAAACGACACAATTTTTCCGGCTATATAATTGCTTGCACATATTACTTGTGCAATACCAAAACGATTGGTTACTGCATACGCATGTTTTAATGTACATAAATGTATGTATTTATTTGCCCATTACTCATTACATAAGATGCTTACATCGCATAACTAATTCTTATCCAGACTTTTGTTTTTTTTGCAAACCTGCGTATGCAGCTTGCTTAATAATGACACAAAGTTAATGTTATCGATTGTTCATATATACCATTATTCAATTTCGGAGCTCAGATGCGTTAGCATTACTGTACATAGGTATGTATGTGAATATGTACGGAACTTTTGTATTGTTAACTGCCATATTTGCTACTACTCAGGTCTGATTTCAATCATATTGCAGCGGGTTTATTACAAATACAAACTTTTTTTCTTTCACTATCCAGGGTTCCTTGTTACCCAAAATGTGTGATTAATTTTTTTGCGCGTGAAAACTACATACTGTATCTAGGGCGCTTTAAAATTGTATTCAAAGTTGTCTAGATATCATAAGATGCACATAGGAAAGATACGGGGCTGAAACGTTCTGTGTAGAAACAGGATTTGATCATAAAAATTTTGTTTTACGTGAAAACTACTGACATGTCATTATTCGTATCATGTTTATGTTCTTTATTGATATCACTAATATTATGTTATGTTTTTCATTAAAATATGACGCTACATAACTGTCATGCTCTATCAATTACATATAACAAAAAGTATAAATCACGGTGCGAACTTGAACAATGTTTTGCGTTATCACCGATGGTACATTTAGGAACACTTTCATATCAACGTCGAATGCCCGTTTTCTCCTCACTTATTGTTTTTCTTCCTCATCCGCTGGTAACATTCATTTATTCAAATGTCATATGCAAGCTATGCTGAAAACACTCAAAATAAAAACAGAAACGACTCAGAAATAAAAATAAAGTCCCATAACTAAAGACACGTGAATCTTTGAATATACGCATATATCAGCCGTAAAGCAAAATTTTCATCTAATATTTTTATAAATTCGAATGTAAAAAACATTTAATCAATCAACTGAAGTTGTAACAACATTTAATTGTTTTACCAGAAGTTGGTATTGTCGCATAAAGCAGTTATATAACACTTCCGTTCTAATTTGTGAGTAAAACTCGATCATTTTTTTGCAAAAGTCGTATTTGTCCAATTTACCCGATTTTCATGCATTTTCCCCCATAGTTACCCGATTTATCCTTCATAAACGAACGAATAGGGTGAGTTAAAGTAATTTAACGATGTTATATTTATCGAGGGTGTAAAATATCAAGTACAAATGTTTCATAGCTAATGGATAAAGTTGAGTAAAAACGGAAAAACACCGGAATTTCATGATTTTTTTCAAAAAATTGCCCGTAGCTCGAAAAAATGGGGCTATGTGGGGGGGGTAGCACACGATTTTTTTGAAGGTCTACTATGTGGGCATCATCCCTCATACTCGGTTTGTCTGGATAAATCTTGAACTTTTTTTTATTTTGACATTTATGTCTGCAATTTGACGATTTTTTCAAAAAAAGTTAATTTTCAAAAATTTCCAGGGTTTATTTTTTTATCGAATATTTTGTCAAATGCTGTCAAATAGGGCTCAAAACACGCGTAAATAAGTCTAGTTTCATAATATGTAATCCATTTGGTGATTGGAAGTTTCTATCGCTGACGGCCGCCTGTCAAAGTGTCCGGATCGCATGGTGACGCATGCCCTCCAGCAGAAATCGAAAAATCCGGATATTTCCGGTTTTGGGCAACTTTGAACCGAACGGTCATAGGGTAATGTTACACTACTCTGGTAGGTTCCAAAACGCTATGTAACTCGGTTTTGATAAGAGGGGCCAAAACCTGTAGGTTTTCTCAGGCAAGGCGTTTTAAGTATCGAAGTCCAATTCTAGTCAATGACCAACACTATCGTTTCCCTGCAACTGTTCGTGGTATCTAAACAGCCACTGGCTTATATACTCCACGGGCTCGGCAGGACGCTTAATCACGAGCTCAGCCAGCGCCTTGGTCAGTGCCGGGCCGATCGTGCGAGCAAGATACAGACCTGTGTGAGTGAGTGAAAGAGTGAGTGAGTGAGTGAGTGAGTGAGTGAGTGAGTGAGTGAGTGAGTGAGTGAGTGAGTGAGTGAGTGAGTGAGTGAGTGAGTGAGTGAGTGAGTGAGTGAGTGAGTGAGTGAGTGAGTGAGTGAGTGAGTGAGTGAGTGAGTGAGTGAGTGAGTGAGTGAGTGAGTGAGTGAGTGAGTCTCTGACTGACTGGCTGGCTGGCTGACTGACTGACTTACTGATTGACTGACTGACTGACTGGCTGACTGACTGACTGACTGGCTGACTGACTGACTGACTGGCTGACTGGCTGACTGGCTGACTGACTGACTGACTGGCTGACTGGCTGACTGACTGGCTGACTGACTGACTCACCGGCATCAGAGGCAGGCAATTGTCGTTTATCGGTTACCCGGCTCTCAGCCTCGGCCAGTCGTTCCATCAGGGCCTCTTCAAAAGCTTCTCGACTGGCAGCCAGGCTGACCACGTTATCCAAGTCGATGTCTGAAATGGGCGATAGCTTAGTGGTTAGTGTTTTTGACTTCAATTCAAACGTTTGAGAGTTCAGGCCTTGCTGTCATTATATAAATTATATCAACCACCACCACAACATGAAAGATATGAGATCACTGTAATAACAAACAAGAGAACTGAAAAAAATCAAGAAAGAAATTTATTTGGTATGTCACTGATGAAATTGAGTTCTGAGCTGAAAATTAGCCATAATAATATAATGATACATAAATAAGGAAACAACACATCAATAGACACAAAGGTTTGAATACTCAGACACATTGAATGCTGGACTGAAACAAGCAAAGCACTTTCACATGCTTGAAGATATCAAGATCATAAATTAATAAACGAATGGCATGGCCAAACTGAAAGGAAACATCGGATAATCCTATCGATAATAATGAACTCATTACGGATAAGCGGGCTTTTGAAGAAAAAATCTGGGTATTCCTGTTTGACGCAGATCACGTAATATCAATCATAATCTGAGATTCAGCTTATCAAGCCTGTGATATTAATTCGCTTAACTTTTAACAAATTTACATGCATCAACTGCGGGCACATGACAAACAAAATTTCGTACAAGTATCAAGGTTTCAGGTTCACGCAAATGTATGTGTTTTTTATCTAACTTGGAGATGATACGGTTGAGGTATCCCAATCAAGCGCTGAAACTTCGGTATTTATGTAACAATACACAACGCTAATCTACTATGTGCAGTAAAGCCAAAGACCATGGGTCTGCCAAGGTCTGACAGATACAAAGTCAACCATACGCGGAACATGATTAGGTTTTCTCAGAAACTGGATTAACTTAATTCTGGAGTTTTGAATCAAACAAAAAGTGAGGTTGTGTAATGCCAGTATTCTTTATTTTTGTAAGTCGTTCATAATTATATATTATTAATTTGCTTTCCGACCAACCGGGTGTGTTAAGGTCGATAGATAGCATGGACTGTCGTGACAGGGTGTCAGCTCGACTCTCGTTCATCACATCCCTGAACTCGTTCACACTGTCCAGATCCCTCTCCCGTATCAGCTTCAGGTCGAGCATGCCCGTATTACGCAGGTAGTAGTCGGGCGTACGACCTTCCTGAAATCTTCGTTTAATATAGTTTTCGTAAATAATTAGTGGAAGGAAATTGCTAACTGTGTTGGAAACTACATCGTTCTTATAGCAAAATCGTCATTGCTAAAATAAATGTCAGCTCTTGACTACTAACGTTATCGGTCGCTTTGGGGTCAGCACCGGCACGCTCCAGAATTTTGTAGTAATGACCACCTGTAAAAACAAGGATGGGTTTTCGAAAACGTTAATAAGTAGACATGTGAAAAAAACGCATAATAGTTTTACAAGAAAAATTATCAACATACCATCTCTGGCCGCAGCCGCGTAGTGAAGGGGAGTGCGTTTGTTCTGCAAATTACAACATACATAGTTTATAATCGCATAAATCATATCTTGTTCATGAAATTATCACTGGAAAACGTTGGTTACTGAACTAACATAATCGGGACTATTGAGTACGTGAGGGTACGTCTGTGCGATGTATCTGAGTATGTCCGTCTGACCATACAGTACAGCATCATGCAATGGTGTGGCACCCTTACGATCTCTAGCCACGGCCAATCGTCTGTTGTCCACTGATTCTGTGAAATTCTTCAGGTCACCCTCGCGCACGAACCGGTGAATTTTGTCGATTTTGTCCTTTAAAGAGTTAGAATTCACTCACTCACTCACTCACTCACTCACTCACTCACTCACTCACTCACTCACTCACTCACTCACTCACTCCCTCATTAACCAAGTAGTCAGGCAAATCTCTCATGAACTCCTTGACGTCTTCATGACTGGCATCCTTGTCCAACAGCAGGTCACCACATCCACTCAACACGAGCTGGTCCAACTTGCCAACGTTGCCTTCGCGCAGCCACTGCTGAATCGAGGACTCCAGGTATGACGGTGCTAAAAACGTTGAGTTATTGTTAAAATTAAATAGTTTTATTTGTTTCAATTACTGGTGAAAAAGGGAACTATCGTCTCTCATTGAGGGAACAGTTTATTCACGATTGGTTCAAGTTGAAATAGATTTTATGTGAAAGCAGAACTCACCTATACGATTGTCTTATGTATTGAGAAAACAGTTAATTGACGATTTTTTTAATTAGAAAGTGATTTAAAAAAACAGAACTGACCAATACGATTATGGAGCACATGTTTGAGCGCTGTTTTGTGGTCCATCCGGAGACTGGTCAAGTCGAGCTCACCGGCGTGGTTCAGGTAGTATTTGGGCGCGTGGCCATCCTGAATCATGTTACTCGAAAACAAAAACTTTATGAATAAATCATGAAATGATTTAATGTGTTTTTTTTTATTTACTTATTTAACTGAAGACTATTGTATCAGATGAATGATCAGATTGATTCTAATGAATCAGTTGTACGAACACAATCGAGTATATCGGGATCAGCTCCGGCCCGTCTAAGCAGTCGGTACATGGCACCACCATCGGCCAGTGCCGCGGAGAAGTGCAGCGGAGTGCGTTTGTTCTAAATATAAAAATCGTTGTCATTTACACACAATCATCACACCATAAACTGCTAATTCAATATCTGCCAATATTGAAAAAATATATCAACCAACATGATCCTGAGCATTGACGGCCTGCGGATAGTTCTTGACCAGGTACTTGGCAATGTCTTTTTGGTGGAATATAATGGCATTGTGCAGGGGTGTGGCACCTCGACCATCACGGCACAAAGCCAGCTTCTTACGATCGGCCAGTGCTCGCAGGTCACGGAGGTTGCCAAACTGCACGGCACGGTGGATGGCTTGGATTTTGGACTGCAACAGCAACATGGCAATACAACAACAACAACAACAACAACAACAACAACAACAACAACAACAACAACAACAACAACAACAACCAACAACAACAACAACAACAACAACAACAACAACAACAACAAAAACAACAACAACAACAACAACAACAACAACAACAACAACAACAACAACAACAACAACAACAACAACAACAACAACAACAACAACAACAACAACAACAACAACAACAACAACAACAACAACAACAACAACAACAACATCAACAACAACAACAACAACAACAACAACAACAACAACCACAACAACAACAACAACAACAACAACAACAACAACCACAACAACAACTTACATGTATAATGACTAACCTGATATTGGGGAAGTATCTCCAGAAAGTCAATGACTTCGGCATTTTCCACGTCATGGGTTCGTCCCAACAGCAGATCACCGTATCCGTTCAATACCAATTCCTCGAGTTTGCCAATGTTGCCACTCTGCAGCCAATCAAGAATATCCTCCTCGAGGTCTGAAACATTACAACCACAGTAAATGTATGCTGAATGATGAGTTCACTATTTTTACTACAGCGTATTCATACCGTCTATTGATTCGCGGGAAATAGAAGAATGTTACATTACGTGTCGCTTGCATGGAATATTATACGGTCATACGCATTAATGTTTCAAGGACGACATTTTTCTGTTTCCCAAGCATGTAGGCTATAGAAACAAATTTTAACGATTATCACACATTGCAACCTACAGTATTCCAAGTAGTTTAAATATGTAACATCCAGAAGTGTCGTTTTTACTTACAATATAATAAATTTCAAAAGTTAGCCAACCCTGGAGCAGAGGTCGAGAAAGTTCGCCGGCCATCAGCTGGTCCATGACGGCTGCATCCTTGATCACCTTCAGGTTCAGGCTCTCCGGATTCGTTCGGTAGTAGAACGGGGTGTGGCCGAGCTGAAATACCGTAGACCAATAACATCAGTGTCAGGCAAATAAAAAAATCATTATATTATTAATCGTTTTGTTATGTGCCGTTTTTGTATTATATTCAGTCTCAGATTCAACTGGTTCTGGGAATGTGGAAATTCACACCCGATCTTGAGAGAATTTGAGTCGGGGATTCGTTCTAATTATTGTAATTAGATACTCCGAAATGTTTACCTTATCCTCGATGAATGCGTCGGCACCCGCTTTTTGTAGTATCTTGACGAAATGTCCTCCGTTACGATCAGCTGCGGCGTAGTGCAACGGAGTGCGACCAAACTGCAATTATAAGTGTTTGATTGTGATGTAAAAAAACAATAAAAACCCATTTTCGCAATATTGAAACACATGAAACATCCGTATTGGATTTATGTAAGAACATGTGTTCGATATATGTATTTATCAAAGGTAATTCAAGAAAATTATTCAGCAGCTAACTATGATAATCAGAGTTTTTTTCATACTGACTGAGCGATCTACAAGTTAATGTATGTTTATGTGTTTATTATAAACAAAATAGCATTACCTAATTAATTTGATGCATCAGGTTTAGTATAATGTTCAACATCGACCGGAAAAGACAAGAAAGACGAGAACTCGTGAGTCTTGATTATTATAAATATCAGTATACAATGTAATAGACTACAATCCACGATGAAACGTATGCCTTGGAGAACTAGTTACTGTACGTAAAGGGTAGATTCCAAGCACTGATACATTTTGAGCACAGGTCATAAATCCCGCCGGATTTGACACTCAATCCGCTCTCAGTGCCGCTTCGTATGCGGCCAATAAAACCTTACGGCTTACGTCTCATACATGGATAAGGATTCCGTTATACTGTATCTTAGGCCATATGCATCTCAAGATTATCTAAGCTGAGTTCGAACAAACATACAAGTCAGTGGTGGATCGAGAAATAATTCTCGTTAAGAGAAATCTGAAACCTTCACAATACACTAGTTTGTTCATATGTATGACATACTGTATTAAACAAGATGATACTTAACCAATGATGAACATCGGTATTAATAGACATGTGTCATATCAAATTTTCTATAATGACTAGGGTAAACCCGTTGCTACGCAACTGTGGATTAATTTAAAAAACTCAACTACCGTATTTAAACTCAGACAAACCTATCGGTTTATTCATCAGCTTCTCTTTAGCCCAGGAAATCATTAGATCCTTAATGGTGCGATAATTTATGTATACCCGTTTATTTGAATATCGACATAACTTTTTTGCTAGTGTAAACCGGACCCGTTGAAATGTGATCCATTTTAGCTGAACGGAACTAAATATAATACACCCTGTTCAATAAGACAACCCGTTTTTTGAAATTATCTGTCATACATAAATTAGAGCAGAGCATAACATGGGTAATTTATAACTATTCTGAAAATTTCATTAGATTTATTATTTTTACCCGTCTCGTGGAAAACCAAAAAACCAAATTTTGTTTAAACCTAAAAACATACAGGAAGCACCCGTGGCCACTACAGTTAGTGGCACAATTAAACTACAACTCCAGTTTTTAAGGTAAATGATGTTTCCACTTCAAAATATGGGAAACATCCTTGGTTGTCGGTCGATGACAACTTTTATGTGAGTAGGGGGTGATGATAGAATTCGTAGTTTCTGATTGTGATTAATTATGAGAATGAAACATTTCGATTAAACCGATCATAAATGTTAAACGACATTTTAATTATCTTGATCTCATCGATAATTGAGGTACATACATTGGAGTTGAGTTGAGGCATCATGTTGTGTTTGGTTCTGAAAATCGGTGTCAGTTCATTTGGGAAGGTGATGATGATTATTCCTCATTGAACTTTTAATCATAGTTCAATTTTTATAAACTAGAGTAAACCCGTTGCTACGCAACTGTTTGTTAAATTTACAAAGCTAACTATTCTCAAATTAATATCATAACCCGTTGTTTAAATAAGTTAAACTTGCCCGATTCATTAAAACCTGACTTACATCTTTGTTTGGATGATAGTTCAAATACAAAATTACACTAATCAAAAGTACGTTACATCAATTACATTACAAAATCCGTGTGAAAAAATCAGAGCAACCCGTGAAAATTGAACAACTTAATAGCGCCTATTTTTTGTCCATAGACTATTTCACCCGTCTCGTTGAAAACCATAACATATTTTCATGTCATTACTCGACCTCTAATCCATGAAGAGTAGTAGTAACTTTAAAATAACTTGACCCGACCCGTAATCAATGAATTGATTTGAGCACAGATTTTTTTATTCCTGACTCGACATGATACTGTGTGGTATGATAAGCTTGAATAATTTGACTTGTCTTAAGATAATGTCATATACAAAATTGCAAAAAGAAAAACCGGTGGAAATTTTTGTCAATAAAATATAATGATTTTAGGTCCCGTTGAAAACCATAGCATACTTTATATTTCATGACCCGACTTCATAATCAGCAGTGAAGTAAGCTGAATTAACTTCACCGACCCGACCCGTAATTAGTGTTTTTGAAGATCAATTAAGTTATTTGATTCAGTCATTTTTGAGTTTAGTTTGTTTCAGCCCGTTAAAATGAAACGGTTTGAAGAGAATTCCAGCTTGATTCAGCTAGTCTGCAGGCATAATTTTTTTATTCTGTTCAAGCACAACTCATAATGAAAATTACCACCGGTACATTAAATCCATTGATTCCAAAATGCCAAGAATTTGCTATATTTTTTATGAGTTTACTTGGAAGTTTTGTGGTTCAGTCACTCGAGGGGGGTACTGATGATTGCAACCCTGTTTAATAAATTTTTGAGTGATCCAATAAAAAAGTGTTATTGAATTTCAATTACCATGACCTAACCACCGGTTGAGGTTGGAATTGGTCAGGTTGAAGGGTATGTGATGATTTGTTTTCTTTTTGCCATCATGAGGGTGACGATGATTTTTCTAAATTTCCCATCAATAAAAGAAAGGGTTTGAGAGTTATTTCGTTACTTTTATACTAAAAAAGCGTGACAAACATACATACATACATCGTCTAATTTATATATAGATAAATGATCGAAAGAGTTTTTGAGCGATGCCCCGCTGCTATTTAAGCGCTTTGAGTAGACAAACATACATCTTCTACTATTTTATATACAGGGTGGTCCAAAAAAAATGCCAACACTTTGGCGGTGAATATCTATTGTCACAGACCACCACTTTCATTGCGCTTTTCAGGGATTAACACCAACATATTAACTTAGCGAACTGTATAATATCAGAGAAATCAGTCAATCACAGCGGCCATCACGCCTGATTGCGTGGAAAACTGCGTGTGGAGGGAAAACCGAGGTATATACGCGTGCTGACACAAAGCATTTTATAGACGTTTTGAATGAAACATGAATTGACAGGTAGCTATTAATTGAAATAAACATATTTCTTTGTCTTACCTTGAATTTTAGTAAATTTGAAGTGGTATTTAGAATTTTTTTTTTCAAGAATGTAAAATTCTTCTGTTAAGCCAAAAAAGTCATTTTATTGCCTTATAAAAAAATTTATGAACAAATAACTTTTTATACGAAAAAAGCAAGGTTCAGAATCAAAAATGATTTAGAACAAACGCTGACATCCATCGAAACTTTACTTGCTCAACCAACTA
This sequence comes from Daptonema setosum, assembly GCA_964036265.1. Lineage (NCBI taxonomy): Eukaryota > Metazoa > Nematoda > Chromadorea > Monhysterida > Xyalidae > Daptonema > Daptonema setosum. The sequence continues at coordinate 22,824,558 of OZ038442.1, forward strand.
AGGTTGATGTTTACCCTGACAAGTGAAAATAATAGTACATGCAACAAGTGATGTAGACCTCGGTTTTTCCTCCAAGCGCAGTTTTCCACGCCATGAGGCGTGACGGCCGCTGTGATTGGCCGATCTTTCTGATATTATACATTTATCTAAGTTAATATGTTGATGTTAATCCCTGAAAATTTCATATCAATCGGACGTCTGTGTCACAAGATATTCCGCACAAAAGTGTTGGCATTTTTTTTGGACCACCCTGTATATAGATACACAAAATAGCAGACGACTAAAGAAAACTTTTTCACTGGGACATAAAACGTTTATCAATGTTGTATCATGTGTTGAAACGTTTTGTAACCTTTAAATATTTTAATGACGTAGTTCATCCCGTCTGCACAACTGAATTGACATTTCATGAGGCTCATCGATTAGCCCAGTCAGCAATCATTTATTCATGTATGCCGTTTTATTATCACTTATGTAAAATCATGTACACGTAGTGAGAAATACTGTACAGTGGTCCAGTTATCGGATTGAAATTAGTTACACTAATATAAACAATTAATATTACGAAAATGTTAGTGGAAAGCTTGTTTTTTTTTACCATTTCTCTGTTGTGGATCATTACATGCGGTGAGAATAAGTGATTATGAATTTTGCAAGGAATATATCTGTATTATATAGTAAAAAGCGGTAGATTTTCTTTATAATTGAGACGAGATATCATTTTGATGCCAAATCCTTTTATACATGTTTCCAAGTTGGTGCAAATTTTTTGAAAATGGTAGAATGTTTTTTTTCTATAAAATTTTTTAAAAATAAACAACAATAACAACAACAAAAACAACAACACAACAACTCACCCGATCGACCATGTTGACGGTGGCCGGGAACTTGATGAGCATGAATCGGATGGTGTCAGTCTGTGCATGTGTTATTGCTTTATGTAATGGACTCAGTCCGTGTCGATCTCGGGCAGCCGCAAGTTGAGCACGATCAATCAGATTCCTGACTCGGCGAACATCGCCTTCCTCCACCGCCCGGTGGATGGCATCGATTTTTTGCTGGAATCAGTGAGTGAGCGAGCGAGTGAGTGAGTAAGTGAGTGAGTGAGTGAGTGAGTGAGTGAGGGAGTGAGTGAGTGAGTGAGTGAGTGAGTGAGTGAGTGAGTGAGTGAGTGAGTGAGTGAGTAAGTGAGTGAGTGAGTGAGTAAGTGAGTGAGTGAGTGAGTGAGTGAGTGAGTGAGTGAGTGAGTGAGTGAGTGAGTGAGTGAGTGAGTGAGTGAGTGAGTGAGTGAGTGAGTGAGTGAGTGAGTGAGTGAGTGAGTGAGTGAGTGAGTGAGTGAGTGAGTGAGTGAGTGAGTGAGTGAGTGAGTGAGTGAGTGAGTGAGTGAGTGAGTGAGTGAGTGAGTGAGTGAGTGAGTGAGTGAGTGAGTGAGTGAGTGAGTGAGTGAGTGAGTGAGTGAGTGAGTGAGTGAGTGAGTGAGTGAGTGAGTGAGTGAGTGAGTGAGTGAGTGAGTGAGTGAGTGAGTGAGTGAGTGAGTGAGTGAGTGAGTGAGTGAGTGAGTGAGTGAGTGAGTGAGTGAGTGAGTGAGTGAGTGAGTGAGTGAGTGAGTGAGTGAGTGAGTGAGTGAGTGAGTGAGTGAGTGAGTGAGTGAGTGAGTGAGTGAGTGAGTGAGTGAGTGAGTGAGTGAGTGAGTGAGTGAGTGAGTGAGTGAGTGAGTGATTGAGTGAGTGAGCCAGTCCCATGAACCTGATACTGAGATACGGCCTTGAGGAAGTCCTGCACCGAGTTATTTTCCGACTGTTTGTCAGCCAGCATGTGACCTCGACCATCGAGCACCAGCTTCTCCAGCTGTTCGATGTCTGCGTTGCCGAGCCAGTCGGCGATCTCATCCTCCGTTGGCGCTTCTGCTGCAATAAGGAATTTAGCTGAATGATTTTTGCTTTTGTTCGATACACAGGGACACTACCAACTGGCTACTGGGCGAACACATACGTCTGTAATTTATACTGTCTTATTCTGTGCAACTGTAATTTCGGATATATAATGTTGCCCAAAGTTTCATTTTATTAAGTTAACCATCCAGCTCTTCATCCATGTCTTCATCCACGTTATCATCTCCATGGTTAGTGGCATAGGGCGCTCGAATCGGTATCGGGTTGTTGGTGTAGTCGGAAGCTTTGCAGCCGTCCTGAAAACACAGTAGTTTTCATGATTCAGCGAATGATTAAACCAATAAGTTAATTAGAAGATTAGTTGATAAGTAGATAAGTCTGTTTGAGTTGAGTTGATTAGTAGAAAAGTTGATTAGTGTAAAAGTCGTCAACCTTATCCTTGACATCTTTTGCTCCATTATCCAGCAACATATCGTAGATCTCGTTGTTGTTGTGTCCGGCCGCGTAGTGCAGCGCCGTACGACCAAACTGCAATAATAGAATAGTACTGTTCACTGTTAATCGTTCTTTTGAAACGTTATCATTTTGTTAATAGAATGTCGTTTATTGGCCGATTTCAGTTAAAATAAAAAAGTTTAACCTTGTCAGTGAGCGTCAGGGTTTTCGGGTACGTCTGCGACAGCCATTTAGCGATGTCGAACTGTTGGGTCTGCAGTTTTAGCATAGTGAAATCATTCAACTAGATACACAGTATTTTAATGATGTACCGTGAGAAGGAGTAAGATATCATTTAAAAATGAAATATTATATATAAAAATGCATTATAGAGCATATAAACTAATTTTATAATTGCAATATTTGTTAAGCACATCATTTTCCGAATTCACTGGGTTTATATCACGGTAATATATCTAACGTAAAATGTGATAAACTAATGCACTGACCAGAACGGCAGTATGCAAGGGTGATGTGCCCAACAGGTCGTGGCACAGTGCCAGCTTCTTCTTCTCCATCAGATGTTTGACGCGCTTCAGCTCACCTGCCACGATCGCCTCACGGATCTGACGCATCTTGCCCTGGAAATAATCATCATTGACGTGGTGAAAACTTTTGTCGCATTCATTGGTTACAATATATTATTTGTTACATTTATGTGTATGTTATAATATAAAATAAAAGAATAAATAAATTTTTAAGTCCTATTATGCAGATTGCGTAAGTGCAGATACAAATAAGCGTAAGTTTGATCAAGGAGCCAGGATAATGTATTATAAACTATTAATGTCTTAATTTATATAACGAACCTCATCATTTATAATGTCCGAATCATCCATCAGTGTTGGATTTGATCCCACTATGAACATTCATTTGTTTTATATTTGTTCATCATGGCAATTGCGGTTATTATCTTTTTACCACAAGTAATTGTTTGCAAGTTAATTCCAGTTGACAATGGCTACACATCTATAATGCATGATACCGTAATATCGTATGTTTACGTAATAACATATAATCTTATACTTATGCACTCTTACTTAACCACATCAGGTCAAACAGCTCACGTATCGGTCGGTAGAGGAAACATGAATTATCAGATGCTGTGGTGCCTTTGAAGCAACATCCTAACTTATTTATATACTTTATTAATTTTTTTAGTAATTTGCATGTTTGCTTGGAAGGTCTGGCTATGTGTATGCAGTAGGTGGAGAATGATCATCATCCCCCTTTATATCCTACATGAACCTACAGTAGTGGGTAGAACTTCCACGATCCGCTAATATGTATAGCAGGTTCGCTGGCACAGGATGTATCTGTCTCAACTCAAGGTATCTGACTAAGAAACCTGTACCAGATGATCATGCATACGTATTTCTGTGTAACTGGCCGTAAGAGTCCTGCCATAACCATTAACAGGTTCTTCTACTAATACGTGGTTGTGAAATGCGTTTGGCACTACTTAGTAATGAAACTTGAGTTCTCCTGATAAATTCAGGAATGTTATGTCAGATATGTACATACGTTGGAAGATTTCGTTACGTTTTGAAAGGGAGTTAAATGATGACCGCGTCTAAGAGAGTATTAACCTAACAATCTGTACTACCATAACATTTATGGGTAGTGAATGCATTCATTATTTAGCACTCAATCAGCATTAATCAGACCTGATTTATGTTTAAATGACTGGTTAGTGACGTAAATTAGACAAATTAACAGTGATTGCTTTCTTAAGTCATTGATTGACTGACATGAGCATGCAGAATGTTACGTAATTTAGGGACATTAGCTGATTGCGAAACACGTGCCGACGCAGCTGAAGATGTACATCATACTTGGGTGCTAAAACGGAAAGGGGTATTATCAATTGAGTAGAAAGTAATGAAGTTTTAAAAGAAATTCTTAACTATATTTAGAGAACTAGCGTCCGTCCCTAGATTTTATCAGTTAAGTAATAACTGTATTTTTTCATGTCATCAAATTCCGTCACATATGGTGGGCACTTGTACACAAGTATCTGTTTGCTTTTGTATTGTAGTTCTTTCTATAAAACAGGAAAACTTATTAAACAAGCTGAGAAACTAGCACTTGTAAAAAATTAAACAAACAATGTTCTCAACTAGTGTTTCCAAAATTATATGTACATACCTTGTGATAAACTTATGAATAATTACATACATACATATTACATACAGTACATAATGCCTCCTACATGTGCATTAATAAAGCAGTATTAACTACGGGGATACTGTGGATCATCACATCATGCAACAAATTAAGCAAGATTAGGTCATTTAATTATTTGGATCAGAAACCTATTATTAGTTCATAATGGGAACTGTCGATGCAGCCCACACAAACGGAAAAATCATTCTACATGGTATCGAATGGGCATGCGAAACAATAAATATGTAAATTGGCGTTTCATACAGGTTAAAGTTTTAGCATTAAGATTTCATACGACACTTTCTTCTTACGTGAGCAAATCTGCTGTTCGAAATGATAGTGTTTTTTCCCAAAAGATTTGTGGAAATTGGGACTTTATGGGAGATACCGGTAACTTATATGAATTACGTTGCAAAAATAAAACCTCAAAAACAGTAAATCAACCTGAGTCTGTTTGAAGTGTTCATGGAACTGTTGTACTTCTGGGTATTTCTTTGCCCACTGCTGTACGTACCATTCCCCGCCCTGCACCATCGTCGTTTCAAGAAACTCCACATACTCGTTCTCTTTTAAGCGCTCTTGCAGTTCTTGTTCGGATGGCTTGTGGGTAGGAGACTCAACGAACGTGTTCTCGCGAGCTGAAAATACAGACATAAAAATGGGATAAAATGGCACAAAAAAAAAACTACATAACAGACATTGACGAATCCCAAAAAACACACACAGGGTTATTCCGCTGTCAACCCAAATCGAATTGTCGAAAACCGAATCTCGATTAAAATGAAGTCCTAATCAACCAAATTCTCAATCTAACGAAATCTCAGTTAATCCACATTTCAGTCAACACAGATTTCAGTCAATGCAAAATCAAGATATCAGTTAGTACAAGTCTCAATCGACAAAGCTTTCAGTATATATGTTCTCAATCACCCAAGGTTTCAGTTAATATACCCATGATTTGACATATGTATGTATAACTGTAAAATATCCACGATTCCCAGGTAATACTAGTCTAGATTACCTATGGTTTCAGTTAATACAAGTCCCGATCAACCAAGATTTCAGTTAATACGATCCCCAAACAACCCCAAAATGAGTATCCCCAACATTCCATGGTCGGTTTGTATTCGGATGCCTGTTTCACGATTTTGGTTCGTTTGCGATCCGACGTCTGCTGCAGCCCGAAACTGGCACGAACTTCGGCGGCTAACTGATCCGAGTCCAGGTACTCCTGGGCCGTGTGACCCAGCTGAAGTCATGCAATATTGTAAGTCATTGAATATAATAGGTCATTGAATATAGTGAGTCATTGAATATAGAATAGTAAGTCATTCAATATAATAGGTCATTGAATACAGTAAGTCATTGAATATAGGATACAGTAGTAATTTATTGAATATATTAGGTCATTGAATATAGTAAGTCATTGAATATAGGATAGTAAGTCATTGAATATAGTAAGTCATTGAATATAGGATAGTAAGACATTGAATATAACAAATCATTGAATAGAATAAGTCATTGAATATGGCACGTAAAACGTTGATTACAAGTGCTTAGAAACAGGATTGACTTTTTTATGAGGGTTTACAATGGAAGTCAGGTAATGGGAGGATTTGAAACAAATAACGAGATCCAATGGTCGGCCGAGGATTTGCTTCCGCAGTTTTCCTTTCTAATAACTATTAGAATTTCATGCAGTTTTTCATTCCTTCTTAGTTCATGAATATTACGAACGCAGTCCGTTACTGGCTAACATTAACCGGCCCTATAAGTTATCATCTCAACGGTAGTGGGATTTACTTGCATACGGGATTCCCACGTATGTAATCGTTAGATTAGGTATAAAGATGAGACATGGTGAGTAATAAGTCGGCGTAAACAAGTCAGGAAAATGATTTTACAGTGTAATTTGAATATTCTTTTCTTCAGAGTCTGCATATGAGAGCTATTTAATTAGACGTTTTTTCATCCATAGTGGCTATCAAGAAAATCAAGAAAATACTGGCCACATGCTACTTTTTTACACCATCCTATCCTACTTGACTATGCAGCCTCGTTAATGCGCCTTGATGACCATTAAGTTGACTAAATAGCTGCCCTATATTATTAATATCTACAAACGTACAGAGATTTAAATGCAATTGACGAATATGAATGAGTTAAATGAACACGTTCAAAAGTATGATAGACAAAATTTCTAAAACGGTTTGCCTTTCATGATTAATTCTTGACATTCGTTATGTGGAAAATTAGAAAGTCAATAGCATCAAGTTTTTCTACCGTCAGACGCGAATGGAGAAAAGCTGGTCGAGAAACCAGTTTAACGGTTTAATAACTTCACGTAATCAGAATTTTTTTATACTATTTTGGTTTGCTGCATGTTCCTTAAAAATAGAATATGTAAGCAGGCTTGTTATAGTTAATCCACAGTTTAAAGAGGCATTTAATCCAGGTTTAGAAAAAAAATTCAGTAGAAAATCAGCTAATCTATAGTGAAAACTAACTGAATCGGTGTTGTGTTTGTTGGCCCCGGCCTTCAGCAGCAGCTGCACGAACTGGTCACGATTGGAGGCTGGTAGTGCGGCGGCATAGTGCAGGGCCGAACGTTGCTCCTGATTATAATTTTTGTTAATAAATTATAATAATAATTTTAAATACTTTTGTATAAATAAAAGGGAAATGTAGATTTTCGAATAACAACAATTTATTTCCTACTGTTACACAAAACATAATTCACATATGTATGTGAAACTTGGCAAGGGATTTGGTTTTATGATTCAATGCTTGATGCACACGCTTTTCTTTATTATCGGTAAAAAACTTGTTGCTAAGTTGCTAATAATAATACTCATAGATCATGACAACTGCCAGACTGTATATTGAATAGATCAAAAGAAATACAATTGACTGAATTGTAGACCATTTGAATGTAAATCTGATTTTAATCTAAAGTTAACAGTATTACGGTGCAGTGATTCAATCCACTGTCAGCTAGTATTAGATCTATACAGCTACTTGTTTCAACATTATAAGCTACATCTTGAAGGCCATCCCTCAAAAAGAAGTACAGTAGTTTCCGACTAGAAACCACTGAAGATACATACATATTGTAACTTCCATGGAACACAAACTATTTCAAAACCTGGCTAATATTCATTCAATTCGGTGCTACAGACATACATGATGGTATGGTATACAAATACGTCAAATGATACAGGCGCATTTTTGAATGCCACGTTAGAGACTTCCGGGAGACGTACTGTATGTTTGACTGCACAAAATTATAGGTTCCCACACGAGTCATCACAATAAATATTATGGTTAGCATTACATCGATGCACAATCAATCGACAGGGAATAAAAATAAAATTATATAGAAAATAATGCGTAGTAAATACTAGAATGAAAATGGACAACGAATATCAGGTTCGCTATGTTCGTAGGCGAATGTTGTTTCAGGCAAATTAGAGGAATGGCTCTTAGCATAATGGATTCGTGATATTCTCACCGAACAGATATACAACTTATATTGAGTTTTATGATGAGTTCTGACATAAGATAAAGATTAGGATTGATACTCAAAAATCGGAACTTTCCTAACTCACTGATTCTCATAAGTACCAACAAATTTTTCTAACAGTCGGAAACAGCCGCCTTGCATTACCTACAGTAGCAGACGTGTTTTCTTAGTCAACTATGTAATCAGCGTTACCATACATACATACGGCATACATGCAGCACATGTAGAGTCTGTAGGTATTCTAGAATGAATCCAAGTATCATGTTTAGCGGATGGAAAAGTTTGCACAGGTAATGTTTCATCAAACTTTCTAACACCATGGTAAATTTAGGGCGGCGTGAACTTAACATCAATTATCAATTATTATTTTTTTAATCAAGTCTAGGAAAATCGCTGCTCAATCGGCATTGATTAGGTTAAAAGTCAAGAAGACCGCCTCAGTCTTGTCTCTTGATTAGTAAAATACATGTATGTGCTCGCTTGCTGATTCACCTTATGAGAGATTAACGTATGTATTTTATTTATACAACACCACGTAGATTGCAATACATTACGTACCATTTCATCAGTGGACACGCTTGGTAAACCGTCTGACATGGTCTGACGACTTCCGGATACAGATCAGGGACAACCCATTAAACGTGAACTTGAAAACCTACCGTTTTATTGAAAGATGGGGTGCCCATTTTTTTACAGAAAAGTTAATAAAACTCGGATAAATCGTTTATGCTGGTCAGATCGATTAAGCGACATCTACAGATAAAACTTGAAGGCTTTTTCTAGTTAAGAAGGTAGGATTATAAAAAAATTAATGTGAAATTTTCCAATGCATATTTGAAGGTAGAATGCGTTCATGAGCATGCGTAACATGAAAAAAATCTTCAGCAACTCAAACCTGCAAAAATTCTCAAATGTATCCTATGTAAATATTCCATGTATCCAAGATGAAGTTTGTTAGTTACTGTAAGGTGACGAATACGGTGTATCTCGTGATGCCAACCGATTACATTATGACATGATACTGAATAATTCATATTCATAGCAAGCAGCGGTTTATGTTAGAATACTCATTCATGTTTAAATTAAGCAGTATTCAATCAGTATTCGTTGTCCTAGGACGTATTATAACTATTCTGTAAGTAAAAATATGTACATTTTCTCAGTTAAAAAGACTAATAAGCCGAGCACTAGCGGACGAAAAGGATGTTAGAATTGCAAATCCCCCTCATTGACATTTTCAAAAATTAAAAAATTTGTTCCTAAAGTGTAGGTTAAATGGTCTGAGAACTGCATATTCCCCCCTCTTCGATGAATTTCCCCTCCGTTTGGAGGATTAGCTCGTGGGCCAGTGAAGCCGAGAGACAAAATTTACGACCAGCTCATTCCTATTCAACATGGATAGGAGAAACGAAGATGGGTAAACATTCAAACTATAATGAGTAAAAGTGAACATCCCTTGAAGCCAATCAGACTCAACTTATGAGTTTCTAGGAGATTTCCTCACATCTAGCGCACAACATGAAATTAAGTACATAAAAGTAAAAATCCATACCATAAAACATCGTAACTGAATGCATTTAAAAATAAAGACTTAACCACTTACGTTATCCACATCGTCCACACAGTTCGGGAACAGCAGGGTCAAGTACTCGGCGATCCCGAAGCGTTCGTTGAGTACAGCCGTGTGCAGCGGGCTGGCACCTGCAACCCAAATTGGTAAAGCCTAAGCCTAAGCCCAAACCCAAGCCTAAGTCTAAGCATGAACCTGAGCCATCGGTTAAGCTTTACTGCATTAGTCAGGTCAATGTTTATCTTTATCAGAGTTCGTTTTTCTCAAAAGGAGCTGAAGCTCAAGTGGTCTTCAAATTATCAATTTTCACTTACCCGAAGGTTGTTTTCCATTGGCCACCTTCTTGTCCATCAGCTGTTTGACGGCCATCAGGTCGTCCTCGATGATGGCTTCGTGCACGGCCATTACACGGTCCTGTAGGGTAATTGTGCTACATAATGAATACTCTAATTTGCATGAAACAGAATTTTAAAACACAATTGGGAAAAAAAGTCAATAATACTAAAATAATCGTCCGAAACTAACTATATGACAAAAAAGTTACCGCTCTATATATGTACCAACCCTGAGTCGTTTCAACCGACGTAACAAGTGCTGCCTCTCCGGTGGAAACACCTGAAACATGTCACGGCAGGTAAAACATTTGTTTTATTGTTGGTAGAAAAGTAAGTAAGGTTGTGTATTCCAAAATGAATATGGGCTTGTGTGCAACCTTGTGGCTGAGCAGCGCAGCATGGCCATTAAGCACCAGTTGTTCCAAAGGCTCTTCGTCACCCAGTCCCTATCAGCTCATCCATCTCATCACGCGCCTGGATTGGGACTGGAAGAAATTTTATTTTTAGGTAGAAAATACAATTTTATTGAAAAATAGAGACATACGTTTTATTAACTAAGAAATAAACAGTATATACATATCTACAAGATTTTTTTAACTCAGATGAACCGTCAACCAACAATAGTTCTGCCGACGCAGATACGTAACATCGTGGATGAGTGGCTCGAGGCAGTAGCTGCTGTGGGGTGTAGCCTTCCTTGAAATCATTTTTGTTCCTGTCACTCACTCACTCACTAACTCACTCACTTATTCACTCACTCACTCACTCACTCATTCACTCACTCACTCACTCACTCACTACATACTCACTCACTCACTCACTCACTCACTCACTCACTCACTCACTCACTCACTCACTCACTCACTCACTCACTCACTCACTCACTCACTCACTCACTCACTCACTCACTCACTCACTCACTCACTCACTCACTCACTCACTCACTCACTCACTCACTCACTCATTCACTCACTCACTCACTCACTAACCATATACGAAGCTACGTTGGCCAACAGTGACTTGGTGGTGGAATGGCTACTTCTGACATTCAACAACTTGGCTCCATGTCCATTGAGGATGAGCGCTTCCAGCTGCTTGACGTCGTTCGCATTTATCAACGATTCGATTTCATCCTCAGTGGGCTCTCCTTCCACCAGCTCGCGAATCTCGGGTGCAATCACCATGATACTCGTGCAAAAATCCTTGAAAAGGCATGACAAAATAGTTTTTTTCAAAGTTTGACATACTGTTATACACTTTTTTAGATACATTTTAGAAACAGAAAAGATAAAGCTATGTTTGTGGCGGGAGTAATTAATACTGATTTTGAATTAGATTTACGTACAGTATCATACATACAGGTTAAACATTACTTTAAATCACCTACATACATGAAAACTGATTGGATGACATTCTGATGTTTACTTGTTTACAAGTAGTAATAACAAAATTGAACCTCTAGTAGTTGGTTATGAAATCTCCTTGTTTACAAGTAGTAATAACAAAATTGAACTCTAGTAGTTGGTTATGAAATCTCAAAAAATCTAATGATTACGTAAACTATACGTGCTCGAATGAGCTCGGACTATTATATTAACCTTAACGCAAACTCTTCTGATTGAGTTGTAATCCGCTTAACTGGAAATGCATGAAGAAATTTACAGGTTTACACAAAATGATGTTGGCTTATGTACTTAGACGTTGGATGCCAAGCTTTGGCGAGGTAGGTTCTCAAACAGATTAGTCAATTTGAATCTTAGTCATCATGAGGCTTCATTTTAGTAACAGGGATTAAGCAGTCTGTTTTGATTAAAAACAAACCGATCATAAGACGGATAAACAGAAGTAGAATACTTAATATATTAGTAGCAATAAATTTTTTAACTGTTTTCAATGGTTTATACAAAAAATTGTCTATTCCGAGTTTCTAGCTACTCAACCCTATTTTCCTCCGAAATGTGATTAGCGTGCGTTCGAAGTTAAAGAAAATATTTGATCCACATGACATCTCAGTAGTGTGCGTCCTTCATGGAATACATACAGTAATGAGTTTAAAGGAAGTAAATAAGTAACAAGATACATGTATATCAGTCATATTTGGCTTCCTCGTTTCAGGGCAAAAATACTGTTAATAATGACAAGAGAATGTGGAGGATATTTAGTCCTTGGGAAATGTTTCTAATAGAAATAGAAATACCATGTCACGCACGTGTAGAGATTAAATAGCATCTTACATAAATGATTAAATACTGGTACGATGCCAAGTAAACTATCCTGGACGCTACATATTGTGACACTATCAATTAAGTAATGAATTGTGAATCACTGTCATGTACAGCCATACCGCAATTGAATGAACAACATGAGCTAAGAACAGAGCAAACAACTTTCAGCGTTTTCATCATTTCATTGTTTCCAACATGTTCAAAGTCAGTTGACTAAAAGCTTGTCAATTTGATTATTTATATGTGATTACAGTACATGATGTGGACGTACAGTACATACCTGCGTACATCCAGGTATGTAGTGTAACTCGTACTACAGCATCGTATACAGGGCATCATGACCACGGCTCATAAACTGCCTATGCACCACTGCGTCGTTAAATTGGCCGCTACAGGTACACAGGTGTGGACGTACTATTTATTGTTTTCTTTGTACGGGTAACGGTGCAAAAGCCCATAACACAACAAAACTAGTATCTGTAAAAATATCTCTATTGTCATGGTTGCTAGCAACGCGCCAATGGTACATAAAGGGTGCCGGGGGTCTCTATGAAGGGCGTACTGTGTGCCCTACTCAACATGTTTAATCGCAGTTTAGCATATTCAGACGCATCTGATTATCCACGACCACGCTGGCGATTCATGAATGTGTGACGTATTGACGGTTGCCACAACATTCTCAGATGGTCAGATGTTTATGCTCAAGTGTTTAGATGACAAAAGGTACCTGTATCGGATGGATACAGAAAAGATAACAAGAAGCAGCCATGAAAGCAAACCAGTGACGTTTTTTCCTCACAAATCCCAACAAAGAAGAATCGGATGGTGTGTTACTTTAATTGTGCATTCAGTTGACGACCCACCGTTGTTCAGTTCCGTTTGCTGAGCGTTGTTCGACAAGAATGGAACACATTATGGGGTATTTGTAAACGTTATTTATAGAATGACATTGTAAACAACGCACATACGAATGTGGGAAACATACCATACATGATTTACGAACGTTATTATACAAACAGTCACACTTTTTACTCTCACGTGTTCCACAACAATAAAACAAGTTACTGGGATGGCTTATAATATCAATCAATCGTCATTCCATATCAATCAAATTCGTCATTGTTGCAATGCAACCATCCGATCTTCATATTGCATCTTCGTTGCGAGTCATTTGGCCAGTAATTGACTTAATACGTTCAGTAGATAAGCAAAATAAGTTTTTTTATTGTTTATACGAGTTATTACTGACAAATTTGTAAGTTAAGATTTGATTAAATTTTTGTCTTGAAAGTTCATCCGGACTTTTTATTCTGAGTTTCGGAATCGAACCTGTTGTTTTATGTATCGTTCCAAGTATCCCTATTAATCTCACGAGTGGTCCAGTGAGAGCCATTGAATCCCGCAATCAATCCTGAATCCGGACTTCCTTCATTTGTCATGTTGTACCGCCTTTATGTATGTCGTTGCCACCCTCATTTACACCAGACCACTAGCGGACGAGAAGGGGAGGGAAAAGTGGGGAATTCCCCCTTTTTGCGGTACCCAAAATTAGCGTATGTTCATTAAGGTATAAGTAAAATGGACAAAATTCTGCCATTTCCCCTTCTTCGGAAAACTTTCCCTCCTTTTGGAGGTTTGGCGCCAGTGGACCAGACGACCGATGATACCGCCAGAAACAATGTTCAATCTAACTAAAGGTCGTGCTCAACCGACAAGATTCCCACTTGTTGTACACGATTCTGCCATCTTCCGATCATCAAATAACGTTTCGTTGTTTTCGGCGATTCGAAATTAAATGACTAATACATATTTGTTCAATGAACCAGATGAAAGGCGATGCAGACGCAATGCAATGCGTTGCTGCATGCAACCGTACGCATCGTTGGTTTGCTGAGGCAATTGGATTCATGTAAGATCGTCATAAGGTGATTAATTTTTTTAGCCACTTGATCCAATTGAACCAATGCTGAACCGGATGCTGCAATGTCCCCTGACGAAAGCTGTTTTCTAATGATTATGAAGTAATTTCAAACGTTATACTACATTTACGAGGCATGATAGCCAGTGTTGAGAATCGACTTATGAACCACATTTTATTCATTTGATCATGTATATGTTGGGAAACGAGAACCTCTTCTAAGGCATCAATCATGGGTTATATCGGTAACAAACAGATGGACGAGCTACAACCAGACACCCGTATTTATGTCATTTAATTTCTTTCTTTCTGTATTTGAGACCGGTAACTTTTCACGTAAAAAATACTTATAGAACAAATAGGAAATAAATTAACATATTTAATCAAGAAACGATGGCCATTCAAATTTTCATATCATTAGAAAGTGGAAGCTTTTACCATTTTCATCCGCTATGGAAGAGTCTTCCGTGCCGGGAAAGAATCATTTCACCAGCAAAATGGTGCCGTTTCAGAAAGTCAATTGTTCCAGTGGTCCTCTTAAACGTGTCACTTAAACGATTCGTCAAAGTGCACATTTGTTCCGATGTTTTGTCGCTGGGTTAATGTTGCTGTTGTTTTGCTGTCTTATAAACGTTTGGCTTCATTTGGCTTTGGCAGAACGATTGTTGATACATCAATGTTTGCATATTATCTTTCATGGCTCTTTTTTCGATGCAGAAAAACGTTATGGGGAACGTTTTGAAGCGTTAAGTTATGTCCTGATGTGAATCCATATTTAGTATTCTATAAGTTCGACGTATGTATGTACATAATGACAAACTCTACGTATAGAAATTCTCGTTGTTCATGGTCTAATCTTAATCTCTATCTTAATAACAAACGTTTCATGGTTAGCATTATCTGTCTGCATGTTTTCTTACACGTGCTCCGATTTACTTGCTTTTCAGTCCGAACGTCAACTCGTATTGTCTGTAATGCGCACCGTCCATAAAGCAACGCAAATCGCTATTTATTTTCGTATATTGTTATTTATGACAGTTTTTCAACCACGGACAATTATTGTGTCAACGTAACGCAACGCAATTAATCTCGTTAAATTGTTGTGTTAATGTAACGCAATTAATCTTGTTAATCAAATGCTAGAATACAAATAAAACAACCATCTTTCCAAAGAGCACTGCTTCAGGCGCCCCATCGATATTATCTACATAATTTATACTTTGTCCACCTTATAATGGGTTCACCGAAAAGAAGTTCTATAAGTTTCAGCCTCCGACTGACCGACTTCAAAGTATTGGACGGCCAAGTATCAGTTTTCTTTTCCCGGCATCCGACCGCAAAACCGCGCCACTATTACAACAGTTTTTGTCGACTGAATGTCGGTGGAAAGGCGCCTGGAACAGACGTGGATGAGAAATTATCTGAATCGTTCAGTACTCGATGGTTTCCAGTTTCAGTTGAAAAAACGCACAGAAATAACAATATCCGATTTCAAATATATTTTCCTTTAGTGATTTTTATGTAGTTTTTGTCTATCCGCGTCCGAAACACAGTAGAAAGTGAGCAAGAATGCGTTTGTGAATGAGTTTGCTGTGTCCCAGAGAATATGGCTCATAAATCGTTGTTCAGTTCACGAATGAATCGAGTAATTCCAGCGGTTCTTGCAGTCCTTGGTTTTCTAAAAAGTACTAAGTTCTGATGATTCGACAATTGCAAGCACGATTTTGGTTTTTAACAAAATCTAGTTTCAGATTTTCCTGAAAACCTGATTGCTTTCGTATCTGATCCGCTGACGCGGACATCAAAGTAAAGGATGACCCTACATACATAGGAGACGAACTATACACCGTTATTTATGTTCTTTAAAGGGTATATACTTCTTTGGTGCGCTCCGTTGAGTCCCACATAAGAAGTAAAAGTTCACGAAAATGAGATTGTTATTCAGTTTTGAAACTGCTGAAATAACGAAGAAACTAGAAAAAAATGGATCAAATTATAAAACGAGATCGTTATCTCGATTGACATTTTGCATATGTACCTGCTACATATCCATTCTGTATCCGGTAGTTCTGCAGATGTGTTCCTTCATCCTCTCCATTCTCAACACCAGTGAAAATGTTGCGCCGCACTCTATCAGTATTTATGCCACATTCTACCATTCATTATTTACTCAGTTTCACTTTGGTCGGATTGACTTTTGGCTGGTCGTCAGTCCAGATGGAAGTGTAATGCATATTTATACGGTCGAGTAGTACGGATCCGGTGGACCTGCCCTGATGGCAAACATGACATGACACCCCGTACATATGTACAGTATGTACTGTATGTCTTTTTGTACTGTATGTACTTTATGTCTTTATGTACCATTCGTTGCCGGATCATGTATTATTAACCGTGAATTTACTTATGCGTGCGAAGATCTCAGGAAGAACGTGATTCATAGTAGAAATTAATTCCGTCATTTGGATTAGAATCGTGTTTCACCCCATAATTTGATGCAATTGTATGTAGATATTTTATTTAGATCATATAATCGGTTTTCATCGGATTTCATCGGATTTCAGTAAAGCTATAATCTCTACAATCTGAACATATTGGATATATCCGATAAATAGGATGATAAGATAAAGCTGTTCAATATGGTTTACGTACATCATTTTAAGTAGTGTCATTTATTTTGATCGTACGGAGTGTTATGTATCACTCACTCAAAATCCCATCCTTATCAGTCGTTCAATAGTTATAGAACATTTATACCCATTTGCTGATTTTCCAAATGCGGCAGTTATTTCAAAGTGGGAACTAATGGTAAAACGAAAAACTACGATTAAATTTAGTGCTCGTTTGACTACAACTGTAAAATCAACTACCCCAAAACTCGTTATCATCCGTTCCAAAAACGTAAAACGCCTGACTTAGTCGGGCGACTTCCACTCTCAGTTAAACTAACCAAAAACATTCCCGATATCCATTTACATCTGCATCGCTCAATCAAGTTTGCCGCGAACAAACGTTCACGCCTGACTGTGTACCCAATCTATAATTGCATTTTCAATTGATTACGAGACTAAATTCAAACTCGCGCTAATCAGATATGCATTTTCTAAGACTCAATTGGAACGATCTGGGATACCAGAATACCGAATTTCTGCCCGAAATTCTGCATATTTCCATGCATAGAAAAGTTGTACAACAAATTTCCGAATTCCATCCCACCCACAGTCAGAACGATTTTTATTCAGATTTCATTACCAGCAGGTTCTGGGTTGGGGTGGCAGTTCATCAAGCATGTGTAATGTGCTTATATTTGATGGACATGATCATAAAAACACCATGGTTATGATAATAAAAACACAGATTCATGTCGTTCCCACCTGCTGTTCAGTCGGTCTGCTGAAACGCCGGATCGTCCATTTTTATTATTTTTTCGTAATTTATATTATATTTTTTATTTATTGTACGAAAAATTCAAACAAAATTTGTGTTGGAATGTGTGTCAGACTGTCTAACATATCAGCTTGAGTTGTCAGGATTGCAACGGTAAAATGAGGAAACTTTAACACTTTAAACTTTAACACAGACCATCAAATGATACATATGTACACGTCACCAACGCCTTTCTTTAATGAAGATATTTCGTTGCAGATGAACACGAATTGTAACAATTTGTCGAACAGCATACGAATGCAGTCAATACTGAAATTCAATATTCGATTCAGTCATAATCCTCGTTCAACCACACTCTGAGCACTCTCACCATTTGTCCTTTAATCGTACGCGCAAACAGCGAATGTCCCGGTTTTGTACGCCGAATTTAACTGCGATTCAATTACCTTTACATTTTCTAATAACCTTCTTCTTGCCTTTCGAGTTTTAGCATGGCCAATAAAATCATTCACAGCAAATAATTGACAGCAAATTATTAGGTATTGGATTTTTTCTTCATTGCAGAAAACATTGACTGATAATACCTGGGCTTTGAATTGCGTTGCCGGTAATGTCTGAACGACGGCACTTCACTCCATCGCCACAACGTCAATCCACATCTCAGGTCATGATGACTGCATCACAATCATACATCGATCCTGATATCAACGACGAATTCTTACGGTTAGTTTCTGTTTCAGTGACCTTAAAATGCGCAAGTCAAGTATTTCAGATCCAAACAAGGAAATGAGTTAGTGGGGTTGTATATGTTTGCAATTGGTACGGCACAATCGGATTTGAGAATTAGTATTCCGTTTTTCGCTACAATACAAATGGGACTGAGCAATAGTGTACGATATCAACGTAAACCGGCTTTGCTGACTACTAATCGCTCTAAGTTATTGATATACGCATGTGACCAAGTATTTCATAAAAGTAACTGTTGGATTTTTTTCCAAATGAGTTTTGTTATACTAAAAAAGTGCACTCAGTGGATTGAGCATCACCATCTTCCATGATCTGACTGACCATCTTTCAGGATAATAATACTGGTTTATTCGAGTTTATTTTTTTATGAAATTTGATTTAATACCGTTTAAATAAGTTTTTGTCACAAATGTTCTAATGGTTTCATGCTCCTATACTAACCAGCAACTTCCTAACTGCCTTTATTCCAAAATAACGGTTTATCAAAAATAAAACTTAATTCGAATAATATGTTACAGCAGCAATGTACATTTTTGATACCTCATGCTGAGAAGAAATTGTTTTATGAACTACATGCTAATGTTACTGGTCGTTTCTAAACGTGTACTGAAACGTAATTCTATCCAAATAAGTAACTGAGTTCAGACTTCTTATTTTTACTCTGTTCCAGTAACCAGTAACCTACGTGGACCATCAGCATATTAGAAATATCTGATCATCTAGAATAACATAAAACGTAAGACCAGGGTGGCATTCTATGAACCGTATAATGTGTTTGGTATAATAGCCCATTACAACGTCGTTCTGTTTGTTTTCTCGTATATACGAATCACGCTTTATGTGGAATGTAGCTTCCATTCAGGACACTGGCGGACGAGCCAATCTTTCGATGAGAGGGGAATTTCTGCAAAGACGGGGAATTGTCAGTTTTGAGGCCACTTTACGTAC
>OZ038442.1:22843963-22898963 GCA_964036265.1 Daptonema setosum
ACAACATTTTTTTATCTAAAACTATAGTTTCCAATCTATAAATATCGATTTTAACACGCATTTCAAATTTTCGATTTTTTTCAAAAAAGCCACATCTACCGTCGATTCTTGCGTGCATCGACTCATATATAACATTTCTGACGGACATTTATGAACGAAAAATTATACTTCTTCCTTAGTTCGTTATTCTCCGCCGTGCAAACGAACTTTTTATGGCTCTGAAAGATATCAGGTCACCCAAAACCGACCTTCCATTTCAATAAACCAACTTCTTCGGCTATCGTCTCTTGTTCACCGAGAAGTCAGAGATTTTTCTTATTATTGTAAACTATGAAAAATACAAGATATTACTTGAGATAATTCGAATCTTACATGTACATAAGCTACATAGTTAGAGTCAGTATTACCAGTTAAGCAGATCAATTTGGTCGATAATTTACGTGATGCCATAAATGTGATGCAGCTTCACAGCAGCAATGCATTGACGGTCACACAAGCACAACGCAATCATCATTTTATGTTCAATCGGAATTGGTGGACGAAATCACCGTCTTTACACGATGATTTGTAGTTTGAAAAGTCATTCAAAGTTTCCTGCTTCTGAACTTTGTTCTACCGATCACATTATGTAAGTGAAAAGTGGTCCATAGAGCAGGACATATATGTATGTATGAAATGTCTCTACTTGTTTAAAAATTAGTTCGTTCAGGAAATTTTTCGGGTGTAAACTTCTTTACAACGACCATACTCGAAATGTTGATGTATGAGCTTTTTAATTTGTTTAACTAAGCGCTTGTTATGTATGCCGTGTAAAATTTCGCTAAAGTTTGGGGAGACTTTACGGAAAGATGGATAGTGGTTAATAAAAATAGTGTTGACTTACAAATGTGGTGGGCACCCAAAGCAATGTGTTTAGAGTGAAAAATTATGTTATTCTTTGGGTTTGTCCAAACAGAAAGTATGTAATTACATATACAGGGTGGCTGTAAAGTAACGACGCGTTTTCCGGCCGTATATTTCTCAGTACTGTTGTATGTTACGTATGCAGCTAATAAAAATTCAGTATTGTTAATTGTTATTGCATCTGGTTTCAATGACG
The DNA here is from genome assembly GCA_964036265.1 of Daptonema setosum. Taxonomy (NCBI): domain Eukaryota; kingdom Metazoa; phylum Nematoda; class Chromadorea; order Monhysterida; family Xyalidae; genus Daptonema; species Daptonema setosum. Next base: position 22,845,063 of record OZ038442.1, read on the forward strand.
TCATCTTTTCTCAGTCCCTGACGGACTCACTCACTCACTCACTCACTCACTCATTCACTCACTCACTCCCTCACTCAGCGATGGGTAAAGTGTGAAGGCTTCAAACTATCTTCACGGGATGAAGACAGATATTTGAAGGCTTCATGAAGATTCATTCAAAATGAAGGCTTCAAATGAAGCTTCGTGAAGATGACCCAAAAATGAAGGCTTCACGTTACTCCCCCTTTAGTATCCGCCAACTTGATGAAAAGTTTTTTTATTCCTTTTAGGCTGTTTGTCATGTCTATTTAGACATGCTGAACATCTACTTCATTGATAACTTTAAAAAAGATTATTTACGGCGACCGAATCATGCAAAATATATATTGTAACTGCAACTTTATTGTATTGATGGCAAGACAAGAAAAAAGGCAGGTTGATGAGCATAATATCTTTTGCAATATTGATGTGATCATGGAAAAGGTTTCGCAAAACATAACAATGCAACAAATACATGTGGACTGAAAGTACTGAAATTGCAGAGTACCATGGGAGGTGACTAAGTCAGTCTCAAAGTCACCATCGCCAACTAAAGTAGCATATCGACGTAATAAGCATATTTTTTCGTCCGGAAATGGTATAGCCAAAGAACCAATAAGTTTAAATCATCAACACAAATTAACAACAATCTAATAAATGAAGGAAAGCAAAAATATAATCATACTAAAACTATATAATCCTAATTACTATGCTTACTACCGTCAAAATCAATCATTCGTCCTCCAGCTCAATCAGTGCTCGGCCCCATTTTTCGATTAATTTGCTGTTGCCGTGGTACAGCACTTCATTTTCCAGATTAGTGGGCTTCAGCCTCTGTCGCTGTTGGCCCAGAACCACTCGACACACCGAGAACAAACGTTCGCAGCCAGCGGAGCTACTGGGTATGGCGAGCAGATCGGCTGCCAGCGTAGACAGATGCGGTAGCTCCTGAAAAAATTGTGTACTTAAAATGCATTTAGTTTAGTACTTATTAATGCTAGAAATTATAGTAAGTTCTGAAAATTCGTGCTCTGCATGGCAGTTACGTATGCAGCAAATCACGGGTAACAAGGATATATATACCATACTGAGCTACATACCACCTGCCATGGAGCTTAAGAAATTTAGTCCCTGTACACTGGCACCTAAAACAGTACAAAAGTATCCCCAATTTCAAAGTCAAAAAATTAGCTTTTCGTGCTCTGCACGGCAGTTATGTATGCAGCAAATCACGGGTAACAAGGATATATATACCATACTGAGCTACATACCACCTGCCATGGAGCTTAAGAAATTTAGTCCCTGTACACTGGCACCTAAAACAGTACAAAAGTATCCCCAATTTCAAAGTCAAAAAATTAGCTTTTCGTGCTCTGCAAGGCAGTTATGTATGCAGCAAATCACGGGTAACAAGGATATATATACCATACTGAGCTACATACCACCTGCCATGGAGCTTAAGAAATTTAGTCCCTGTAAACCGGCACCTAAAACAGTACAAAGGTATCCCCAATTTCAAAGTCAAAAAATTAGCTTTTCGTGCTCTGCACGGCAGTTATGTATGCAGCAAATCACGGGTAACAAGGATATATATACCAAACTGAGCTACATACCACCTGCCATGGAGCTTAAGAAATCTAGTCGATGTACACTGGCACCTAAAACAGTACAAAAGTACCCCCAATTTCAAAGTCAAAAAATTAGCTTTCCGTGCTCTGCATGGCAGTTATGTATGCAGCAAATCACGGGTAACAAGGATATATATACCATACTGAGCTACATACCACCTGCCATGGAGCTTAAGAAATTTAGTCCCTGTACACTGGCACCTAAAACAGTACAAAAGTATCCCCAATTTCAAAGTCAAAAAAATAGCTTTTCGTGCTCTGCACGGCAGTTATGTATGCAGCAAATCACGGGTAACAAGGATATATATACCATACTGAGCTACATACCACCTGCCATGGAGCTTAAGAAATTTAGTCCCTGTACACTGGCACCTAAAACAGTACAAAAGTATCCCCAATTTCAAAGTCAAAAAATTAGCTTTTCGTGCTCTGCACGGCAGTTATGTATGCAGCAAATCACGGGTAACAAGGATATATATACCATACTGAGCTACATACCACCTGCCATGGAGCTTAAGAAATTTAGTCCCTGTAAACCGGCACCTAAAACAGTACAAAGGTATCCCCAATTTCAAAGTCAAAAAATTAGCTTTTCGTGCTCTGCACGGCAGTTATGTATGCAGCAAATCACGGGTAACAAGGATATATATACCATACTGAGCTACATACCACCTGCCATGGAGCTTAAGAAATCTAGTCGATGTACACTGGCACCTAAAACAGTACAAAAGTACCCCCAATTTCAAAGTAAAAAAATCAGCTTTCCTTGCTCTGCATGGCAGTTATGTATGCAGCAAATCACGGGTAACAAGGATATATATACCATACTGAGCTACATACCACCTGCCATTGAGCTTAAGAAATTTAGTCCCTGTACACTGGCACCTAAAACAGTACAAAAGTATCCCCAATTTCAAAGTCAAAAAATTAGCTTTTCGTGCTCTGCACGGCAGTTATGTATGCAGCAAATCACGGGTAACAAGGATATATATACCATACTGAGCTACATACCACCTGCCATGGAGCTTAAGAAATTTAGTCCCTGTACACTGGCACCTAAAACAGTACAAAAGTATCCCCAATTTCAAAGTCAAAAAATTAGCTTTTCGTGCTCTGCACGGCAGTTATGTATGCAGAAAATCACGGGTAACAAGGATATATATACCATACTGAGCTACATACCACCTGCCATGGAGCTTAAGAAATTTAGTCCCTGTACACTGGCACCTAAAACAGTACAAAAGTATCCCCAATTTCAAAGTCAAAAAATTAGCTTTTCCTGCTCTGCACGGCAGTTATGTATGCAGCAAATCACGGGTAACAAGGATATATATACCATACTGAGCTACATACCCCCTGCCATGGAGCTTAAGAAATTTAGTCCCTGTAAACTGGCACCTAAAACAGTACAAAAGTATCCCCAATTTCAAAGTCAAAAAATTAGCTTTTCGTGCTCTGCACGGCAGTTATGTATGCAGCAAATCACGGGTAACAAGGATATATATACCATACTGAGCTACATACCACCTGCCATGGAGCTTAAGAAATTTAGTCGATGTACACTGGCACCTAAAACAGTACAAAAGTACCCCCAATTTCAAAGTCAAAAAATTAGCTTTCCGTGCTCTGCATGGCAGTTATGTATGCAGCAAATCACGGGTAACAAGGATATATATACCATACTGAGCTACATACCACCTGCCATGGAGCTTAAGAAATTTAGTCCCTGTACACTGGTACCTAAAACAGTACAAAAGTATCCCCAATTTCAAAGTCAAAAAATAGCTTTTCGTGCTCTGCACGGCAGTTATGTATGCAGCAAATCACGGGTAACAAGGATATATATACCATACTGAGCTACATACCACCTGCCATGGAGCTTAAGAAATTTAGTCGATGTACACTGGCACCTAAAACAGTACAAAAGTACCCCCAATTTCAAAGTCAAAAAATTAGCTTTTCGTGCTCTGCACGGCAGTTATGTATGCAGCAAATCACGGGTAACAAGGATATATATACCATACTGAGCTACATACCACCTGCCATGGAGCTTAAGAATTTTAGTCCCTGTACACTGGCACCTAAAACAGTGCAAAAGTATCCCCAATTTCAAAGTCAAAAAATTAGCTTTTCGTGCTCTGCATGGCAGTTATGTATGCAGCAAATCACGGGTAACAAGGATATATTTACCATACTGAGCTACATACCACCTGTCATGGAGCTCAAGAAATTTGGGTCAATTATTACCAAGCATTACAACAGAACCGAACCGAGAATCAAAAACCATCTAATGTTCTTTTCAAACACACACGTACCTTTTTAGATTTTCGCAGACGTTTCAACAGCGCCACGTGCTTCCTCTTCAGACCACGGTTTAGTCGCCTGCGAGGACGAGATTTGATGAGCTTGGCCACTTGTTCCCTGAAATTAAATGGATTGATGAGAACTTGCGACGGTAAAAACAATATAAACTTAATACTGAAATATTTACGTGTCCGGTAACTACTGGCGGACGAGCTAACCCTCCAGAGGGAGGGGAATTTTGTCAAAGAGGGAACCTCCAGGCCATTTTTTCTAACCTTAGGGAACAAATTCTACTTTGCCGAAAAGCCAAAGAGGGGGGGAATTCCACTTTTATCACCCCTTCTCGTCCACTAGTGCAGGTAACTCTCGAGGGAAAAATGCAGTCCAGACATCGCGCTGTTTCAGTCAATCAGCATTAGGGAAACCAGATTCAGACAATAACAAAGCCGATAAGTAAAATGAAGAACACCAACTGTCATGCCCAGCAGCTGTTCCAGATCGATACCGCGGTAAGCATATTTACGGGAGGAACGCCTTTTCTTCAGCTCCTGCAACTCAGCTTCAGTGTGCTGTTCCGCCATGATTTTTATAAAAACCTACGAATCGGCCCGATCTGAAAACAGGATTTATCTATGAAAAAACCGACAGAAAAACTAAGTTGTAGGCTTTGAAACGATGGGACGCAGCAATGAATATTTCCCTTCTCGCTTTTAGACGTATTCACAATAAAATAAAGAAATAAAATCAATAAAAAAAAATAATTACAGAAAAATAAAATTTTCGGAATTTATAAAAAGGAGTTGGTGTAAATGTTGTAGTTTCTGTTCTTGTGACATTCGTTTTCGGTGTACTGAATTTTTTATTTTATTTTTTTAGCAAATCTGCAAGATTTTGTCAGTTTATTAGTTAGTTAATCAAAATAAATCAATATATTATTCTGTATACTATTTTTATAGCAGTGTATGTAGTTTGTTAAACAAATATTTTGAAATAAAAAAATGAAGAAGTTTACACGCTCTTCAACTTGGCATTCCAGATTTCACCCATGACGGTTTTTCTCACTCACTCACTCACCCACGTCATTCACTCACTAACTCACTCAATCATTCACCAACTCTCTCACTCACATACTCACTCACTCACTCACTCACTCACTCACTCACTTACTCACTCACTCACTCACTCACTCACTCACTCACTCACTCACTCACTCACTCACTCACTCACTCACTCACTCACTCACTCACTCACTCACTCACTCACTCACTCACTCACTCACTCACTCACTCACTCACTCACTCTCTTCAGTCTCATGCACGACGACAAGTCCCATAACTGGGCCGTCCAGATTCTGACGGGACCTGACCGAGACGCCTGTCTTTCCAATCCGTTCATCCAAAAACTCTTCCGAATATTCCTAATTTTCACCGATGAATTGGAACCGTCTAAAACAGGAAGCGAGAAGGCGTATCCAGATGCGTTGCTGAGGAAACAGGCTAGAATGATGATCACTCTGATGCATATTTACATAATATCACATGGTGCGAAAATTCAAAGCTGGTTACGGTACAAAACAGTGGTTCTTTTTAGCACATTTGTAGCTCTTAAAGAATCGGGGAATTCGCACTTCATGAATTTGAAATTGATTTCAAGTTTCGCATCATGTACCACGAGGTTCTACACTATATAATTCTTGCAAGGTTGTAAAATATATTCTTGTTTTTCAGGTGTTAACGGTGGAGGAGGTCAAGTTTTTGGCTGGCTTAATCGGTCGTGAAATGGGTCTGGTTGACCTGCCTGTAGCCACAACATCTAACAACCAATGCTCATCAAGTTAGTACACTTTTACACTTTTATATATCATTCCCTGTCAAATTTTTTACCAATTTTGACTCTTTTTCTCTGTCATTATAGATTTCGAAGAAGGTAAGTTTATTTCATATTTGTACTTGGTCATTCACAGTAGCTTCACTGTTATTATTTGGCATTTTGTCCGATTCTGTTCCATAAAATTGCTTAAGTTGTACAATAGAGAAAATTCGCGTCGTTGAACGAAAATCCCAAAGTTGGTGTCACGTAATTTGTCCGCCTATTTTACGCTATTGATTCACTGTCCAATTTTCCTTGTTTTCGTAATAAACAACATAATTCAGGTAAAATAAAAGAACTGATGAAGTTAATGAGTAGATGTCTGGTAATGTATTCCAGCCAGACGATAAAACTCACTCCAACCAAAAAAAAACAGTGCTCCGTCTAAATGTTTACCAAACAATGTTTCATGTGCGGACACAGTGCCATGGCCGTGTGCCCAATGCGCCTGCGAACTGCGTGTCAGCATCGGATCGCATCCATCCACGTACACATTCAAACAGTTCATCTGGACGCTGGCACGTCTGTTCCCCGATCAGAAGGTGCTCAAAGCTGCCGTCGACAGTATATTCCATCGAATCGTGAATCAAGTCATCGTCAAGGTTGGCAAGATCAGCTGCTTGGAACGTTTTATAAATACAAAAAAAACTCTCCATAACAGGTACAAAAAGAACAATAAATTAGATTTCATGCAGCTTCCTTAAGGGTTTCATCTACGTGCACCGCAAGTCCATCTTCCAACGTCGTCGTACCCAACTCGCCTGGTGCATGGTGTCACCGGGTAAATTGTATATCTGGTCAAAGAAGGCCGATTCCAGTGCCGCCGCCTCCAGTATCAGTAATAAGGAGTACGTGCTGAATCTGAACTCAGTGGTGCAGGTGAGTGAGTGAGTGAGTGAGTGAGTGAGTGAGTGAGTGAGTGAGTGAGTGAGTGAGTGAGTGAGTGAGTGAGTGAGTGAGTGAGTGAGTGAGTGAGTGAGTGAGTGAGTGAGTGAGTGAGTGAGTGAGTGAGTGAGTGAGTGAGTGAGTGAGTGAGTGAGTGAGTGAGTGAGTGAGTGAGTGAGTGAGTGAGTGAGTGAGTGAGTGAGTGAGTGAGTGAGTGAGTGAGTGAGTGAGTGAGTGAGTGAGTGAGTGAGTGAGTGAGTGAGTGAGTGAGTGAGTGAGTGAGTGAGTGAATGAGTGAGTGAGTGAATGAGTGAGTGAGTGAGTGAGTGAGTGAGTGAGTGAGTGAGTGAGTGAGTGAGTGAGTGAATGAGTGAATGAGTGAGTGAGTGAGTGAGTGAGTGAATCAAATGAAAAACAGTTGTTATTTAATCGATTTTTTTTATATTAGTCGTTATAGAATATGAATAAACTATAAAATACAGGAACAAGATATCAAAAGTCGTGGCTGCTATTCGTGGTCAGTACGTACTGCGTCGGATCGGGTGCTGTTGCTCGGATGTAGGGAATCTGTGGACAGATATCGATGGATTAACGGTCAGTTTCGTTGTACTATGTAATAATTTCCATGTAACTTTTCAACTTTCAAAATAAAAAAACTAGATTTATCCTTTAGCTGTCACATTGTCATAAACGTATGTATGTATAAATTGTGTGTTGGTTACATTTGTACATGTACTATACATATGTATGTATCTGCACTGCATGTCATCCACGTTGCATCATCACCAAGTCCCACTTGCAAACAAACCAAACGATAAACAAACACACAATCCACCTATTTTCGATATTGATACTATCAAGTACCAGCGTCAACTGTGCCAAAATATACTAAATCATTCTCATTTGTATATGTGTGTTCGTTAAATGCACACTTTTAAAGTTAGTATATCGGGATCTATAAGTCGGCAACTATTCATATCCAACGGTTGGTAAACGATCGCAGTGATTTAGAAAATATGGCATAAAACTAAGCCCTACGTTAGTTACATACACTTATCTGTAATTTTGGTTATATTCATGCCTCAAAACACTTTTGGTCTTTTGATATTTGCTCACTCTGAAAATGAAAAATCGTATAACAATGATGAAGTTCGTTAATTATATATTGTTTCAGGTGTGCGCGTAGCAATCGCTCGTTGCGGCAACACGGAGAACGTTTACAAACCATTGTTGCACCATCTTCGACACAAACATGTCAGCACGACCATGAACACAGCCAGTGGTACGGTACAGACCGATGCTGACAGACAGATCCAGCTCGAGCAACAGGTTATGGTTTACTATATAATTAAAAATAATTCGAGAAATTTTGGGTTTATTATTCTATTTATAAGTACATGTATGTCAGTGAAAATAAGCTTGCTCCGAATAGCCCATCATTATTTATGTCAAACTTGGACGTAGCTTCCCGTAAAGTTTTCTGCGATCCTATATGCATAGACAGAGACATGTATGTTTTTCAATGTGTAACTTCGTAGAAAAAATTCGGCATCCTTGAAACTTGTTGTGTACTGTTCAATATCTTAAAAGTATGGAATTGTTCCCAGACACTTTGTCCGTAAGAAACCGGTCACACGCCGCACGGTACAACCAGTATGTACAACCACTTTCCCAAATACATAACATCTATTTACACGACATCTGTAAAGAACCGAACGAATACAAAAGAATCCAATTCTGAAAATGACCAAATTGTCAACGTCGTCAGACTCAAATTCAAGCCAATCGTTTCGTCAATCCTGTTTTGCTCCATCACCGCAGACAGTCGAAATTCTTGGAATAACCTCGCCGCATTATTGGAAGGCGCAAATATGTTTATGCGTTTATTTATTTATTTTTGTCGTCTCTGTATGTAGAAAGTGTATATTTTGCTATCGCATTTGGGAAATACGTTTACGTTTTAGCACGTGATTTGCTTTGGTGAGTGACCGAATGAATCACAAAAGAAGGTCAGAAGAGAGTTAGAGAAGTTTGCGTTGCTCTAATTTTATATTCAACCTCAGGTATTTTTTATATTGGAATGCGCGAGAGGGAATGTTTGTTTACCTGTTTATTTGCTGATGTGATTTGCCTTTTTTTCTTTTTCTTTATTCCTTAACCTTCAACTTTTGAGTGACGCACTGTTTTCATTGAATGAATGAAAGAATGAATGTACGAGTTGTTGTTTTATGAATGATAAAAAATAGGTTTTCACTCACAATTCTGACCATTTTTATCATGTACACACACAAAGATGTTATTAAGTTTTCCTTGTTTTGGGTATCAGAAAAACAATTGATCAATGAAAAATCTTCCTATATATTCTAAGGAATCTCGTCCTGAAATGTCGATAGAGTAAACGGTTGTATTTCGCACATGCTATTTATTATCCAGCATGTGTGAAGAAAGCACCATAAAAGTTTTTGTGGCCATATATAACTTTTGCCACGCCTTTGTCATTCTCAAGTTGGTTGTTGACATTCTCACGTTGTACTGGAAGGCATCGGAAATGTAATGACTCATCTGTACACTACTACGATTGTTATACGAGTGCTTGGCTTTGCATTATTGTCATCCAACCAATACATCTGGTCTCATGCGCAAGTTATTATCATGATTTATGTCATTTATTATGTTGTTTTATACTCCATGTTTTATCTCCAACGTTGAACGAGTAATCCTACTGAGTTAGTTTAGACTTTAGTTAGTGAATCCATGACCAACTGTATGTAAGAACATGTATTCCATTGTTGGAATGTGACAGACTATAACTGAGAAACCATTTGGCATCGCCTCTTCTATTCATCTACAAATATCCTTCTGCGTCATTCAGATTTGTAAGATGGCAAACTTACATAAATTTCACATACATAAAAAACCATTATTTCCCACAAAAAATTTGTTATGATCGAACACACCAATGGTTCGAGCTAATTTCAGGTCTCCAAACTGTACCAGCAACTGAAATCTGAAAAGCAAGCCACCCGTGACGAAGAGATCGTACGCACGTTGGCCACGCGGTTCGTACAATAATTATATAAAACTTTTCAAGCAAATACATAAAAAAAAAGTTATTATCTTTTTTATGTATTGCTTATTACATACTGTACATACGAGGAGAGACATGTTGGGAAACCACGAGGAAAAGTGTATAAAGATCTTGTTTGAAGTGCAAACAAGATAAGAGTATTTTTAACGTTAAGTCAACATGGAATTTTATCTTCAACGGATACTGAATATGACTCAAGATTATTTTATATCTTGAAATATTCCCATAATCATGTATTTCGTTTTTGCAGTATGTTCGAAGAGGAGCGCGAACGCCGAGAAAGACTTGAAACAGCGCAGAAGGAACAGACCGAGTGTCTGAGACGAGAGCAACAACTTAGGTTGACCCACTGACTGACTGACTGACTGACTGACTGACTGACTGACTGACAGACTGACTGACTGACTGACTGACTGACTGACATTATGTACTTCAGACTCGAACGTGAATCCGAACTAGAAACCATGAGACAGCAACTGGAACGTCTGGCCTACACCGTTCATCTGAAACATCAGCTTGACAGTCAAGATATTCCGCTAAATGATCCTCAACGACAACAACTCATGGAACAACTGAAAAGGTGAGTGAAGTATTCAGTGAGTAAGTGAGTGAGTGAGTGAGTGAGTGAGTGAGTGAGTGAGTGAGTGAGTGAGTGAGTGAGTGAGTGAGTGAGTGAGCGAGTGAGTGAGTGAGTGAGTGAGTGAGTGAGTGAGTGAGTGAGTGAGTGAGTGAGTGAGTGAGTGAGTGAGTGAGTGAGTGAGTGAGTGAGTGAGTGAGTGAGTGAGTGAGTGAGTGAGTGAGTGAGTGAGTGAGTGAGTGAGTGAGTGAGTGAGTGAGTGAGTGAGTGAGTGAGTGAGTGAGTAAGTGAGTGAGTGAGTGAGTGAGTGAGTCAGTGAGTGAGTGAGTGAGTGAATGAGTGAGGGAGTGAATGAGTGAGTGAGTGAGTGGGTGATGAAAGTATTTCAAACTGAATTCAGAGATCAGCAATCGTTGCTCGAACTGACCAGAACGGAGCCGGGCAGCTCCCGTACGGCAGAACAATCGATTCGTGACGCGAGCTATACCTTGGAACACATGCTTTATAAGAACAGGGTTGGTGCTGATGTTGAGCGGTCTCAAGTGGGTTATCCAACATAATGCAAGTGAATGCCATAATGTTCAAGCATTCACTTGCGTCAAAATGCATTCATGAAAACACAGTATTTATTTGAGAATGGAACCGTACATAACTTCTGATTTCAAGCATTTTCTAGCAAGTTCTTTCTATCCCACTTAACATTTACATTGCTCAAGGAACTACCCACCGTCGAGATCGTACCCTCCGACACTCTACCCAACGATCCAGTCATCTCCCAACTTGAATCCATACTTGAAGACGAAGAAGAACCATCCGACTGTCAGCATTCCCATGGCAGACAAAACAACTCAAATGTGATCCGAATTCTGTCGGATGTACTTCCCGATGTCTGTGAATCGCCGGTACCTGATACGCCAAAGCCGACGTCATCCAACCCAGATATCCAGATGCAGACGTTCATGCCTGTGGTTACGGTACTGCCACCAGACGATGCACCTCCGCCGATGCCCATCCAACGACGACGAACCAGCGAGGAACTGTTTGCTGGAATGGAACGAACATCACCGAGAGTGTCCGATGTGTCAGATGTTCTGGCCGTAACTGCTGAATTGAATGAGATAGCAAATGCTGTGGAACACAAACCAGAGTCATCACAAGAAGTCAAAGTAGAATCGAATGACAGTGGGCCCGATCAGCGAACCGTGGTGATGGACGACGGTATGGTGGACGAGCCATCGCCGATACCAGTGGAAGAAACACCTGAAACATTGCCACCAGATGAAACCTTTGAGAGGATTACCGGTGAAAAACGATCGCCACAGGAAGTTTTTCCCGTTGAGAAGACTGAGAAAGTTACCGAAGAATCGAGTAAAACAGAACCAATCAAACAGTTGGCTCATCAACCGAAATCGATCGTCAAGGAGACGGAGTACTGCCTGGATGATAACATGGAACCGACGTGTAATGGAATGATACTCACCGACTGTCAGGGACACATCACACGCATTATTGCCACTGATTTCGAGATGTCCTTATGATATCACATACATACTTGAAATGTCTCAAATGTTCAATAAACATACTGTAACTCACTAACATACATAACATCTGTGAAAACAACCAAACCAGTCGAAATTAACTACTTAAATATCATTTCAGCATTCGTAACACCGTGTTGTCATAACTAATTGTTTCCGGATTGAATCATGTCCTCGCATAATGGATTGCCTACACTCCGTTGTTATTAATCCATAACCGAATATTAACGTGTCAAACACACTAAAGGCCTTCCCAGAACTCGTTACACTTGTTACGCGTAACAGCATAACAGTTACTCTAAATCTACTAATGTATCATTGAATTGCAGCAGCCACCAGCCAATTCCAATGGTTCGACCCGACCACTGCAGCCACCGTCTTCCATTTCCGACCTGCGATCGTACAAGATGCTCATGTCGATGCAGATCGCCAAACCCGCCGATTCCATTAATAAATCCACAAAACTGAACGGAGTTCAGTCGGCCAGATAAACAGCCAATCGCTTATTAATTCATCAGTTTACTAATAAAGAGTGAAGTATACTGTTATTTTTATATGTTATGTCCATTGTGCATGAATGTACACCATGGCGAGCAAACAGTATGTTGAAGCTTTCGGCACGACAATAATCTCAATGTTGTTTTGCGGAGTTGTGAGCTAACAAAGGTGTGAACAATTAATTAATGGTTTGACGACATTTTTATTCGTATTCAGGATTGAGATTTTGTAGAACAGCTTTACTTAAAAATCGTCTGAATCCTTGTCTGAATATCATAGAGCAGTTAGAAAAAATCTGATCCTGACTTATCGAAAAAGCTGTCTTGTGCTGGTTTGTGTTTTATACGAAAGAATTGATGTGTGGTTACCGTTGCATGATTCAACCCATTCATTTATAATCTTGTCCTGAATCTTCCTAGTTGTACTACAGTAGTCTGAACTTTATATTATCTTATCTTATTTGATTAGTTTCTTTTTATATGAGTCACCATTGTCATGTTCATTACAAAATATCATACAGTATAATATTTTTATCACATTTATTGTTCAGAGTGTGTAAAAATACAAAAAGAATCTCAGCTATTCTCTATACACGTGGATATGGTAATTTACAACACAACCATGAAAGAATCATACTGAACTTCAAGCAGACACGAATTCAACAGTTAAAGAATGTTTGTATGTATGTACTGTACATATTTTATTCTGGCTGAATTTTCTCACAAGTTGCAATCAACTGTTCTATGATGCTCAAACTGCCCGATCGATAACCACCGCCAAAATGATTCCTAAAAAGGAATAACGATTATATGAATAGCATTAGAGTTACTTTTATCAATAAAACAAAAATATTTGTTTTTGAAACAAATGGGTCAACCAGTGATTCAGTTGATGGAACAATTCGTACAGTGTCGCACGATCTTCAAATCCTCGCACTTTCGGTATCAGGCTGAAGTGAAACGTCCTGATGGAGTGATCGAACTAACAACTATACTAAAAAGTACAAAAGTAATGAATGAAAAACGAAGTAAAGGACTGAATGAATGATGAAAAATAAGAGAAAGACTGAATGAACCTATAAATAGATACATAAATGTATACTAATTTTAGGATAAACAAAGGCCGAACCTGAAATAAGCATCATAAAATGCTCTCAAAAACCCACCGAACATTTGAACAATACCGAACTCGTATTCGTTGTGTCCGTAGAAGGCAGCACAGTCAAAAACCACTAAAAACAAATACAGTTGAATTTGAGCGAAACAAGCAGCAGCAACGAGAATAACGATCACAACAACAACAAAAACCACAGCAACAACATCCTCATCAACAACAACAACAATAACAACAACCAGTGGTGGGCAGCGAATTTGGCCAAAATGGCGTTACGGTCATACACTTTTTCAAAAATCGGTCTTACGGTCAGGCACCCTCCCGGGTTTCGATTTTGGGGGGGGGCATGACGGTCAACATTAAATGAAGTCGAATTTTTAACTCAAAAACATCAGTAATGGCTCGAAATAATGACCGAAATTTCGGCATTTTGAAAGCCGCTGATTTGTATAAGAAACATAACAGAAAATTGACAGACTGAGTGCGCGCGGCGCCGAAATTTTGGCATTTTGAAGCCCGCTGATTTGTATTAGAAACATATCTGAAACCTGACAGGCTGAATAGCGCGTAGCGCTGATTTTTTTTGCATTTTGAAGTCCGTTGAATAGTATTAGAAACGTATCTGAAAACTGACAGGCTGAGTGGCGCACAGCGTCAAAACTTAAGCATTTTGAAGCCCGCCGATTTGTATAAGAAACATATCTGAAAACTGACAGGCTGACTGGCGCGCAGCGCCGAAATTTAGGCATTTGAAGCGCGCTGATTTGTATTAGAAACATATCTGGAAACTGACAGGTTGACTGGCGCGCAGCGCCGAAATTTTGGCATTTTGAAGCCCGCTGATTTGTATTAGAAACTTATTTGAAACCTGACAAACTGAGTGGCGCGTAGCGCCGAAATTTTGGCATTTGAAGCGCGCTGATTTGTATTGGAAACATATCTGAAAACTGACAGGCTGAGTGGTGCACAGCGTCGAGACTTAAGCATTTTGAAGCCCGCTGATTCGTATAGGAAACATATCTGAAAACTGCCAGGCTGACTGGCGCGCAGCGCCGAAATTTTAACATTTGAAGTGCGCTGATTTGTATTAGAAACATATCTGAAAACTGGCAGGCTGAGTGGTGCACAGCTCCGAAATCTTAGCATCTGAAGCCCGTTGATTAGTATTGGAAACATAGCTGAAAAGTGACAGGCTGAGTTGCGCCCAGCGCCGAAATTTTTGCATTTTGAAGCCCGCAGATTTGTATCAGAAAGATCTGAAAACTGACAAGTTGAGTGCACAGCATCGAAACTTCAGCATTTAGCCCACTGATTTGTATTAGAAACGTATCTAGTGGCGCGCAGTGTTGGTTGATAATACAGTACTGAGTATATCATCCAGCACCATACATCAATCATCATATCGTGCATCGAATCGATCCAACGAACACTGATTTTAAAACTTGAAACATTTTCGACCAATTTTTGGTTGTTGTTTTTTTAATTTAAAACGTTTTCAACGAATTTTTGAAAAAAAATTTAAACTTGAAACGTTTTCGACCAATTTTTGGTCGTTTTTTAGGCGATTTCGTGTAATTTTAGGTCATTTTGACAGTACATTCTCTCAAATTTTGACCGTTACGGTCAATGGGTCAATTCTGAAAATCTCTCTTACGGTCGATCGATCAAGGGCACCCTCCCACCCTGTTTTGGGGGGGGGGGCGCCCCCCCCCCCGCCCCCCCCCGCTGCCCACCACTGACAACAACATCATCATCAACAACAACAACAACAATAACAACAACAACATCATCATCAACAACAACAAAAACAATAACAACAACATCAACAACAACAGCATTCCCAACCAGGCTGATCCCCAACAAACGAGTAGTTGCCACTCCACAGATCACCATGAAGCAAACTCGGTTTTATCGGTAGACAATCGGCAAACAAACGGGGAATCAACGGCTTGAGACGGCACCAGGTGCTCGATAAACTGCCAGATGAGCCCTATTTTTGAAATGTTTTCTTGCAAAGTACTTTTCTTATATATAATGTTGCTATGACCAGTAAAGTTTGTGTTCCTGATTTGACTGATACTAACCATGTTAGCCCAGAAGGACTTGATTATCATACAGTATGAACATATATGTAGTATTAACGTAATTTTTTCTGAAGTACTGATGGACGAGTATGAACGATATTAACATAAGATTACAAGTTTGTATCTGAATATGTAACATAATTATTTATACCTTCTGTAATAACTGGTCCACCTGACGCTGCAGTCGACACTCGGTGAAGAATTCCTAGAAACGGATTGTATGCGTTTATAGCAGTTTGCCAAACACGTACCTGCTTCTTAGTTTACACTGAACCCTAACAATCCAATCCTCATTCCACGTGTTATCCTGGGCGATGAACCCACAACAAGTCTCTACGTGGAACCCGAATTGGCTGACAGCCCCATCGGCTTCGCATTTCAGTCGATCCCAGTTGTGCATGTGAAGTCTGAAGTGTTACACCTTTACGTCCGTTCCTTCAATATTTCAAACAGTAGGTCGATCAGCAAACAATTCAGTCAATAAACCATTATATCAGCCAGTTAATCAATCATTCAGTCAGACGTTCGTCCTAGTAAGAAGCTGTATTAAAGAATTTTAGCGCCTGTCGTTTGTTCACCAATGTTTTATGACATTGTTGGTTCAACATTGCAATCTAACACTGTACCTAGCCAATTCCGTTCCTAAGCGTGTTTGGGCATCTTTGCCAGATCGTCCGTTCATCTGCAGGTATTCAGTGACCAGTAAGGCACCTCCATTCGGGTTGGCAATGACACCAAGAGGGGCCGGCACTCTGATCGTATCTTCAATTATGATACGCATTTTTTTTAGATCTTTGTACTTTAGCTACATAACAGATTTTCGTAGACGTGAATGAAAACTTTATACTCAAAAATAAGCGAAACTTGTGGTGCGTATGTACATGGAATATGTAATAACTGACATTTCAGGGTCATTCAACCTGTTTTCTTTATCTCCATCAATCCGCGATGTTCGCCCGTGAACATAACTTCAGCCTAAGGAAAGTAATGAGTATAATGTGATTAAAAATCATTCTAATTTTTTTAAGTAAATCAATTTATACAGCTTTTCAGATTATGTCAAATCAAAGTGATCGACGAACCCCCAGCTTCTGATTAGACTTGACAAACAAAGGGCCACGATCAGTCAGGTAGCCACTGGCCTGACTGATACAACCACCGGTAGATGATCCATCCAGTGGATCGCAGGTACTCAGCTTCAGATGTTGTGCCAGCAGATCTCGTATTGAAGACATCTGTGTTACATTTCATAATCAATGTCTTTCATCTAATACTATAAAGAAACAGTGTGCGTCTGTCCGTAACGCTAGCCCGGTTTACCACAGTTAACGCCAGCCCGGATCAGCGACGAGCACTGTTTTCACGTATGGTGCAGCAATAGCAGTCTGGAGTAGGCCGATATAGTCCCCAATACGTCTTCAATGCAATTCTTAAGTTTTCTCGAGCTATAGTGAACGGATTTAGGTGAGGTCAGCGTAAAAGTTGAAGAATGAGCTTTTCTCTTTTATTTGAGCTTAAAATTTTTGAAATTGGTTAATTAAAACTCAAAATATTTAAGAAACAAGAATTTTAGACCTAATCGACAAGATATTCGTTGACTTTGCTGGTTTCTCCATTATTTCGAGCTACACGAAATTAATTCCAAAAATTCAATTTTTAAATGAAGAGGGAAAAGGTACTCTTCAATTTGATATCAAATTTTTTTGAATACGTCCAGTTAGGTCGGTATAATCTAAGAAACTAATACTGCATCGACAGATTTGCGCTGGAACAGTAATTCATTGGCGACTATAGTAGGTTAATGTTTCACGAGCTAATGTTTCAGTCCGATAGTGGGTTAATGTTTCACGAGCTAATGTTTCAGTAGAAAACTGATGTCCCATTTTAAGAAATGGGGACAAAACGCAGTTTATTATATTAACGTCAAAACGAGCTAATGTTTCATACATTAAAGTTATAAATGAGTTAATGTTTCAAGAGTCTAAACGAGCTAATGTTACAGTCCGATAGTGGGTTGATGTTTCACGAGCTAATGTTTCAGTAGAAAACAGCTGTCCCCATTTTAAGAAATGGGGACAAAATGCAGTTTGTTATATTAACGTCAAAACGAACTAATGTTTCATACATTAAAGTTATATGAGTTAATGTTTCATGAGCCTAAACGAGCTAATGTTTCAGTAGCGACCAGTGGCCTGTTTTCACAACTGTCCCCATTTAAATAAATGGGGACAAAAGCCTGTTTTCACGTATGTCCCCATTTTATGAAATGGGACAAAAGCCTGTTTTAACATCTGTCCCCATTTTAATAAATGGGGACAAAAACCTGTTTAGTTCGGTAATAGATTACTTTCCACGGGAAGCTTCAAAATGGCACAATAGATTATTTCCACAGGATATTCATTGCAACGGCAATAGATTACTTTCCACGGAAGGTTCCTAATGGCTCAATATATTATTTCCACGGGATATTCATTGCAACGGCAATCGATTACTTTCCACGGGAAGTTCCTAATGGCTGAATATATTATTCATATGCTAAATTAATCTGATTTTAGTGTCCACGGGATATATCCAATACTGAAAGTAATACTTTTTTTAAATAATATTTTTACATGCAATGATCAACGCAACGGTAATAGATTACTTTCCACGGGAAGCTTCAAAATGGCTCAATAGATTATTTCCACGGGATATTCATTGCAACGGCAATCGATTACTTTCCACGGGAAGTTCCTAATGGCTCAATAGATTATTCATATGCTAAATTAATCTGATTTTAGTGTCCACGGGATATATCAAATACTGAAAGTAATATTTTTTTAAATAATATTTTTACATGCAATGATCAACGCAACGGTAATAGATTACTTTCCACGGGAAGCTTCAAAATGGCTCAATAGATTATTTCCACGGGATATTCATTGCAACGGCAATAGATTACTTTCCACGGAAGGTTCTTAATGGCTCAATATATTATTTCCACGGGATATTCATTGCAACGGCAATCGATTACTTTCCACGGGAAGTTCCTAATGGCTGAATAGATTATTCATATGCTAAATTAATCTGAGTGGAAGTTCCTAATGGCCAAAAAGATTATTCATATGCTAAATTAATCTGATTTTAGTTTAGTGTCCACGGGATATATCCAATACTGAAAGTAATACTTTTTTTAAATAATATTTTTACATGCAATGATCAACGCAACGGTAATAGATTACTTTCCACGGGAAGCTTCAAAATGGCTCAATAGATTATTTCCACGGGATATTCATTGCAACGGCAATCGATTACTTTCCACGGGAAGTTCCTAATGGCTCAATGGATTATTCATGTGCTAAATTAATCTGATTTTAGTGTCCACGGGATATATCCAATACTGAAAGTAATATTTTTTTAAATAATATTTTTACATGCAATGATCAACGCAACGGTAATAGATTACTTTCCACGGGAAGCTTCAAAATGTCTCAATAGATTATTTCCACGGGATATTCATTGCAACGGCAATAGATTACTTTCCACGGAAGGTTCCTAATGGCTCAATATATTATTTCCACGGGATATTCATTGCAACGGCAATCGATTACTTTCCACGGGAAGTTCCTAATGGCTGAATAGATTATTCATATGCTAAATTAATCTGATTTTAGTGTCCACGGGATATATCCAATACTGAAAGTAATACTTTTTTAAATAGTATTTTTACATGCAATGATCAACGCAACGGTAATAGATTACTTTCCACGGGAAGCTTCAAAATGGCTCAATAGATTATTTCCACGGGATATTCATTGCAACGGCAATCGATTACTTTCCACGGGAAGTTCCTAATGGCTCAATAGATTATTCATATGCTAAATTAATCTGATTTTAGTGTCCACGGGATATATCCAATACTGAAAGTAATATTTTTTTAAATAATATTTTTACATGCAATGATCAACGCAACGGTAATAGATTACTTTCCACGGGAAGCTTCAAAATGGCTCAATAGATTATTTCCACGGGATATTCATTGCAACGGGATTGTGAATCCGCAAACAATGTTAAAATTAATACCGAGGCAAGTCATCAAAGAAAAAATTGTTTCATTTACAAAGTAAACAACAAAGCACGATCATCCTCAATGTATAACGGGACATGGGCTCAATGTATAACGAGTCAGTTAATAGTTAGTGACTATTGAACACTCAATTTCATTCAGACACATCTCAATCAATGACATGATAACCCTGAACACCGCAACCTGAGTTACAAAGAAATTTTGTAAACTAAAACCCGTAAAACTTTTGAGCGGGTCACTCGTGACAAATATGTAGCATAATAGAGAAAACTGGTAAACTTACCAGCCAAAGTCCTAATGGCTCAATATATTATTTCCACGGGATATTCATTGCAACGGAAATAGATTACTTTCCAAAACGACACTAAATAATAAATTATAAAAATGTAAATTTTTGTTCACGTTTCACGACTGGTATATTTTAAAATTATGGACATTGCGTGTTGCTCAGTTATGAATACCGTTCTCAATTAGAAGAATCAAAAAATTATAATCCACTACTACATTATAATCCTGTCATTGTGCATACACTTTAAAACTGGCTCGATAGATTACCTTCCACCAAACTAACTGGTTCAATAGAGCAGTGTTTAACAATGTAGTACAACAATCTAATACCCAGATCTCTAATACTCGGCCCTAATTCTCGGCAGAATACCCGATAAAGCGCGCGCAGCGCGCACAGAAGCACAACTCGAGCAGAATCCCCGGGCCCAATACCGAGCTGCAGTCCCTAGTATACGCATAACGGACGTGACAAGGTTTGATTTACCCACGATCCCAACAAAATGCTTTTATAATAATGGTGTTTGTGATATGTATTTCGCTCTTATATTTAGATACAATAACTCAACAAGAAATGAGCAGGTCAGACCCCTAGTTTGTTTCCTACCGTAAGCTACAGTAAGTACGTGTATGAATCAAAAGATGTATTTGACTACTGTAGCCAAACGTCATTGACAACTCATTGAATCAGATAACTAACCAGCCCTCGATATATTATATTATTATATTCAAATTTTATTAGAAATCACCACTTAAATGTTTTTATAACTTGAATTAGCTGTAGAGTACTAGACAAATGAGAACTATAACAATGTGGAACATTTGGAGATTAGATTTGAAAAAAACATGACTATGCTGATGGACAACCAACGTGACAAGTATCAACTGGAAAATTACACAATCTACGATGATTCTCAATCATATTAATGAAATATCATTATTTACCATCACTAAATTACACAAAAGACAACAACTGTCATAACAGAACAGATAGCAACAACAATAGAAGTATGTACAACCGGTGGTCAAAACAGCACAGATCAGAAAACGAACTTGAGCCAACATTGAACAACAAACTGTGATACTGGGCAGTTCAGAAAAAAATACAAAACGACAAATATTTCTATATATTCTGTTGTCGTATGAACTGACCAAACAAAAACTGTCCAACATCAAAAAGTTAGAGGAAAAAATAACATAAAAAGAACACAATCAAAAAGACAACAAATCACTGTACTTCATCATCACGCGCCAACATATTGGGAATGCCGTTCTTGATCGGGAACTGACGGCCAGTCTCCGGGCACTCGACATGGCCTTCGAGCACGTCAACCTCCAACAGCACGTGGTGTATCCTGCAAAGTAGAGGATGATTTATTGAATAAACAGATTTTTCCAAGTTTCATGCAGTTGATAAGTTAGAAAGTTATTTCGTAGTTTTTTTATATTAAAGCTACCTCTTCAGGAGCGATTCATCCTCCTGCCAGGCATTATCAGCCGGTAACTGATCGGGCAGCTCGATGGGTGGATCCACCGATGAGGCAGCCAGTCGCAGCGCCGACCAGTCCAATTTGGGGCCCATTCGCTTGATGAAATCAGCGTTGAAATCCACCTGATAATCAGGAATTACTATATTTGGAATGTTATTATTGATAAAAAAATCCAAAAGAACAACTTAACTCCTTTAGTCAATATTCAGCTTATGAAATAATTTTATCTTAAATCGTAATGTATATCGTTTAGAAACAGTCTGCATAGCCAATCACACTCATACTAACTTCTTTCACCTCCGCCTGAGTCGCCACGAGCTTCAGCGGAAAGCCCGTCTGAACGCCTTTCAGGAATTTGGATGACAGGAAGTTATGGACGAGCAACTTCATCGCTGGTGAATAATCTAAATGTAAATTAGAAATTATGTGCAAACTCGAATTTACCAAACATGAATTCAAAGTACTGATCTTGGTTGGAACTTGCACTGCAAGATACAGCTATTATAGTGAGTTTGTTGCCATGGAAAAGGAGACATCTTGCGGTTATTGAAAGACATTAGTCTAGTGTCTTATCATATAAATGTACACACAAACGTGCAGAAAACGGTAATCTCGTAATGAATGCAAACTACCTCGTAGGATTTTGTATAAATACTAGGATACCTGATACAGGCAACCTCATTGACAAAATCTAGCGGTAAACCAAGCATGAAAACGAGGGTTCATATTTTTATTTTGACACGCAAAGCTTACGTATATATAGTACGCTCGATGATTACAATATATAGAATCTCTTTTAAATAAACCGGCATACTCATGATAAGGTGCGAAACTTGCAGTTTTGCATGATTCACAAATACTATAATAGTATTACCAAAATATCAAGCGGGTATGATTCTTCGAAAATAATTTTCACTCTAATAAAAAATATGATACTCTTTTAGTCTTCCGGCGCTGATACAAACGTGCATTACAATAATAAATAAAATATTGATTGAATCGTCTTATATATTCTGGCTATATAATAGTTAACGTAAAATATATACGTCTCATATCTAACTCACTAACACAAACTATGGCAATAACGTAACAACCGGCTGAGATGTTGGACAATATATCGGATGGTATTGGATAATGTAACACCTAACACCAATGGCATGAATGACAATACAGGCTGATTAACTGTCGTTGAATACTCCTCTAAAAACCTGTCACGTTATTTCTTTCATCGACAGCCAATCTTAAACCGCCTATTATTCGAATATCACAGTTTGCAACTACGACGATCATTGAAAGAAATAAAAAAAGTTTGTAGGAAGCATTATCTCAGACGCGATACAAAAATGCACAACACGTAGTTTCGTACAAATAGTGCAGTGGACATGTAAAACAGAATAAAAACAAAAATATAATAATAATCAAGTCAATGAAACGAATCCATGAGATTTCGACCGGGCCGTGTTGAGTTATCGGGTGATTTTGTTAGGGTGACAATACCTGCTTTTATCCAATTCAAGTTATGCTGAGACAAATACTATAAATAGCATTTTTTGTAAGCAGAAATTGTCACCCATTGGAATGTATAGGAGTGATTATCAAAATGTACACGAATCATATAATGATAAATTTGCTCTAAACGGTTAGTGAATTTTTGTTTTACATAATGGTGGTAAAAGGCAATTTATAGCGACGTCGGGATAATACAGTGAGCTACAAATAAAAAATGAATTTGTTCTAAACTATGAGTAGTCGATTTGTTTGTATACAACATATTCTAATATACAAAAACGACAATGACTATGAATAATGATGGTAGAAATATCGAAATATAATATTGCTGAACATGTTGCAAATAAACACAAAACAAAAAATTTTTCTTACGCACTATGTTGCTGTAAAACTCATTGTCTGGAGAAGATACTTCCTTAACATGTTCTGAAACAAATCATAAGTTTTATCTATACGTAAATCTTTGTATTAGCAAGTCAAATGTGAGAACAGTTTGAATTGAGAAAGTGAATATAACTTGCGCAGTATCACGTAACCAGTTCTCTTAACAATGATAACATTACCTAAAAACTAGAATATGACTGCAAAACAATCAAACTGGCTGCTGACATCGGGGTGATTTTGAGTGTAACTTGGGCAGAATGTGATCGAATCGATTGCCAGGGAATATGGTGGTGAGTAGACGTTCCAGTAAAACGTAGCAAAGACGTCGATTCAGGTGCGGATGCTGCAGCGCTTGGAACACAAGCTCAACACCCTCGCGAGACGTTTCGTTGCCGACGAACAGACGAAGTTGCTCTGAACACAAACTGAACGCTATAGTATCAAAGTTCATTCAGGTTCATCACTATAATGGCAACGAGAAATGGGTGATAACCGACAAGAGTGAAATAACGGACATTCCGAATACAGAACATACGGATTGAGGGTTAGTGATCAGAGAAGACTGGATCAGTTACAGTAAAACGTAATTAACTAATGAAACGACGCAGTTCGCGACTATAAGACTTGCATTCGTAAAGGAAAACAACGGATAAAAGAGGGATTAAATGTTTAGGGCAAAGTTTTTTTCAGATTTTTTCCGCAAGAAATGTCATTATTATCTGTTGTTTGTTCTGCCTTCTACGAACCTGGCAACGCCGATAGTAACTTTGCCTTGGTGACAACGCGTGCCCGCATCTGAACGTGATGAGGTCGTTCCGGGTTACTGTCGGCCAGCTGACCGTTCGGCCAAAATGAATCTCTGAATGATTAACTTTTTATTAATATCATTTTCCACTGATTAATCAATTTGATATTTCAAACTAATTAATTACTTCAAATTTATATCTATAACTTTTAATATTACAAACTGAACCAGACACTTCAAGAGACAAAAATCAATAATATCATTCAAGGTGTTTATACTAGAAGCGAGCAGCACTGACCTGAAAGCTCGTAAATAGCCTGCGACTTGTTCTTCACTGGTCAACCAATTAAAGAACTCGATGATTTTCCTATTAATGGACGACCCGAGAGCGGCGTGAACGAATTGGCGGGCGAAGGCGACCATACTCCGACGGAACCACTGATTGCGACCGCTGAAAAGTTGAAATTTAATTCCGGTTATCCATTAAAACACTAAATTTTCTAATCGGATTTTGTAGATCCTGTAACAAGGAGTGGTTTTTTCCGCATAAGAATGGAAAAATCTTACGGCAGACAGAGCAAACAGGTGTGCATTTCTTATTCTATTCTACCCAACCCACAATGATAATCACTGATAAAAAGATTTAATATTTTTTGTGTATTCTATGAAGGAGGACGAAATGTTGAACACAAACCGCATTCCAAATATGTCGTCCATGAATAATAGCATGATCCTGAGTGGAATGGTCTCCTCCTGAGCTGCCTCTTTCAGGTCGGCACCAACCCGGCCCTCCATCGGACTCGACTGCGCGTTCAACATGGACAGTTCATCTTGAGGTTGTACCTGCAGAGTCACTCAATCAGTCAACGAATCAATTAATCAATCAAACAAGCAATTATCAACGTCATATCATTAAATATCACAATTATTCAACCAATACTCAGAAACTTACTACTAAATATTTAACATCATGACCTTTATGCAATCAATACTAAGAAACAAACTGCGAAATATTTCAATTCAAAATAGTCTTTAACTTTACTATATTAACTCACTGCACTGTAAACCCAAAAGACCAACACCGAGTACAGTTTTGGTAACTTTCCCCACGCCCTCCACACCCTTGACCACCCCATCAAACACGTTCTCAGGCACCGATATCACCGCATCACCAAACGATCGGAAGCCGGATTTGATCGGATTCACAAAATTCATGACCTGCAAAAGAAACAGTTAAGAAAACAACGCTTTAACGATACAGGATTCATAAAACTAATTGCGAATTTATAATCAATTCTGAAGAAGCGATTCTCTACAATTGACTTTATCTTAATCGACAAATGCATCGAACTCAACAAAGTAAAAAAATTTTAAACTCACCCTTTTTCCAATGGCCTTCTGATCTCCAGAGAAATGCTTGCTGCACACAAAGTCGAGTATGATGTGGTCGAGTCCACTGTTTTTGTGCATCACGTCTTTGTTAAGTAAGGCCTGCGTAAAAAATTCCGAAATGGTATTCTTTCATCATCGCTTTATTAGTAAAAAATGAGGTTCACATGTGAGCACAAACTGAATTGCGATAAATACATGCAACATGTAAATTTTTGTAAACTTGATAAGACATATAAAACCCAACCGATATATAGGCGTTTAGCGCACGCTTGCGTTTTTCCAGAAAGTCCTGATTCAGATTGTTGAATGTCTTCTTGCCCGGAAAGCGTAGGTTGGCAAGGTTGGGAAACTGAAATGGAAAAAAAATGTGATACATGATAAAAATCAGTAATGATAGATAATCAATAATGATATAATAATTCTGATATGGTGTGCCTCGAGTAATGTAAAAAGAGACAGTAAAAAGTGTGACCAACCCTGCCCTCGACAATATTGTTTAATGTATGGAAGTCCGAGTACCGTCTGACGATGTCCCATTGGGCGAGTGCATCGCCGGTCTGCGAGTTCTGTCGACTCACCCGAATGTTGTACGTCGCGAACGCACGGTTGCTCTCGCGTCCGATGCCTCAACAAATTTGTTGAATATTAAGGTTGTTGTCCACGGGCATGTCACATAACTGACAGAACTACTGTTGACCTAACAACGGGGCATGCTGTCGATGATGATACATGAATTGACCAACCAATATTGACGATCAACGCTTCCAGTTGTTCGATGTCTGATTGTGGAATCTGATGATTGATGAAGGTATGCATCGGGTTTTCGTCATCCAGTGAGAGCTCCACTGCTGCAATTCAATCAAATTACTCGTTGAAATTCAGAGCAAAAATTCTATGATAGTTTTACTATATTGCATGAAGAAAACTAAGACATACAGATAGGAAATAACCAAGTTATGGAATCCTGCCTTAGTAGAATGTTAATCGGATCACAACACCAACAACAACAACAGCAGCAACAGCAGCAACATAAATAAATAAAGCAACAACAACAACCACCTCTACAACGAAACACACAATGAATTAACAACTTACGTTGCTGCTTGCCGATGTTGACATCGGGTTGTTGCAGTTGTGACTGTAACTGATCGGATACGGCTAACTCGGACAGCATTCTAAAATACAGCGGGTGCATCTTGAAGGCCGGGAAGTAGCGCACGTCGCGGTCCAGAATCTCAGTGATCTATAATGTGCGATGTATGATATCTCTCACTTTAACGTTTAACTGAGAAAAACGGTAAGGTAAACCTAACCCAACATTCTAGTTCATTCGTTAAGTTTTGTAAAACTGTCATTACTCGATGAAGCCGTAATAAAATAAGTATTTCCCGCTGATAAACTTACGAGTTAAAACAAAGTGAACCTTTTGCTGCACGGGATCGAACCAGCTTTCACTTGGTTTCTCCGTTTTAATCCGCTTATGCAAAGCATTCACCATACCCTCGTCGATTTTGACCCGAAACGGTGTCTGAAAATCATACGATAAAAATGAATCAAGCTTTACAATTCCCAACTGAAAAAACTTGAAAATAACAATGTAAAATTAACATTGTAAGAATCAAAAACTGACATTAGCCGCCAAATACTGATCGAATACGGCCATGGCCGCCTCTCGAATGTTATCGAGCAGATCGGGATCGATTGACTGGCCCTTGGTTATCAGGTTGAGTTGGGCACTCGCCAGTTGATGCTCGGCTGACAGCTTGAAACCCTGAAATACTGTTTAATAATTACATTTGTAATAACTTGAAAAAGGTGAGTTAGTGGGAGTGAATTAAGTGAGTGAGTGAGTGAGTGAGTGAGTGAGTGAGTGAGTGAGTGAGTGAGTGGTTGTTGTTGTGGTGGCCATTGAAGCGTTGTCTCACATGCCCTCAGTCAGCTGGGCTGCACGGGCTGGATCCGACCAGAGCAGGGTCGATGAGTGATTGATGATTTCACTCAAAACCCACCTCAATCGCCAGATACAGATCGATCAAATGACCGGCGCCTTGCGACTGCATAAAGTCGATGAAATACGCGAGTGGAAGGCTTTTGGTGAGCACAAAACTGAGTGGCAGGTCGGCCAGCGATGAGTTCTCTGTGGCGGCCGTCTGGAAAGCCAACATTTTTATCGGAAGAAACGCGAATCTTTACTTCTGTTCTGATTATTGAGTGTAGTGCATTATGTCAACATATGACTCTTCTGTTTGAATGAACGGTGATTTGAATTCATAATCACAACCATGAGGTTTTCGGACCAATGGAAAAAAAACGAAACGGAGAAAGTGACTGTTCTAAAAGTGTAACATAAACGAACAGCTGTTTCGACGGGCGACGCACCCATCAGCTCCTTCAGTCGACGGTCCACCAAACTGAGTACGAACGCTAAACTGCCGAGCTTTTGCTTCACAGCCGAGTCTGAATTCAAGATTCTCACATTAAACGAGGTTGTACAAAAATATATGAAACCAGTTTCTCTCACGATATAACAAAAACTCATGTATTCAATCGTCTGAAATTGTAACATGAAATAACCAACCATTTTGACCACCCGTATCCTTGGAGCGCTGTATCCTCATTTCCTGTAATATGGCCTCTTTCATGCATCGTAGTTCCTCGACATGTTTGCTAGTGGACAGGATGTTGAGCAGGTCATCCGTGTCCATCGGCACGTCAAGCAGCTGCAATAATGATATGTAAATTTCATGAATGAAACTCAAACAATGAATAAATTTATTATTCACATCATTATCAGTCAGGCAAAAAGAATGCCAAGAATATATTTTTTGAATCAATTAGTGAATGAACTATGTACATACGGCACCAACCAGCCAAACGAGTGTTTGATTCAAGTAGTCCGGATCACTGAACAGGTCGAGCACGGGCAGTAGAATACGCTTAACTACACATTCCTGTAATTAAAGGGAAAACAATGTAGAATATTATATATATGTTAACTTTGTTCATCTGATTCAAACTGGAAGTAATTCTAACCCGCAACACGAATCGTTCGGGACGACATCGAAAGTCCTCCGGTGGTATGATCAGATACAGCAAAATATCGGCCACGTCGTGAAGGTACGCTAGAAATTGTAATAGTTTGAGAATCAGAACTAAATCTGAGTAACGCAATACTGTCAAATTATAAGTAGTAAATAAGAAATAAGGCAGAACAAATAGTCAGTAATATCTGGACTAAATTCAACTCTTACCCCACTAACCATTTTCATACTGACTTGATGTGCTGACCAGATCCCTGCAGTACGTCTTTTCCATGTCCAATTCCAGGTCGAAAAAGAACGATTCCAGTGCACCATCGGTGGATTCTTCGTTGACTTCAAGTACATCCGGACGTTGGGAGGACGACGTCGTCTGATCATCAGCGTTGTTCTGGCGTTCGCGGGCCAATGCCTGCAAGTTGAACATACCAGAGGTGGGCCGCAGGGGGGGGGGGGGGGGGGGTTACCCCTCCACTTCCCAGGATCGGCGGGTAGCCTACCCCTCCCCCCTAGACAAAAATTTAGGTCGCCTACCCCCTCCCCCCTACTCGAAATTTTTGAGAAAATCGGCCTCAAAACCTCGATTTTGAGGCTCATTTTTCAAAATTTTCTGGCTGTGAGATTTTTTTTCGAAGAAACACGTTTTCTGGGTCAATTTTCTTGGTTAAAACCTAAAAACCGGTATATGTGATGTTTATACCTTATAATCTCTAATATAAGATTTTTTAGCAAAAACCAGCAAAAACAAGCGTTTTATGCGAATTTTTTTTTTCTACCCCCCCCCCCCCCACTTTTCGGACCGGTCGGGTAAAATGGGATTTTCTGTCGGCTACAACCCCCCCCCCCCACCCCCTGCAAAACGCCGAAAAACCCGGCCCACCCCTGGAACATACTATTTACGAAAAAGTGGACAAGTAACTGTAACTATGACACATCATCAACAATAAGTCTTGGAAGACAAATAGCGTCATTAAAGTAAGGTAATCAAGTTACATAAATACATACACTAGGTGGTCACCGTCACACCTACTTTAAATTCTGCTTATATGAGCTAATCAAGATATTTTCGAGTGGACACTCCGAATAAATCATCAATTGCTCGAATAACTGATCAAATCACCTGAAAAAAACCCAGTCTACTCGGTAGTTCATTCGTCATAAATTACTGAGCATATACGACTCAGTGCTAACCATTCGTTGCGTGTTGATCTGATCGATGCGCAACTTGTCTCGAGCCTTTCGATATATGCGAATATGTGAGGCAAAGTCGTCGACGATATGACGAGTGAGCAACGGTGTCCAGTCGACGTGACGCATTCTTAAATCATGATCAAATCATAAAGAAAGTGTTGGCTTTCATTTATTTATATTATAACCACTGGATCACTCGTTTCACTAGCTGCGGGATTCGTTATTTAGATTTAGTTATTTGCTAAATTTTTCGTAAGCTCTATTCCAATACTCAATTTCAAATGTGTAATATGTACCATTTGTCTTAACCAGTTCGCTTTCATTTAGACTACCAATTAATTCACCAAACAACTGAAATTGGTATCAATGGATGGGAGTGAATCTACAAACTTTGTAGTGAGAACGGCCACAGCTCGATATGCCGACTGTTTGAGGGAATCCCTGAACGACTCATCATTCGAGATCGACGAGTACCAGGACTCAATAAAATCCCGCAAAGCGTAGTTGACTATCTGAAACTCATAAAGAAATAAAATGATGGTTATACATTCACATGGCAACTCCATATTGTATATCATAGTATGTAAATATCTGATAATAAGATTTTTGATAGTGGATAACTTATTCACTGACATGGGTATACTCATACATATAATATGCATCAAATCGTTATGGTATGGTCAACTACATTGTAATAAAAGACACAAGTATGGACTCCGTACTATGGAGAAAGTAACATATGTTAATCAAACATAAGAAAGAAGACGTAACGCACCTCTTCGACAATGGGATCGAGAGTTGGACTGCCGGTCAGTCTTTCATACATGTACGTTCGCTCCTGGCGATCCACACTGCCGAGAAACTGAAGTCAAGTTGCAAATTTGAAGCAAATATAAAACCTAATATCAAAGTTCAAAGTTATTGGAGAAGCTGAAGTAATTTAATCATAGGAAAAAGTGAACCACGAGAACCAGTAAATGAGTGAGGTGAGTTGTGTTTACAGTACAATTAAGAAAGGAATGAAAGTATGAGTGTAAATTTTTTATAGAATAAAAACCTCACCGATTTTATTCCACACGAAAAAGCGGCATCAAAGTTCTTGAATTCGTGCATCAGATCATCGGACCGCTGGAGTCCGTACTTTAGCAGCACGGTCAAAACGCTGAAACACAATAAAACAACATTATACTGATCGTCCATTAAAAGGAAGTTTTGTCAAACGTAAACTTTCTATTCAATCAACTTTTTTACAAGAAATGTTGTGCATCGCTGTCATTTGTGACCAATAAATCACGCTATTTTTATTGATCTCTTATGAATACTAACCCGATTATCAAGAAAAGTGCCACACTCAGTAATGAAAACAGCCCAGACAGCCCAAAAGTCACCAGACCCAGAAGTCCACCGAGCGCCACAAATCGCCATTTGCCTTCGGGAATTTTCCATTGAACAGAGGTGGAATCGGGTGGGGCCGACTCGGATGGTCGGTTGTCATCTTCTGTCGTGTCGGACGACATTCTGCAATGTGGAATAACTTGAACTCAGTTTCGGCTTCCTCTTTTACCTTTATAATGATGAAATGAAATTTTTACAAGCAAACTATGAACTTTAGAAACCCAGCCCGTCTTCTGTCTTTAAAAGAAAGGTGGGAAAAAATCCAGCAAGTTCAAGTTTCAAGCGCAGTTTCAGCACTGCGTTTCCAGAGGCAAATTAAAATACACATGTATACTTTTGCATTGCTGCACATGAAATGCAAGCACGCACGCAAATGCGACTGTCTTGTCTGTACGCATGCAATGCATGTGTCTGTCTGACTGAATTTCCACAACTGCACTTTTGGCGGGTAATACGAAAACCCCGGGTCCCGGACCCCGGAGATGACATACGATTTCCCCGGGTCGACAAATAAAAATGTACGAAAACCCCCAGGAATTCCCCGGAGAAGTTGACTCCGCCCCAAAATCTCCGGGGTTTGGCACAAAAATGTACGAAAATCCCGGGTCGTCCGGGCCCGGATGAACAAAAAGTTGTAAAAAAACCCGGGGTTTTCGTACATTTTTATTCGGGGTCGGGGATTCCCCGGATGAAAATATACGAAAACCCCGGGCCCCGGTCCGGGCATGGGGGTTTCTCTTCATGTTTGCGTCCGGGTCCGGGAAAAGTACGAAAACCCCGGGTGATGAAAGTCAAAAAAAATAATATAATTTTTTTCACGTTTTGGCGCGAATTTCAAAATTCTTAACGGGAACGGTTGCGCTCGTGGACCCACACATTTAAGAAAGGCTTATTATAGACCAATGCATGCCAAGAAAGTTACTTAATGTTGAATAGTAATACGGTAGACTGCATTGTGAGTTTATACATAATGTTTCACACTATTTACGGGAATGGTTGTGCTCGTGGACCCACACATTTGGGAACGGCTTAGTATTTAACAATGCATGCATAGAAAGTTACCTAATGTTGTATAGGACTACAGTAGACTGCCTTGCGAGTTTAAACAAGATGTTTCACAATCTTTACAGGAATGGTTGCGTTCGTGGACCCAGCCGTTTTAGAACGGCTTTGTAACAAACAATGCGTGCGTAGAAAGTTATTTTTCGTTGTATAGTATTACGGTAGACTGCATTGTGAGTTTATACATAATGTTTCACACTCTTTACGCGAATGGTTGTGCTCGTGGACCCACACATTTAGAAACGGCTTAGTATATTACAATGCATGCATAGAAAGTTACCTAATGTTGTATAGGACTACGGTAGACTGCCTTGCGAGTTTATACAAGATGTTTCACAATCTTTACAGGAATGGTTGCGTTCGTGGACCCACCCGTTTTAGAACGGCTTTGTATATAACAATGCGTGCGCAGAAAGTTATTTAGTGTTGTATAGTATTACGGCAGACTGCATTGTGAGTTTATACATAATGTTTCACTCTTTACGGGAATGGTTGTGCTCGTCGACCCATACATTTAAGAACGGTTTAGTGTAAAACAAGGCATGCGTGGAAATTTAATTATTGTTTTGTTGTAAAGTAATACGGTAGAATGCAATGCGAGTTTATAAAAGATGTTTCACATTCTTTACAGGAATGGTTGCGCTCGTGTAGTCCCACGTTTTAAAACTGTTCAGTAGATACCATTACATGCATAGAAAGTTGTTTAATTTGTCATAGAGTTACGGTGGATTGCATTGTGTGTTTTTACAGGATCTTTCACAATCTTTAAAAGGGAATTGTTGCGCTCGAGGCCCACATGTTTTAGAACTGCTTAGTAGATGCATTACATGCATAGAAAGCTAAAGACCCTTTCGAGATCACACACACTATTTTGCTCAGACCGTGAAACATCAACTTCACTTGTTCCACACGTACATGATGCACTTACTGTACTAGCTTGTGGCCCAAGATCTGAGTTAAGCGTAAAAGATATATTTTACGGGCTATGATGTTTTTTATTAATTGGAATTGGTATATTATCTTTGTATGCTCATGTTTACATATTTTTTTTACAAAAATTAGCATTCATTTCACACAACAAGTTTTCATCCTAATGGTTCATGGTCTGACTCTTTTTGTCTGTCAATTTTCACTAGATTCCCGAAAGGGTCTTTATTTAACTTGTCATAGAAGTACGGCGGATTGTATTGTGTGTTTATACAGGATCTCTCATAATTTTTACGGGAATGGTTGCGATCGTGGACCCACACGTTTTAGAACTGTAAAGTAGAAACCATGACATGCATAGATACTACGCGCGCATGCTGTCTACAGCACAGTGCCCATGCTACAAAACGTGCAGGTACAAACATTGAAAACTCCCCTGCGGGGCTCACGCGCTTAACGATAGGTTATCGGGGGCTGGCAGACAGTAACGCTTTGCATGGAACAGTAATGCTGCTAGAAAAAAAACAAAACAAAAAATCTGTGGGGTCTGTAATCATGCCTCAGTTACCCTCTGTCACAAAGTTATTTGTAGAAATGAGGTTTTAATGTGAATGAACATTACATAAATTCGTTTTTTTAATCATGGGAGGTTATGTTTATACGTAGGATAATTGGTCAAAACCACGCAGAAGTCGGTAAAGTTTGTAAACATCTTGTATAAACTCACAATGCAGTCTACCGTAATACTATACAACAATAATAAACTTTCCACGCATGCATTGTTATACACTAAGCCGTTCTTAAATGTATGGGTCGACGAGCTCAGCCATTCCTGTAAAGAGTGAAACATTATGTATAAACTCACAATGCAGTCTACCGTAATACTATACAACAATAATTGACTTTCCACGCATGCATTGTTATACACTAAACCGTTCTTAAATGTATGGGTCGACGAACGCAACCATTCCTGTAAAGATTGTGAAACATCTTGTATAAACTCGCAAGGCAGTCTACCGATGTCCTATACAACATTAGGTAACTTTCTGTGCATGCATTGTTATATACTAAGCCGTTTCTAAATGTGTGGGTCCACGAGCACAACAATTCCCGTAAAGAGTGTGAAACATTATGTATAAACTCACAATGCAGTCTACCGTAATACTATACAACAATAAATAAATTTCTACGCACGCATTGTTATATACAAAGCCGTTCTAAAACGGGTGGGTCCACGAACGCAACCATTCCTGTAAAGATTGTGAAATATCTTGTATAAACTCGCAAGGCAGTCTACCGTAGTCCTTACAACATTAGGTAACTTTCTGTGCATGCATTGTTATATACTAAGCCGTTTCTAAATGTGTGGGTCCAAGAGCACAACCATTCCCGTAAAGAGTGTGAAACAATGTATAAACCCACAATGCAGTCTACCGTAATACTATACAACAATAAATAACTTTCTACGCACGCATTTTTATATACAGAGCCGTTCTAAAACGGGTGGGTCCACGAACGCAACCATTCCTGTAAAGATTGTGAAACATCTTGTATAAACTCGCAAGGCAGTCTACCGTAGTCCTATACAACATTAGGTAACTTTCTATGCATGCATTGTTATATACTAAGCCGTTCCCAAATGTGTGGGTCCACGAGCACAACCATTCCCGTAAATAGTGTGAAACATTATGTATAAACTCACAATGCCGTCTACCGTAATACTATACAACATTAAGTAACTTTCTTGGCATGCATTGGTCTATAATAAGCCTTTCTTAAATGTGTGGGTCCACGAGCGCAACCGTTTCCGTTTAGAATTTTGAAATTCGCGCCAAAACGTGAAAAAAATTTATTATTTTTTTTGACTTTCATCACCCGGGGTTTTCGTACTTTCCCCGGACCCGGACGTAAACATGAAGAAAAACCCCCATGCCCGGACCGGGGCCCGGGGTTTTCGTATATTTTCATCCGGGGAATCCCCGACCCCGGATGAAAATGTACGAAAACCCCGGGTTTTTTTTACAACTTTTTGTTCATCCGGGCCCGGACGACCCGGGGTTTTCGTACATTTTCGTGAAAAACCCCGGAGATTTGGGGGCGGAGTCAACTTCTCCGGGGAATTCCTGGGGGTTTTCGTACATTTTCATTTGTCGACCCGGGGAAATCGTATGTCATCTCCGGGGTCCGGGACCCGGGGTTTTCGTACTACCTACTTTTGGCGAGTTTCCAACGGAAAGTAAAAACAGCGGAATCCGCTATGAAATTTGATAAATCATGTTTTCCTATGACCGTACGACGTTCAAACACCATTTTCTACCTTCACTTTATTCAAAATCAATCGGAAACCAGGCTGAAAACAGTAAAATTATTTTTTCATGATCCAACTTTTCACAATCGGTTTCAAATGCATGCATTTTCATTTTTTTGTTCTGCCGCAGAAATGCGTTTTAATAAAGTAAAATAAAGATATAAAAAAAAATTAATCCCAATTGCTTACTGATCTTGCCGTTCGAACACAGTGTCGTTCGAACCATAACTTTTCTCAATATTTGAAATTAACCTCTCAAAATCGGGTTGCAGTTTCCATAATCAGTCAATAAAAAGGCGATGATCATGGAATAATCAACTAACTGGGATACCAAACGAGGATCTCATGGATCGTGTGTTTTCGGGGGCCAATCCGAGTGGGCCGCCGGTCAAGGGCATCGACGTCCGCGGTCAAGATTGGAAGCTCCTGTACGATCCACAGCTCCTGAAGACAGTCAGACATCGCGTTTACAGGTGGCGGGGACGAACTCACGATCCCAAGGTTAGTTAGTGTACTTTTTTTCTGTCAGATAATTGCTTCAGATCTACCTCCGCCATTCGTCGTCCGAGCATCCGAGCGGTTCACTCTACCTTGATACCAACCTATTCTCTATAAACGCATAAACAATTTCATTTTATCATTGCAGCTGGTCAAACACGATATACAACAGCTTGAGATCACAGACCCTCGCCATGCCACACCGCGATTCAGTTATCGAAGTGAGCCCAAGGAGTTGGCGCTCACACGATTTGAGGTGAATTGTTTTGCGTTTGCTATTGATAACAGAATATGCACCGACGATTATTTTAAAGCAAAATAAGTTACGACCACCGACAAGAACAGTCCAGGGCAATACCTAGCATTGGCTGGTCCTGGCTGGTACGCCCGTCCCGCGTCCCGCAGCGAAAAGAGCAGGGTGTCCCGCAAAATTCGAAGTTTTGCGGAACACCCTTGGTAAAAAACAACAATTTCACCAGAAAAAATATAAAATCAAGCATTCAATGAAACCAAACTCGAAAATTTTCGCGCTCCGCGCCTTTGTTATTAAATCAATCACTAATTTTTTCTTTTTTTCGTTTTTTTTCTCTCCGTTTTTTTCCTATGAAGGGTGTCCCGCAGAAGCTCAAGATATGGTAACGAAGGGATGACATATTACCATAAGCTAAGCTTCTCCCTAAGAGAGGTGTCCCGCATATTCTGCAGAAACTCAACAGATAGTTATGTTATGAACTAAAGTCGCTTTCCCCTAAGAGAGGTGTCCCGCATATTCTGCAGAAACTCAACAGATAGTTATGTTATGAACTAAAGTCGCTTTCCCCTAACCCTATGAGAGGGTGTCCCGCAGAAGCTCAAGATATGGTAACGAAGGGATGACATATTATCATAAGCTTCTCCCTAAGAGAGGTGTCCCGCATATTCTGCGAAAACTCAAAAGATGGTTAAGAACTAAAGTCGTTTTCTCTTATGAAAGGGTGTCCCGCAGCTCAAGCTCTAATTTCACTTTTTGAAACTGTTCAAATCAATGGGTCAGGGTAGAGCAGCTCAATATTATTCATCCGTGTTGTCTGCCACTGTCGCTAATGTTAAAATGATAATGCTAACTCAATTTTGGTTCCGTACACGGCGTAAAGTGATGCATTGTATGACTAATAAACTTGATCACCGCAGCGGGCAACGGGCATTACGGATCATACAATCCTAACACCACTTTTCCTGCGGCATTCGGTGCAATCAGTTTTGGCTCGATCAGATTTAATACAGAGCAGTGGTACTAAAAACGTCCAAATTTCGGCGCTACGCGAGGATAACATCTTAAAATTTTCCGGCGCTTCGCGCCATCCATTTTTGTACTATATAAACTCCGGCTTATAAATCCAAACACTACCGTTGAGAACGATAATTTGCAATTAAGTCTCAAGCTTTCAAGATACGTCTCCAATACAGAAAACGTAAAAATATCAGCGCTACGCGCCACCGTTCTTCTTCTTCTATATCAGGTCTATGAAATCCAAAACTAGTGTTGATAACGTCAAATTTTCGGCGCCACTTGCAATTAAATCAAGACACGCTTTTATTACAAAGGGGTAGTGCTGAAAACGTCAAAATTTTTGCGCGTAGCGCCATTTGTTCTCGAGTTCTAGACACGTCTCTAATACAAAGCAGTACTACTAAAAACGTCAAAATTTTGGCGATATGCGCCACTCGTTTTCGGGCTGTCAAAAGAGGTTTTTAAAACCAAGCACCATTGCTAAGAACATCAGTTTTTTAATGCCAATTATAATCGATTCTCGGGCTTTCAAGACACGTCTCTAATACAACGCAGTAATACTAAAAACGTCAAAATTTTGGCGCTATGCGCCACTCGTTTTCGGGCTTTTAAAAGAGGTTTTTAAAACAGAGCACCAATGCTAAGAACATCAATTTTTCGATGCTAATTAAAATCGATTCACGGACTTTCAAGACACGTCTCCGATACAAAACAGTATTACTAGAAACGTCAAAATTTTGGCGCTACCCGCCATCTGTTTTTGGGCTTTTAAGAGGTTTTTAAAGTCGAGCACCAATGCTAAAAACATCAAATTTTCAGCGCCACTTACAATCAATTCTCGGGTTTTCAAGACACGTCTCTAGTACAAAGCAGTAATACTAGAAACGTCAAAATTTTGGCGCTACGCGCCATCCGTTTTTGATCTTTCAAAGTACGTCGTTAATACATACAATGCAGCGCAGCTGAATATATTTTCTGAAACCTGAAGTTTCCGTTGCCCCAAGCCAAAATTTTCCAAGCTTTCACGACGTGTCTAATATACAAAGAAAAAACTGACTTTTCAACATGCTATGAGCATATGAAAAAATTGTACCTCAGAAGCATGAATGGTAAGGAAGGGGTGTCCCGCAAAATTTTTGGTGTGGATAGGTCCGGACCAGCCAAAATCTGATCCATTGCCCTGGTCTGGACAAGAAATCTGTTATCACATATCTATCAGCTATTATAACGGCTTCTTAGCTTCAGGTTGATTATGAAGGAAAATAGGGAGTTTCAAGACCTTTATATTTTGTAATAGTTCTTGTCTCTCTCATTCATTTTATCATGTTTGCAGATGGACGAGTTTTTCGTGGGCCAATTGCCGGCCCGACAAGTCAGCTTCTTCAGTCTCAACAATAACATTAGCAAGGAGTATCTAGAGGACATGTGTAAAGTTCGTGATTACGTTTCACTTTTACAATTTGATTTTCTATTTGTCATTTGGACGTTGTTTTATTTCAATTCTCAAAGTTCACAGAGCTGAAGCGATGATGAGGAAGTACTTCACATATTATTTCAGAAATCTGGAGGAGTGAACCGGGTGCGAGTGCATTACCACCCGAAAACGGGCAAACATCTGGGTGTCGGATCGGCCATTTTCCATCGTACACGGGATGCCCGTCGTTGCGTCGATAATTTGAATAGCAAGACTGTCATGGGACAGAAAATAGTGGCGACCATCGATCCTGATTGTTGGTTTGAATAATGCAATCTTGAACATGATTGATAATAAAGAGTAATTATAGGCAGGTTTTTTCTTGATGTGTATTTAAGGTAGCATTGTCATTGAATATGGCTTTCATTTCCATTCCATGAATCTTATACCGCTATGTCATGAGGCAATCTTATTTATACCTCTATGTCATGAGGCGTGGTTCTTCGATTCAGTAACACATTACACCAGTAAAATGATATAATCCCGAATGATTTACGTTCTCGAATAACTACAATACTATATTTATGTTTTCAGCCAAAGATCTCAACCGAGCCATTGCCGTTTTGACCGACGAAGACCGAGCCAGCAAACTACCTCCTCCACCACCTCCTCCGCCACCCGGCCCACCACCAGCCCGGGTGAGCAGAGATCTGCAGGTATTCAATAGTTTGTATAGTTGCATTGCAGCCACTACTATTCTTGGAAACATTTATATAAATTTAATCAATCATAATTTCTAATTCAACCGTGTATTTTTAATTATTTCAGTCATCCAACTCGCCACCACCGGATCCGGGCCCGCTGCACACTAAACGGACATCCAGCAGCTCTTCAATGGTCGATCAGGCCAACATTAATGACCACGACGATCTACAACACTCGTCATCGTCAGATACTAAACTCTGGATGCAACTGCCCTCCAACATAGTGATTGGCAAGTCCCGTGGCGACAGTCGTCAACCGGCTACTGAACCCGTTAATATTGATCTCAAACAGGTCGGACTTTCATACTTTAAACATTTAATTTCGAAAAAAAACATTTCCATGTTATGTTCCACAAAAAACTGATGTCTGTTAAAAATGTATCTGGCTGATGGTCGTTAAAGATGATGTGGTGACTTGGAATTCGATTCCATGGTGTGCGTATGGCAAGCACCATGGATAAGAGTACCCGACAATGTCTTGAAACAACCCAACCCAACAGTAAAAACAAAAACATCATGTTGTTTTAAGATAATTCCATTAAGTGTATTTATGTAACGTATCTTCAGGTGGTGCAGTCGCAATCGCAATGTTCGCCGTTGCCTTCGACATCTTCTGCCTCTCGTCGCGAGGTGGTCGAACCCGTGGAACAGAAACACAAAGCACCGGTTTCAACCGAGAATCTCGTGTCCATGATCGCTCAGACGCTGACCTCTCAATTGCAATCGTTGCTGGAGAAGCATAGCGTAAAGGTAAATACGTTTTTAAGCCGCAAAACAGGGATCAGTTCAGTGTTAATGAATCGATTCAGTTGATCGCATGGTTTATTAGTGTTTGATTGATTTGTTGACTTGATTTAATACATGATTGTTTCGTTTTAGCCATCACCAAAAATTAAGCAGTCACCGCCACAGGAGGACACGATGAACGACTCGATGGATGTCGTTGACGACAGCTTGGATCCATATGATAGCATACGGTCAGTCCATTCCATCAACATTCATTCATATTGCACGGCATTTTATACTTTACTTACTAATTTTTTGTATTCTGACTCTGAGGTTCATCATGTTTTCTCAGTTAACATGGAAATTTATCAACTAAAGTTTCTAACGAACTTGAGTAAAATGGTTAAAAATATTTAGGAAGCAAATGCGTTCACTGGAGCAGCGCACGGGCACACACCTCGAGTTCAGCGGTCGGTCACGTGACCCGAAGAGCAAGGCACGTCCGCATACGCCAACGGCACCAGCGGCCAGTAGTCATCGATCGGTACTGCCATCGGCACCACCTGTGCCACCCAACATATCTGCTTGGCACAAAGATTCGTTGATCACTGCAACCACCAGTCACAGTCCGTCACCACAACCAACAAATGTTGAAGGTGCGTTGGTTTTCGTTGTCTCACAGAGTGGTTTGATGTTTTTTTGAATTTAATATAAGTATGAATGATTTGAGTTAAATAGCTGTTTTGCCTTTTTTTAATGTATGTGTGGTTTTAATTTTAAACTAAGTCCTATTGTATGGACTCAGTTATCCCAACCAAATGAATATGTTTCAGTGAAAGACGAACCCTCGCTACCTACAACATCTACTTCAATCCCCCATCATCCCAAACGTCCGTGCACACCGCCAATTGAGCCGATAGAGCGCAGTGGCAGTTTGAGCAGTCGATATCAGAAGAAATCTGTTCCGTCGTCGTCCGGTTTGTTGCTGTTGATGTGGCTAATAATGAATGATACTATGGAACATATGAATACGATTGAAAACGATGACATAATAAGTCATTTTTATGCTTTTTGATGACAAATGTTCGTAAGACCTTCTTGAAATGTCTTAACCCTTCTAGTTTTTTATGTTAAAGAAAGGTGGTAAACGAATCACAATTCTGATAATTTTTCTAGTCCATTTTAGTTTATTTTTATTTTTTTCACAAGTTATACATTTTTCCCGTTTTATTATTGATATTGATTATTTGTTGCAGTTCGTCACCGCGATCGTCGATCATCGCGCAGTCGTTCACCATCGTTCAAGCGATCGACGTCATCATCCACACACCGTCGACGGTCGTACAGCCGAACGTCGCACAACGAAGATGACAGACACAAGGACAGACGTGGCGATAAGTATTCGGCTCGAGGTT
The DNA here is from genome assembly GCA_964036265.1 of Daptonema setosum. Classification (NCBI taxonomy): domain Eukaryota; kingdom Metazoa; phylum Nematoda; class Chromadorea; order Monhysterida; family Xyalidae; genus Daptonema; species Daptonema setosum. The sequence continues at coordinate 22,886,544 of OZ038442.1, forward strand.
GGCATCATCAAGTCATATCAGTCCCCAATACCTCATCACTGTAACGCGTAAATCTGTGTTCTAACTCCAAAGGGTCGATTGAAAAGCCGAAATTTGTGCTGATATCTTTCTAGGTCGTGAAATAGTGGACCTTACACAGTAAACACAACGACAAATAAACAATTTTTTAAAAGTATGTTCCGTTTTTTTTCAATTTGATTTATATTTAGATCGTGACCGTCACGGCAGCACCCGATCGCCGTCATATCGTTCATCGTCCGATCGTCGTCGTGAATCTGATTACAAGTCCAGCCGCAGTAGACACAAAAGGTGGGTCTTGTGTATTTGTTGTTATTTATTTCTTTTAGTTTTTAGTTTTTTTCTTTTACTTTTCGGTTAAACGTAATGAATGTGGAAAGTCTGCTACGAATGGTCAACAGCAAAATTAGATAGTTAGTAGTTAGACACCAAACGATTAGTGGATTTGATTTTGATGTGACCATCGGATCTGTTGAGTTTTGACACCATTTTGATATGGTATTAGTTTGCATTCTAGCTTCAGTAATTGAAGAAGTCCCAATAAAATAATGATGATTTGATTTTAGCACGTCATCCCGGGACCACCAGTCAGATGGTCGTCGCGCCAGTACATCCAGTCGTAACCAACCCACGACAACAAGGCGCAGTCGCACTCGATCGCAGTCGCCCAGCGATCCATCGGTCCATTCCAACGAACGTCATTCGTCATCGCGATCCCGCGTTCGTACGCCTGAATCCAATGACCGTGATTCGGATCGAATGTCGATATCGCCGATTGACGCCGATGTGGAGGATACGAATGCATCGGCCAGTGCGGAGGTCAAGTCCAAGATTGTCATAGTCGACCCGTTGGCGGAGGAGGTCGGTGGAAAGATTTGTGAGAAACGTGTAATCCTTAGTTGTTTTTTCATATACTAATTCCATTCAATTCAAACTGTAACCGATGATTTTGTGTCGAGTGGTAAACAGCATAATTGATTGTGAGAAGTTGAGTTTTCGTTTTGTTACAGTTCATTCTGTATCCTATTGGAAAAAACTTTTAAGAGGACTGATGGTTGCAGGTAAGTGGCAGTGATTCGTCTCGCCCTCCTTCGCCCCAACGTGAGTTGGACAGAGCATCACCCCATTCCAAGCAGGCATCAATGAACATTACCACCAATAACTCGGGCACGCCATCCAGCTGCTCGTATCAGAACACCCCCACACCTGTGGTCGTCAAGCCCGAACTCGAGGATCGCATTCAACAGCTTCTCGGCATTACCAGCGATCCGGTCCACGAACACTCTGGAAGTTCGAGCAGCATCGCCAGTCTGGGTAGGGACAAACACGTCAAGAAATCGAGTGCGCCTGAATTGAGTGGCCGAAGACAACATGAGCAGAGGGAACCGAAACGGTTGGTATCATCAGTTGAAACATCGTGAATCAGATTAACATAGTAAACTGGGGTTAACTTCAGGTAGTTTCGGTGTGTATTAGGGGTTCTTTCTTAGTTATTTTGGCTAGTACATAAAGTAACAACTTCCCAAATCAAACTGACACCAAATTTATGATTATAACTCAATATTTTAGGAGTCTGGTTCGTACCCCGCAGCATCTGGATGTGCCCGGCCCGATGAAGACTTCGACGCCCGACACTCGTGAATGTACGCCCAGTACCAGTGGCACAACGCCAAATGTGCCATTAGAAGAAATATCTCTGCCACCTGCATCCGGCAGGCCACACACACCGCCCTCATCCGGCAACAGAAAGGTGCTCACAGTTTTTTCAGTTGATACAGTTTCATATAATTTGCATACTGTTCATTGTGTGTGTGAGTTTTTGTGGACCATGGTGATTGTCATTACGAAAACTAAATTGTTCGTATTATACGTATTCACTTTTTGTATTTTCCGTTTCAGACGAATACGGTATTCGGAGCAGCGGTATCACCGGCCACGACATGCACGCCCTCATACCCGATACCAGTGCCTCCTGCGGCACCCCCACATCTGCCCGTACCACCCGTGCCTCAATGGAACGCCTATTCGGCTGCCGCGGCTGCTGCTTATCATCAACGTTGGTCGGACTCCATACGTTTGCTAAGCATTTAGTTATCATAAGTTGGGTTCGTTGTTTGGTCTACTAGGTGTCATAGACCACAGCACAGTGTTTTGCAGAGGCGAGCGCTGCGTACCAGCAGCAGTTCTATCCGTGGCAGCAGTACGCCATGCCCCGATGGCCACCCGTGCCACCACATCAGCAACCGCACAATACCAGACCATATATCGAGTTGGTTTACCATTACATTTAACAGCTTTTTACAAATCATTTGACCTGAAGGCAATCTTTTTTATGATTTGAGTAAATAATTCAATTAACAGCCCCGAGAGACGTCACAACGCATGGGGTGTTGGCAGTCGAGCCAATCAGGCACCACCACCGCTCCGTCATCACCACCCCATCCAGCCACCACCTCAGATGCCCACACTCACCCCGAAGGCTAAACACCCTGTTGAGCTGGCTCTTGACGATGCCGATCAGTTGACTTGGTTGGTTGTCGTTGTCAAGGGGGAATGATAGTCTTAGGCGGAGGGTGCCAGCCTCGAAAGCGGGTGGTCTAGTTCCAAACCTGGCTTGTTGAGACACAACCTGGCGCGTTGCTCTGAAATTTCTATCGTTGCCCATGCCATGCCCATAAGTTTGTTCAATCTCCCTAGCTAAAAACACCATGTGAAATGTTATTAGCGGCGGGGCGGACCTTGATTGCTCCAGTAATGAAAAAATTCCAAACATAAACTCGTTCATCTAATATACTGTTTTCCAACTTGTATTGTACGAATATCGATTGTTAACGATAATGATTGCAGGCTCGGTATGGGTGAGGTAATGCGCGGGTTGCGGCAGAACGTGTACGAGCATTTGGATCGCAAGATTGAACGCTCCGTGTTCCGTCGATTTGACGAGATAACCAAGCAGAAGAAGTCTTCATCGGCTTTCACAGCTGGCCGCGCGAATGATTTGGATTTGAATAAGGTAATACAGTTATTGAAATTACAGTTGAGCTACTTTATACCCTGGTTTCAACTAAATGGGTACCGTTGAACTAACCGAAAGTCAACTCACCGGAAAATTATCTCACTGAGAATCAAATCACCGAAAATCTTATCACTGAATTTGAAGTAAAAGTATTGATATAACTTTTGTTCTTGAATATTCAGTCGTCTTCATCGAGCCTGATGTCAGAGTTGTCCACCAGTCGTAAGGAACCCTCAACATTAGTGTCATCAACAACTACCCCATCAACATCTGCCAATCCGATGCCAGACGAAATCAGTCGGCTATTCCTGGCACAACAACAGCAGAACAAGCTGCCGGCTAAATCCCTGGCCGCGAGCTCCACCAGTGCTAACAGCAGCGGTGGTGGCAAACAGAACGATCAGGTGGATGCTGCCATGGCACGATTCACCGGGTTCGGACTCAGGAAGTCCATGCCTTCGTTCAAGAAAGCGGTTGGAACTATTTGATTAATTATTGGATTACTTGATATTGTCAATATCTGGTAAATTTAATAAACTTTTTTTTCGTAATGCCCTTATTTGATTTCAGGTGCCGATGAAACCGATCAAACAGCCGGCTCACCGTCGTGTAATGGACGATGCATCGATGGATTCACCGGTGGCATCGCCCAAACGAGTGACTCGGATCGAGGACGATGACGATGAAGACACGGATGGGCAAACAAGACAAGAGGAGGACAAGTCAACGTTACAGAAGGCGGACAAACACAAGGACAAATTGAGGAAGAAATCGGTGGAAGATGATTCAGATGAAAAGACGAACGACGATGTTGTGGTAGAGCTGAATACGAGTATCGAGTCGAACCGATCCGAAGATGAACCCATGGTCATCGGCGTCAAGTCACCGCCCATCGTCACTCTGGAGGATACCGATGAGGTTGGAATTCACATTGCACGAGTTTAGGTCAATTAAGAAACGATTAATGTGAAGCAAGAACTTTTAAAACATGTAGATTGATGTAGTGTCCAGTTTATTGTTTCGTATTCAAGTAGATTTTGACAGAAATGACTGGCAGGCTCTGAATGAATTGATTTGCAGGATGATGGTGTGCGATCCAAGGAGATCACGGACATGAGTGAGACGGAGCGCGATGATGAAGGTTGGCATTTATTGATGAAATCTTGTGTTTTATGGTTGAGGTTGAAAAGATGTTTTTGAAACTTGATTTCATACATTCATTAATTTGTAGAGTTAAAAAGTTTTCGACTGGTTTTTCGGATGCAAAATTGTGTTTTATGCTTGAGTAGTTGTTGTTGTTATTTTAAACGATACATCTGTTTTTGTTCGTAATGTAATGTTTCAGGCGAGACAACGGTCGACGAACATGCGGACGCCATGGATACGGACGCCGACGAAGATTCATCGGAGTCTGAATCATCGGATACATCGAGCAGCAGTTCATCCGAGGTTGGTGTTTGTTTGGTGCGGAATGCAATCAACAAGTGCTTTTTTCAATGCATCAATAATAATCATTGAACCAAATCAGGGTAACAAAGATAAGAATATAAAGAACCGTCTGAGAAAGAGAAAGCCAGTCAAGCCACCACCGGTTAGATTATCGGCAAAAGCGGAAGTTCAGTTATTCAGGTTTTATCTAGGTTCATCGTCAAAATGTCAACGAGGAATAACAAGTCACAGAGTGAAATAACAGACATTCCGAAATTACAATCACAAAGACGAAAATAATTGTTTTGTTGTGAAATGCTAGTATTTTCAAACTGAATATTCGTTTTTGCAGAGCTCGGATGACGATGATGATGATTCGGATGATGTGGACGATACTGAACTCACTGACAAGGTCGATGATGAAACTCTGGACGCGGGTGATGCCGATGAGATGAAACAAGCCAATGATGCCACCGGAGATGTAGAATCACCAGTGACTGGGTTTGTTCTTGTTTACTCATTTTTATGGTTCATGGTACCGAAATTCCTATACATCAGGCGAGACCAACTGTTTTATCGTTATTTACTATAGAAATTGGGTATCTTAAAATCATTATTATTTAGTTATGTTGTATGTGTTTTCAGTGATCATTATTATTTAGTTATGTTGTTTGTGTTTTCAGTGTGTCAATGGACACGACGACCTCACCGCTGGCCTCATCGCCCGTCCCACCGATCGCTGCCCAACTCGATACCAATGACATCAGTAAAACGGATGTAGATGATTCCGTAGCTGTCGACGGCAGGGTCGTGGATCGTAAGCCAGAATCTGCTTTCGATTTGGTCACGGGCGATCGAATCGTATCGGGTTTGATGATAAAGGGAAAATCGGCTGACGACCTAGCCAAGCTGACCAAACAAACACCTGTCGATGATGTTAGTGGTTAATTCATTCCATGTGTTCATTCGTTGAAATAAATCTGAATTTTGGTGAATTTTTTTTTATAATATTTATTCTTTATGTACTGAAGACTTCCAGCAAGGTAATTGTAATGTGTTCTAGGGTGTTATGCGTCTGCTGATCGACGAACAATATAATCCTATTCTGTTCGACCACGGCTACTGCCAACGGCCGCGCACGCCTGAGCAATTGAAAGGTTTGCTGGTTAATCATCAAATAACAGTTATTACTGTCTGTGTACCCATGATTTAATATTCACAATTGGCTTTATACACCCTTTTTATATGTCTGTTCTTCATTTACGTTATATATTTGCAGCCATTCAAGCACTCAAGCCCAAGTTCCGCAAACGATCATCCGACGACCAACTCAAGCAGGTCTACTTCCATCAGAAGGATGGTCGCCTTGACGAAGAGGATATCAAGTTGGTTAACCTTTGCTTCATCGTATGATAGAAAAATCCATCAGAAAGTTTAATTCTTTATTTAGGTGAGTAGTTAGATAAAACATGCATGTCTCTTTTGTTCTGATGATGTTAGTTTGCAGGCGCAAGAAGAGGAAAAAGTCTAAAGTAGAAAGAAAAGATAAGACAGACAGATCCAGGTTAGATAGTTGGAATGCAGTGAAGAACATGTAATAAACTTACTTTAACTGCAGATATCTATCGCAAACGTATTACTCGATGCCCGAGGAGTTTCGTTCGCTGGCATCACTGCGGTGTTCGTCGAGCTCGTTTGCACCGGCACCACCGGCCAGCTCACAGCCGCTGCCGAAACGACGACGCAAAGCACGATTTGCTGCCGATCATGATGTTTGTTGTTTTAGTTAAACTGTTGAGTGAGCATTGAATGTCATTTATCATTTGCAGTTGAATGCTCATATTTATCTTCTCATCTTTAATGAGTTTCTAAAATTCAGGAATTATACGATGATCAGCAGGAGTACGTGGATGCGCACAAGACGGGCAGCGCCCGGACGGAGGGATACTACAAGATCATGAAGAAACGGAAGTCACGTGCATCAACCATACGACAGGCCGATAGAAACTTCGAGAAGACACCGTTGCAGAGTCAACAGGTTGGGCAACGTTGTTGTTAGGATAGTTGATGATGTTGATGTTTTTGTTGTTGTTGTTGTTGTTTTTTGTCGTCGTTGTTGTTGTTGTTGTTGTGAGTGAATGTTAAGGGCATGGCTGCTGTTGTGGTGCGGTATTAACTGACGATGAGGTGGTGGTAATAGTAATGACAAGAATGATGATGGTTGATTCATTCATTACATTTAAAATTATTCAGTGAGTTAGGACTTAGTGTATTTATCTTTTGTAGGACATCGATGTGGCCAAGAAGTCGCAACAGCAGGATCGTGAAGCACGCAACGTGGCACGTCGACTGGCTGCTGGTCTCGGGCCGGATGCCGACAGCGAACTGCTCAAAATTAATAATCTAAAGGTTGCAACTTAGTCATTTTTTGAAAATCTAATCGTTCCTGTTGTTTCATTGTTTTTTTTTCATCGTCATTGTTTTTTTTTAATTTGTTTCTGAGTTATTCAGCATTTTTCAAGTTATCCTAATTTCACAGTTTTTAATCACTGATTAATTGGGAGATTTCTATATTTAATATGGTAGATGCTTTTTAGTTCCGCAAGAAGATGATAAAGTTTGGTCGATCGCCTATCCACGGCTGGGGTCTGTTCGCGCTGGAGACGATCCTGCCCGATCAGATGATCGTCGAGTACGTGGGTGAGAGGATACGCGCTCAGGTTTGTTTTCTATTTGTGTTATTTCTTTAAGATGCACTGCTATTCTTTTTGATCTAAAGTCTTTTTTATCAGAATTTTTATACTGAAATCCTGTTTCTCTCTCTGTCTGAGCACGCACGGAAAAGTTGTGCAAGTCGCCTTAAAATGGCGCACATTGAAGTTCATTCGTTTTTATACTCAAGTTGCTATATGTTGTTTTGTTTTCGTAAATACATTCATGACTTGTATAGTCGGTTCAACCAGTTGCGTGAAATTGTTAATTTAAGTATGTGTATCTTAATATCTGATTGTATCTCTGGCAGGTTGCCGAACGTCGTGAGCAACGCTACGAGAAGGTGGGCATCGGCAGCTCGTATCTGTTCAGGGTGGACAATGATTTCGTGATCGATGCCACCAAGAATGGTGCCATAGCCCGATTCATCAACCACTCGTGTCAGGTATGATCATTTGTTTGCTATTAAAATTCTGCTTTTCTTAGTTAAAGTTCAACAAGAAAAAAGTTTTGAAATTTTATCTGGGGTCTTGTGAGTTTAAATTATTGAATCAAAATGTTTTAGCCGTCCTGTTACGCCAAGATCATCACTGTGGACAACCAGAAGCGAATCGTGATCTACTCGAAGCAGGTGATCAACGTCGGTGATGAGATCACGTACGATTACAAGTTCCCCATTGAAGACGACAAAATACCCTGTCTCTGTGGTGCGACCAATTGCAGAAAGTACCTGAATTAGGGAAATAATAAAAATATTTCAGGAGATTAAAATATGTTATGTGTATGGTTGTAGAGTACCTTGACTATGTCTTTTCAGTTTTCATTATTAAAAAAGCCAGTTAAAATAAAGATTGTTTGTTGTTAATTTTTCAATGTAGTTTTGTGGCATATTTGTCTTTTCTCGTAGGCTATATTTTTATTTTTGTACCAGTTGCTGTTATTACGTCACTGCCGTGTAAATATCAAAAAATTTCATGATATTATTCTTATTTCATTGTCATATATGTATATCATAATTATTTTATTAGTGTGAATATCGGTCAATAGATGGTCAGTATAGTTTCAGAGTATATCCACAAACATGTAGGTGCCCAACCCAAAAGTATTGATCTAGAATCTCCTCAGTCCGTGTGCTTTGTTCATTCTATGATTTCATCATTAAAAGTTAGTTTTTTTAGTCTTTTTGTTTGGTTATTGATACATTGATGCCAATACACTCACCAATCAATATGCTACGTTATTCGTCTGGGTCTGGTACATCATTTCATTATCATCCATTTACAGCACGCGGTGGCAGATAAAAAGTTTCGGAACAAAATAATAACTTATGTCAAGTGTTGCGTTATCCTTTTGTTTTGTTTGCCGCTTGTCAGGGAATGTACTTCATAGTAAGTTTGTAGGTCAACCATGATATATTATACTCTTTCCTCTATGTTTTTATACTTTTTGCAACAACTGTCGTTGTGTCTATCATATCGGGTACATCTGCTTTCTCCATCTGTTTTTATTACCATTACATTACATCTAGTTCTGTCACCATAACGATTTGTGGATTACTGCTCGGAATTACCGCTGCTCCTTGCCATATTATAGTGGCGCCTGGTTATATCTGTGCTACTAGTCACGTTTAGTCGTAGTACCTTCTGTGCTCTTCTTTGTTGGTCACATTTCCCGTTTCAATGTTTAACTTGCTGAGAATATTTTCCTTGGTTCATTACTCTCCTCCATTTCCTCTAACTGTAATCAATCTGTTGTTCGTCCTCCTGAAGTTTTGTGATCATGCAATTAATTGATTTGATTCACAATTGTTGTTTTTTGTTGTATTGTAATATTTTTTCATTTTATGTGTATATCACCGACATTGGCTCAGACCGGCTCATTCTTACTCGCCACACTCACACACATTCACCATCCTGATATACTCCTCTGCAGGGCATACCATTACCGTACTCTCAGATAAACACACACACCCGATGATATAACTCATTATTTGTATCTTACATTCTGTAGCTGAATTGCAAAACACTATTATCAGCCATAGCGGTGTCAACCAAAATTTCACAAGAAATCTTTATGTTTGTGAATTAATTTTGATTGGTGAAAAGTTTTAGATTAAAATTCGGCGTTGGCACTCGCGAATGGGAACGTTCGTCAATGTCTGGTTTTGTTTGATATACTGTAATTCCTCTAATGCGTGAATCACCACGACCATATTGATCGTGGCCTATATACCTCAATGACAAGTTGTGTCGCCGGTCACACATACAAATATACCATACCATTGCTCTTGTATTGTCTGTAATGTAAACGTTTTCGTGTAGTTCGTGATTTTGATCGTGATGATCAACTGAGTACAAAATGAATATAATGTTTGAATTAAATTGGGTTTGGGTAATTTATTATAGTGTGAATCGTAATGTATTGATGCCGTACGGCTTACTTCATAACTTTTATTTACGTAATGGACATTTAAGAAAAGTAACTTTACACCAGACCATCAGCAGGACAAGAATCAGTATTTTTCGCGAAAGTTTATGAAACTTAATAAAAAGGAAAAAAAAACATGAATGTAATATTTCAACGTTGATGTATCAGAAATGTACCGAAGTGTTCGATGCATACGAGCATGTGGGTGTGCACTTCGCCCGTTGCAGCAGCATCAGCCAATCAACGTCAGTCTACCACCAATCAGACAATGCTCAGATGCCAGTAATCGGTTCAAACCGGGAAGAGGCACTGGAGACACCGGTTTGTTCTACTAATTCATATCAAGATAGATGCATCATTTCCTTATAAATCAGGAAAGGTAATCCAAATTGAAGCTGTTGTCTACTTATCATATTGTTGAAAGATTATGCCACCTATAGCGAAAAATGGTTATGATTATTTCACTTAGCTGGGTTGGTTCAAGTTTCTAGTACTTTATAGAGCTTCGAGAACTCTCCCTCTAACTGACTAATAGTTGTTATCATCATATTTTAGGTCAATCATCCCTGTACACCCTGGAACGTCGCTGGAAGGATGACGACGTGTTCCAGGCACTCGGCGACCTGGACGAGTTGGGCAGTCAGCTGGCCGTGTGCCGTCAACGATTGGTCGATGCTGGTATGGCTGACATTGCCGCACTCGTGCTCAAGGCACGTTCACATCCACTTTGGTTTCAATTCAATACCATCAAGCAAGCAAACAGTCTTTTATCATGTGACGAAGTCTTGTAAACGGATGTACTCTATCTGGTGGTTTGGAAACTTTGTAAGTTCAGATAAGTGAACTACAGATATTTTGGGGAAAAGTAATTTAATTTAGTAATACTTTGCTAAAAAGCGATAGTTTGCTGATTTTTCAGGTTCAATGTTGCCTGCAAGACATCGCATCGCACGTGGCCACTCCCCAACCTCGTGCAGACTCGCCGGCTGCTGGCAAACGAGCCATCGGGGCTAAAATTGGTGAGTTGGAGGATGAGCGGAAGACAGTAAAGTAGGCTCACGTGTTCAAGAAAATGCTCTCGGATGGTGTTAAATCTTGTTAAGCCTATGGATCGGTGAGTATCAGCGAATCTTTCTCATCACTTCAGAGCAAACCAAGTTCGACGGCCGTCTGACCGATGAGTTGAACGACTTCATCGATGTCTACGCTGAGAAACTGCCGCCACTCAAACAGTTTATTTTGTCGGTTGGTAATGATTATGAATTGAAAAACTTTGTTTTATCATTTGTCGGTTAAATTTATTTTTTCAATTGAAAGTGAAGATTCACGTTTTTGTTGTAGGGCGGTGGTCACGTGGCGAGTCATCTGCACGTGAGTCGTTCCGTGTGCCGACGGGCTGAACGCAGTCTGAGTCGGTTGTTGAGGGAACAGCAGATCGATGCAGTCGTGTACACCTATGTTAACAGGTTGGACATGGTCAAGCACGATCATTTCGTGCTCTATGTATGACTTTTTCAGTTTGGATACAAACTGTGGAATTAATGCAATGCAACTTAAATATTATGATTGATCATGTTATTATATTATTATAGACTGAGCGACTTGTTGTTCGTACTGGCTCGTCGTACGTCCCAACTGCAGTCTCAGCCCGAACTGGCCTACAAGAAACCACAAGTATTCGATCAGTCACAAACATCCACGTTGACTTCACGCAAGTTATGATCGCTCAATTCAAACTCAACGCAGCAAAAAAAATTATATCATTATATTATTGAATGTTTCATTCGTTTTACATGCTTCCCATTATTACGTTTTTATCCTGATCTTGCAAGGATCACATGGATTCCAGTGGATGGTATGTTTTCATGCAAGAACATGATAGATTACGGTATGTCTTGTGTATTGGCTGTCGTTCGCTCACATTTGACTAGATTCCGATAACTTACTGGCTTACGTGGTATTTATTTTGCTTCGGATTTGTAATCCATTCCAAGCTTAGTGTTTTGTATAGCTTTATGTGTGCTCGATATTAAACTTTTCTAGTTATGACATTGGCTCATTCGTATTGTGTGTTGCTTGTGTCGCATTATATTGTAGTTTCAACGTGATCAACTTGCCATTATAAGAATTGTGCCATGAATAAAATATTTTACCCCCGTTCAAGCGTTTACAGTGTGGCTTTCAAACGAAATGTAGACCTTCACATTTATATTGACGTTTTTTTTATTTGTGTTTTTTTACTGATTCATAATAGAACAACATGATTCGAAAACTGTGAAATGCTAACCAGACTTGGTGGAGAATCAGAGATACATAAATAATCTACAGATTATGACATGGTATAACAACCTGAATATCAGGGCATTACAACACTACTACAAGCTGTGTCATTACTAGTCGCGCTGGCTTTTGTTTACCGTCGCCGTGGTTGCAAAGTTTCACATAAAGTTTATGTGCAAATTATGTTACTGATTTTTTTACTTTTTTCTGTTCGTAGATAAAAACTGGTTCAGACTGGTCAAGCCGCCAGGTAACAATAAACTTCAGGTAATGATTTGGATAGTAAAAACAAGTGATATCACATCAAGCTTTCTTATGTTTACGATTGCAAAAACGTTACTCATTGCAAAGACTGGTAACGACAGCAGCACGTTTACATTATTATATAATCATCAAAACAGCGTAATTGCCCGTAAAACTCGACATACATTATTAAATACAAGGTAAAATAATAAAAAATGCTTATTTAACAAACAATGAATGCTAGGAACAAAACACAGATTGCTGGGGCTCGAATACTGACTAAGGTGAAGCAAAAA
>OZ038442.1:22903963-22918963 GCA_964036265.1 Daptonema setosum
GTCCGACCAAATGAGTTGCGGATATCCGGGACAAAACGAAGGGATCAGCAATCAGGCAGTTGATGTGCGGGTGGATATTGCCTGGATTAAGCCTGGATCATACAATGTAAATGGACACTATCCTTTCTTTTCAGATATATCATTTTCCTCACAAATGTTTGTTTGTTTCAATCCCAAAACAGACACATTTCAAAGGTGTCCGAACATATGTATTTCCTTTTCGCACTGGCGAACGAGCCAATTCTTTAAACACAGGGAATTTCTCTAAAGAGGGCAAGTAACAGTTTTGAGGTCATTTTATCTACACCTTAAGAGAGAAAATATATTTTCTAGAACTGCCAAAGACGGGGCTGTTCCGTCTTTTCGTACTTCCTCTAGTGCCTTTTTGAGCAAAGGTGCCGCAATGAGCACAGTTAAGTCATGTTAGCTATACCGTAACCATACGGTCTACGATTACAGTCGGTTGTTAAATGGCATCACCCAATAGACCTCCCAGTTAGCACCCTTTTCAAGGCTCATTTCAAAGGAAAGGTTACGTGATGCTGTCCTTGTCAGTCGGCCGATAAGTCAAAACTGACGTGAGGTTGGTGCGAGAAGTTTACGTTTTTGTGAGAGATTTATTGTGAACCTCGAGGTAACTCTGATGAAATATTAAGATTTGGCAACGCTTTTATACCAGAGAATCAGCTGACTTTTTGTCAGACGTCAAGCCAGCCGTCTGAAAAGTGGTACCACTGCCAAAGGGTAAGTGGATGACGTTCATAGACCGCGTGGCCGACCGAACTTACTTACATATCTGGTGTACGATTACAGTAACCCGATACTGGTGTATACTACTATTAGTTACTAAACTGGTATGTGTACTGGATGTGGATTGGAAAGCAACAACATATTAAACAAGACAATCAAGAAGAGAGAAAACTTGTGGTGATGGTACATGATTTGAATGATTCGCTATTCACACTATGGATGTATGTACAGTATGTATGTATTGACGATATCCAAAACTTTGAGGAACAGGAGGTAATCAAGTTTACCTGTACTTAACCAGCTCTCTTTCTTTCAGGTCTGTGAGAAAATGGCGTGATCTTTAGACGGTCGGTTATGGGGGAAAAGAACAACAACTGTTTTGCGCTGAAAAAAATTACGTTTACGAACAAATTAGCGCAGTGATTGACGTGACGGGGAGGGGGTAGGCGAGTAGGGGGAGAGGGGAGTTGGGCTAAGCGCTAAAATAACTGGCGCGCACAAAATCATTAATCGAAAATTTATGGCAAAGTACTTGGATCTGGAGCGTAGCGTGTTTCCGGATTGGATTCCGGTAAAAGAAAACGGTGAATGCAGGTCCACCGAACTTTCATACGGAATTCTATTTTAGCCTTACTTTGCAGCACTCTTTATACATCTACATACTATGATTTTAACAACTTCTTAAACATGCAAAACTTTGTTTGAGAACCACCATGAAGTAAAGATGACAAATATAAAAGTGTACTGCAGTCATTAACTATGAAGCCAGCCAACACGCAGGGTGGCGCCACATTGACGACATTCAAACTCACCTGCTCTCTCACGGTCTCATCATGCGAATCGCAATTTTATTATACTTATCAATTCAATACAAGCAATTTTAACATGTTCATACAAAACTTATTAAAACAAACTGCAATAACTCAATATATATTTTTTATCAATGTTGCATCAAGTCGTACAGTTCACATCAAATAGACCCTAACATCCAAATTCGACTTAGCTGCTGTATCATGCATTTCGCCTAAAGCTCACCTGCTCTCCTGTCAAGTCAATGACACAAATAGATTGAGATCGTTTGTTCATGAAACGAAACTGCGGTCCCAATGCAGCAAACTAATTCGGCCAATACCACACTTTGGGTACCTTTACATGAAAATCGGCATACATCTATACAGTTGGATACATTTGTAAACAATTAACTGGCGCCAGTTTGATCCACCTGCTGAACATTTCATCATGATTACAGCAATCACACTGATGGATTCGAGTCATGATCTTGAACGTTGGATCACAAACTAATGCTGATTACGTACTTCGGGCTATGAAAATAACTGATTGGTTTTGGCTCATCATAAGATCATTCTCACGATCAAAAATGGAAACTTTAACAGTAAGCTTGTATTCATAGAAAAAGTGTTGGTTTGTAAAATATGTAGAATTTTAGATGACAGCTAATAAACGCAGAAAAGTTCACCTGTCTTAATATTAGAAGTCCTCCCCTATAAGTAAGTTACCCAATCTGTTCTATCGTATTCTGGCAACTTCTAGAATAAAATGGCGTGACCGGCCAAGCAACAACTGGTTTTCACCGAAGACGGCGTGTGACAAATCGCACTAATCTGAGATGACAGGTTGCCTGTGGCGAGCAGATTAAAAAATCTGAGCAAAGATAACTTTCGAGGTTCTTATGAGATATTGGGCAACACGATGAACATGACTTTCAGTGAGCAATCTCCATCATAAGGTAACCAATGTGGTATAAATAACCATTGCATGAGTTCATGTTGTTTCGAGTGCACTTTTGCATGACATTGTACAAACTCAATTACAATCATCAGAAGTTTTTGTTTTGTATTTAGTGTATTCAAAAACAAAAAAGTATAATACATGTAAGTTTTGAATCTCAACAGGGTCCATGCCAATGAACTCATTTCTGAATGTGCATCCTCTTGCGCATGCTAGAATAATCCAGAACAGACGTCAGATATCCTTATTCCCATCCATTTACAATACCCGGAAATTACGAATTTGTGGTACAGAAACTAACTCAGTGGAATAGTAATGAATATGAAAGTTGTTTCAGTTCACGAACGTCATACGTAATACGTTAGTCGTTTGTGCATATGCTGTACATGAATGGAATACTATATTCTTGCATGAAGGAGGTTTGTGTTTTGAACTTAACGCTTGGATAAACTCTTCTGTGAATAAGTTCATAGATACACCTAAGTATAATATTAAAAGTACCCGAATAACACGCGTTATTTGATTGACCATAGCAGCTAGATTATGCAGCTTGAACGGTTTGGTTTGCTTGGTCAGGTACAAGGATGTGGTTCATAAATGAAAGGCGGCCCGCTGAAACCTACCAACGAACGGTTTGGGCGATTGGGCATGCAGTGATGGTGGCAGCATGGAAGTGATGGATTGGACACTGATTCACGTTGACATCCGTGCCGTACTGCTACCGTATGACGTCACACCATCCGTACATAAACACACCACCTTTTTAGCTACACAGCTAGAAATTTTTTATGGAAGTTTAGAATACTCTTGTGTAAGCAATGATATGGATGAGATTGTGGCAAAGTTATCAAAATCAGCGGGACATGCTGGTCATGTTCAATTATGTGGTCAATCGTTTTGCGGCTTTCATCAGAGTGAAACAACAAATCCACAAAGAAACAATGAAACAATGCAATAAATGTTTGTTAACCATCGTAACTCGACCTTATTTATAATGGGTAGTAGTTGGTTTACAGTGACACTGACGCCTGCCAATGACCGGTAAAATCTCGAAAATTTACGAACCACTTAAATCTTAACGAAAGATGTATAAATGATGGAAGATAAGATACAGGCTGTTGTAAAAACGAACGTGCACCTTTTTAGTCATGAGTGCATACGTTTTTTTAAATCAAATCTATCCCAGTAACATTTTCGGTAGTAATAAGTTTATATGTTGTTAACATTTGATGAAAACGACAATTATAAACATTCTATACAGCCATCTCTAAATCAGATCAAAGTGACGTCGTTTTTTGGCTCACCCTGTGGTTATATGTTGGAATGTGCTGAGCAATCTGGGCAGGCAGCCATTTGGACAGAGTTATCACAATTCCTTGAAACTAGCGTTCTTTTTACGACATCGTTTATTTTTATACTATTTCTTATCAAAAGTATTAAAAATAATCGCTGGTGTTTACCAAAAAGTGTCGTTACAAAAATTTGTTGACGATGGAAATGATAAGCAGGTCTTTAGCTGTCTTGAGTGCCAGGGCCGGTGAAAATAAGTATGGATAATCTTTCGAAAGATTGAAAAGCCATTGTTTTGCTGCATTGAAAAACTTTTGCAGTTAACGGAACCAGAAACAACAAGGAGTCCCTAAAAAATTGTGTTTAAAAAAACATTAATTGTTTATTTTCACTTATTTTAACCCGCCACTACCACAGCTATTAATGATAATGATCACAAACAGTGGAAAGTTCCGTAAGCCGCTGATCAGGTGAAACTGAGATGGTGGCCAAATCTGCTTCCAATATGCAAACAAAATATTGAAGTTGATAACTACAGTAATTCAGCAAAAAACAACACCCATTTTTTACAAATCAACAAAGTGTCTCTTCATAAGAACATAAGTCGTTACTGGTCACGTTGGTTAATGATAAGGCGTGAAAGTGAGTAAGCACATTATCTAACAACGTGTTGAGGAGGAAGTGAAAGCGAATATCACGTGATCAGTTTTATTATGTACTTCTTGCACGTACGGTTAGCATCAGGAATGTGATATCACTTTTATCTCAAACCACAACAACTCCTTATCAACATCAGAGAGTGAAAAAAGAATCGTCAGATAATATTGCTGAGTAAGGTGAAGTTTCAATGCAAAACAAACATATTTATACCGATTGCCCGCGAACAAAGTTGAAATTTTTTTGTAGAACTTCTCTCCTTTCTCAATGTTCATGGGAAACTACTATTTATAGTTTTTTATCCGCTCTTGGGAGAATTTTCCCGGCTTGAATAGAAACCTGGCAGGTGATCATACTATTTATATTAGTGCACCTTGTTGACTTCGGTAATGAAGATTTCCAGTAAAAATAACACCAACAACGGTAATAGAATGGCATCATGTTGCGACTCGGATGGTACATGCGTCATTGGAAGGGTTAAATGATACCATCACATCTGGGTTCTCGGTTGGAAAACTTGTAACAAGTGATCTAGAACTTGAACAACTGGCAACATTCGTGCAAACACGTGTGTTCGAGGTGTCTGATTATAAACTCGAACAATGGACAAAGATAGAGTTCATGTACAGAACCTGGTATTGCCACGTGTTTATCATTTCCCTAAAAATGTCATGTTTTACAAGTGTACTGTACATGTATACTTGACGATGCCTCGTAATGAACATTTAGGCCTCGTGATTGATTATAAGAAATGATAGAAAAATGCGGAGTTACATGAAGTTAAGAATCAAGTTCTGGCCTACACAGAACAAGATTCTCAGTTGAGAAACAAGTTCTGGCCTAATCGGAAACGGATTTTCAACTTCCTCACATCTGAAGTCGATTTCATGATTGTGAAAACTCAGATATTCAGTGCAGCTTATAGTGGTGAACGGAAATTTGTTTGTTTTTCGTATTACAAATTATGAGGCCTCTATACCGACTGAGGAATGTAGTGCATGCACATGTGAACAAGGGCGTCCGTATTCCACACACATGAACTGCGCCCGAATACTATGGGAATGTGCCCGTAATATATGGCAGACGTACTCGTATATAAAAAAACGCCTGCCTCAGTACCTGAACCGCATGCTGGCAAGTTTTATTATACCATACCATACATACGTACGATACGGATGTCGGTGGTCGAATTTCGCTTATGCAAACACAAGTCAGTCAGTATGCGGTAAAAAAATATTACAAACGTTTGCATAAGTAAAGGAAAAATCTGAAAAAAATATTAACCGGGTATATCGTGTGTGTAGTATGTATGTCTGGCACGCGGTCGAGTGTTCTAGAAAGTACAACTCGTAGAAGTTTATGATCGGGTTACACTTGATGTGCCACTATAATAACATGTGTATCTATAATTCGTTTCAACTAACTCTTTACTTAATAGTTTTTTAGATTTTTTTACCACATGGGTAAAGAATTAGCTGCATTGATTCAACATTGTCCACAGGCTACATTATGAACATATATTTTCTAGCAAAGATGAATGTCTGACAATGACAGTTACTGTATCAGTTATGCAATCCGACTCTCAATGGCTAATATCTGAACTGACGCTAATATCGAACTAATATCCTGTTCCATAGAACTTCCATTCGTGTATAATTGAGCTCCTCTGTCTATATTGAACATTGGTCCGTTTCCTGTAATTTAGTCTATTTCTGTTATGTATAATATCCGCATTGCTCCACAAGTAGGCTGATGTTCACAGATTACTTAACAGCCCACCATTAAACATTAATTAAATAGTTAAACCTAGAAGTTGAAATCGGCTAAGTTCTCAAATAATCAAGGCACACATCATGACTACCGTACTATACTCGATGATGAGTTGCAGTGTGAATTATCGTAAAATAATGCTCTTTTATTCCACGGAGAAAAGTTGGGTCTACGTTTGTGTCTCATACATTTCGTGATAAGATAATACTGAAATGAATAGTAAACTGGAATATTACTCTCAGATAACAAAAGGATTCAAGGTAAATCCTCCCACCCGAAGCGTATGATCGATAAGATACCTTTGCGATAAAAAAATTAAATTCCTCTGCTATTTTTTATCATTGTACTAAGCCAAAACGATACGACGTTGGGTGTGGTGTTGACAAACAAAGCACAACTCGGCCCTATATAAACCGATTGTGCCATATTTGCGTTTGTGATAGGCCCCAGTGTTTGGACAGGCGCTTACAGCTGACCTATTTATTTACTACTGTAGAACTACGAAATGCCCTTTGTGCTTTCCTTTACGTTTTCCGTGGTACGGATTCGGAATCGTAGCTGGAATATACTTACTCTTTGTACTAAAACAAGATCAAGAAACATTTGTCTTTTTAACTCGATATATGTACTTACTGTTAGTAAATACAAGATAAAGAAATAATTGTCTTTGGTTAAGATAAGAGTTATCTAATGGTTTTATCTAAAACACATCTCTACCTTCTAAATCGGATGGCCCGACGACACACCCTTAATATTCTAAATACATGCCCACGAAGGATTGAATTAAGAGCGAGTTTCCGGAATTGAGTCAGTATATATGCACTGTGAGCACGTTTTTATAATATGTATCTGGACTTTCGTAGTACGTCTGGATATCTGGCCATGTATCTAAAGTGACGTGGCAATGATTCGGGATGTGAATCTGGACACGGATCTGTGCCACACCGAACGTTGAGCAGATAGGATGAATGGAATGGGTCCGAGGCGTGCAAGCGCCCTACTCCACTGGCGGACGAATCAATTCTCCAAAGAGAGAGAAATTCGTCGAAGCGGGGTATCTAGCCATTTAACCTATATCTAAGAGAACTAATTATATTTTTTTAAACGTCAAACAGGGGAAATCCATTTTTCCCAGCCCTTCTCGTCCGCTACCGCACTACTCTAATCTCATTTGGTGGCCAAGTCATAGACGTGCCCGCGACTCCAATAAGCCAATTACATGCATCATCGGTAACATTGCTTACGAGTCCGCCGTGAACAGTGCTCCAACCAAAAAAACATACTTTGGAGTACGCATCGATTTTGCCATTATTAATTCATGAACGGATGAATGACTTGCTCGAATGAAAGACAGGTAATAATGTTAATGTACTCGAAGTGAGGATTCAAAAATTATGTATGTCATTACTTTATGCATTGCGAATAAAGAGAGTAGCATTATGGAGGTTAACTTACTTACACATCTACAGTATGATCAAAGTGTATGCAGATGACTGGATTAAACATCTTAACCAGATTGAGTTGTTGCTCGGTGATAAGCACAAAGCCACATAATCCAATGATCTTTGTGGGCTGGCTAATTCGTTTTCGACGAAATCTTGACAACCGAATCACTAACGTTGGAGAGAGTGTCTGTTTTTGGATAAGAGTGTGTGTAGTGGTTTCTAACAGGGACTAGCACAGTGACTACATGCAACAAGAAATGTTTATTTTGATAAGAGTATAAAAATGTTATAGTAAAAATGTTGCTCACCTAAATGTGAACAAAAAACCCGACATGGATTGAGACCTCAGTTTCACTAATCATTTATTATGTGGTGAAATGGTGCCTCGAAAGGACTGAGTCGCATGGAACCATACGATTGCAAATCATGCACGCAATTAAGGTGTAAAAACTCAATTTCTTGCTTCCCAAGAAACAAAGTATCAACTTCTAAAACTCTAAATCTTTTAAACAAAACAAAATCGTGCCAGTTCGAAGAAGTGAGCCTTGCCGCCAGCCAGAAGGAGGCCACAAATATCATACCCAACAAAAGATGGTACCATTGAAACACTGATTTCGGGATGCGCTCGGAGCCCCGTACCGTGAGTATCGTGAGTCGAGTCCGAGATTGTTCAAGTGGGTCAGGCTCTGGCCACGGATGCTTTGTTTAGGCACATTATGTACATCAAAAACAGGATGGTTCCTGTTGAATGAAACGGTGCCGTTACCGAGTTCGAACATATGTATGAGTATGAACATTGAGTTACACGATTCTGGAACATCAAATGGAGGATAACTTTTAAATCTTGCTATAACCCGAAAATTCGTGGTAGAAAATCAGCTGAACGTCCACCGTATCTGGCAATACTTTATACACTGTTCAACTTTACAAACTATGTAACTAATTTTACGAACTACCGAAAAACATGAAATTGCATATGTAAACCAAAATTATATATTTGAACGTTGAGCGCAATATAAATGCATGGTAAAAAAGTAGGGGCGTTATGTGGCGCATGGACGAAACAGGGCACAAATAGAGGGCATACGTACTGACATGGCCTGTTGGGCTGGGCGCCAGGCACACTAAGTTCTGTACACACATACTGTACATCGAGGCCAAACTCTAAACACTCTCACACTCACACAGGTTCGTCAACAAGTAAATATCATCGGTGAGCACTTCAGGCTTTTGCATACTTCCTGAAACTTTACTTGAAATTCTTAGCGACTCCGTTATCTTTTAAAGTAAAATTTTGATATTTCAAATGTTTTTCTCTTACATGCATGCTTGTAGGTACTGTATGTTCAGATCATGATGAAAACAAACTAAATGCGTATTCCTAAGCACTTGAGTACCAGGGCATACGTACAGTAGTATGTCAGCGTAACTGACAAGAAAGTCTGTTTAGTAGAATAGGTTGCTGTCTGTTCATGGTAACTTTGGGTCCTGGACTGAACTACTGTGACCCGGCGTTAATTATGTGGTCAAGCCTAACTTTTTATAATGTAATTGTGGATAAAGCCAGCCCATAGAATAAATTAACGTGAGCTTGATGGGTTTTTGCTTGTTTCCGTTGATTTGCAATGACGTATTTCATTAGGACTGGCATATATGAATGTAAGGATTACTGTATACCAGAGCCCAGAGCAAGCGTGACCTTTGTAACAAGATTATATTATAAAAACAGAATGTCGTCTTGGCGTTTCAGTTGGATGAATATTCAGGTACTGACTATTCAAATACATACAACAGTATTGTAAGATACAGCAATTATGAGGCGAAACCGTCACACTTCAACTAACTGTCTTGCGGTATTGAAACACTCCGTTAGACATGCTTGCAAATACAGTACTATGTACTTAAATAACGTCATTTGGCATGAAAATTCATATGAAAACATGCGTGTCCCACTCAGAGTTTGGAGTTTATTGCAGCAATTATAAAACTTAATTGCCTCACCCACACACTCATCAAGTTGTTACTGTAATGGTATGTCTTCAGGTATGTACATATGTTGGATACTTCAAATCATTAGAATCAGTCAAGTGCATGATCAAGGCTGACATGCATCATTACTTTATTGACCATGAAGCCTTCGAAGGTGGTATCATGGCTGCTAGACAACTTGGTTGAAACTGTAGAGTTTGACCGATGTATGTACATGTACTTTCATACCGGATGTTTTCAGAAGTAACAAGTAAGAAGAAAACATGAAAGTTCATTACTGTAATGGAACCTGCTGCGCAAAAGCTATA
The DNA here is from genome assembly GCA_964036265.1 of Daptonema setosum. NCBI lineage: Eukaryota > Metazoa > Nematoda > Chromadorea > Monhysterida > Xyalidae > Daptonema > Daptonema setosum. Next base: position 22,913,922 of record OZ038442.1, read on the forward strand.
ATAACGTTAAAGTATAGACAAGGAAAAATACATGCTGTATGTAGGGTACTTAAGTGAAGAGGCTACATATACAGTACATAACAAAAAGGAACTACATTCATACATGTGTACTTGTTAGAGCACTTGGGAAAATTAAATGGGGCTTATGCCACAGGCACGGAATACAGGAAACACTAAAGAAGATCAACTTAAAGAGTTGCTCTTGCTACTTATGTAATGAAGGGCGTTAGCCGTTCGGGATTTACATAAATAATTGCTCAAAGTTAGGGGAAAACACATGCTTATTTAGATAGATAAAGTCAGTAAGTCAGTTTTTGGTTAGGATAAAAACGGGAGGTTGAGATTCACCCGAGTGTAACTCGTAAAACAGAGCATAGTAAAAACAAGTAGCATCTAATTCCCTGTATGCAGCCACACTGTTTTTAGCGCTGGTCAATACTTCAGCCGTCTCTGCCCGTGGGACCCGCGGCCTGGGGCCACTACAAAGGCCAGTCAATTACATGCATATCCGCGAGCACATTTGTAGTAGAAAAGTTGTGATGGGTATTTCTGAAAGCGTGGAAACTACATTATTAAGTAAGCTGGATAGTTAACAAGATCTCAAATGATAAATATAGAGATAATCACTTGGATTATCCTCTGCTTAACCCTCCAGGTTTGTACAAGGCCATTTGGTACGCATGGATGGATACTCATTACTACAGTAGGTGGATTACAGCTGTTTGCTAGCAACATGGATTTAGCACCGTATTTAGCACTCGGTTGGGATTGGAGGCAGCTGGCTGCTCCATATTTGGCTTCACATGAAATGAAACTAGTGGCAGAAAGCTAGAATTAGACCTACTTCTTATATACGAAACTTTGTCCGGGTTTGCCACCAGTATCTTCTGCGTGAAATTGATGATAGTGAATAATTGATAATCCGTTCAACCATCAAAAAAGTCGGTAACATACATTTTACCCGTTGAACCTTAAGGTACAACATCCACCAATCCGCCCGTGTGCTCCTAATACAGTAGCTCAGAATTCGCGGCAGGAAATGTTTACCTTTTTCTTTTGACTTTTGCTACTGTAAATCAGAAAATTTATAATAAAAAAGTTTTAATTCAGTGACACTTGATAAAACATACTTGACTACAAGTATTAGTGCATCAGATTTAATGTTATAACACCACAATACAAAAACGTATATAAATCGTCGTGTGTGTTCTCAATAGCGAACAATAAGGGATGCGGGGAGGCCATAATGGAATTTCTTTCTTTTTGACCATTAGATTAAAAAAAATTCTTGTTTTTTCAGCATAGATAACATTTATTACCTCAATTTACAGTATTCCCAATTTTCCGGGAAATTGCCCTCCGTTTGGACATGTTATCTAATACAGGACTGCAAAAATTGAAGGGATTTGGTCCGGCTTTATCTCACATCTGATTAGAGAACAGCCCTATCGTGATCATTTATAAATAATGGGCATAGCATATGTATAACATGGTACTATTACGGCATGGCCGTTATTCATTGAGCCTTTTTACTTCCCACAAAATCCAAACGTAAATTCTTCTCTGAAAAAAAGTAATTTAATTTTATAACACAAAGTAGGAAATCAAGCTTGGAAAATAAACTTAAAAAAACGCCGAAATTGTCGGCTTAAATCCCATGGGAGTGAACGTTTGAGTCAGTTATCCGGGATTTAAAAGGCCACTGAACGCAGGCTCCGTTTCGGCCAGCTGGTCTGAGTCTGCAGTACTCAAACTGCTCAACTTTCAAGATACCATTAACTCTACAAAACTTGTTGGTAACCAGTGAAGATACCGCCAAACGGTCTACAAGGTATCAGATTAATTTTTTTGCAAAGTATGTCGTAAATTGACTTAATCCATAATCAGTACGTCAGTCATCTAAGCTTGATATCTGTACCCATTTGGCTTAATGGCTCAATTCATCATTGGGCAGCGTTTGGATCCAGTCGTTCAGTACCGGGTTGATTTGACTCATGGATGCATATTGTTCCAAGAACACACGATCATATAAAGCCCGTATGTGGTTTCGGCAAACAAAATATTATCCAAAACCTCTGATAATGAAACATCACTAGCTTTAACTGAACTCGGTTGACCATAGTTTAACACAATATAGCATAAGGCGATGATGATTGATGTGTGTGTTAAAACAGATTGTCTAATGTTTCAGTATCAAACGTTTTGGGCAATATTTTTGCTTGCAGGAACAACATGCGGGCTTCACACAATGAATCCATCAACGTCAATCAGTGGGTTGTTACTTATTTAACTATCCATCACATTTGAAAGTCTAAATTGTGGTATATGATAGATCATAAATGCATCAGGTAAATTTTTTTATACTACAGTATGCTTCCACCATTTCACTGACCACAATTAACAAATGTCAATGACAGCTCATCACAATACAAAACTGAATTGCTATTGAAGTTTGAATTTATTACTCACGCATTGGTGTACTTTGGATGTCACTTTGAATCAGACACAAATATGAGGTGCATATATGGATACTATAAAGTCGACGTATTTTGACAGTGGATGCAACAAAGCACCGTCAATATGACAATCGCAAAAAGTAGAGGCCAAGATTGATAGCAGTGATCGGTCTTGTTGTATCAAAACTTGGTCACGACAGTTCATGTGTGTGTACGATAAAGACTATCGTGAGACAGAGAGCGAAATTCTACTGTGTAAATACAATGAAGGGTGTCGCGAAAACAGAAATCACGAAATGACACCCCAATGGGCAAAGTAGGATTTGATTGGTTCAAGGATTTTGCTTCTTGAAAAGCAATGGTGAAATGTTGAAACCATAAGATACATAGTTTGCCATTATCGTCAGCTTACACCCCTTTCAAACGTTGACAGGAAGATATTAATATCAGATATAGGATAGCAAAGTTTTCCAATTGGTCAGTGACCATGGTGCTTGTGTATGCTATATATTATGGACGTAGTTTTTTGGTCCATTCTTTCCTGAATCAAAGTCGGCTATATATAGACCACACATGTTTTGTTTGAGGTCTATATTTTAGAGCTGTAAATAAACCTTTCGCAGCTTATTTATTAAACCACCTCATTGAGTTGTTTATTGTTCTTCAGGGCAGTTCATGTTCTTCTTGCCGGCTGGAATCTACAACATTGGGAACTCACATGAAAATACAAGAACGGTTTAATGTTTAGTGATAGAATTCAAGTAAATAAATAGTTTTTCAAAACAAGTTCTTTTTTCTATTATGGAAGAGATGAAATCTACGAATAAACTGAAACAGACATGGTATTCATTGTATGCCATCACAAATGCCATACTCAGCGTACCATGATACCAAAAAACGGATGCTGGCAATGCATACCGCATACCATACTGTTTAGAGCCAGCCAGCCCAACTCACTCAAATACAGGTACCATGAGAGAACCATACACTATAACGAGCTCAGGTACTCGCGGATTAACAAGCTTCTTAACCTTGGGGATTCTTTGTTTATGATAATCTACATATTAAAAATACAAAATGTTTTTGGTAACTTTAACTAAAGAATGAAACTCCACAAGTGCGTTTGTGATTTAGGCATTGTTGACGAGTGATCCGCCAGTGATATGGGCCCAAGTTTGTATATGGCACGTTGTTGTGACGGACCTGGCATTCAAACTTGTATAGATACAGTAGTGTTGTCATACAATCATATATCACAAATATGTCAAACACCATGATCTATGACATAACAATTTTGGATGAACTTCTGAAACCTTAGTTTGTTTAACGCTGCAGTTTGCATATTGTTTTTATGAAGAAAGCTTGATTGAAGTACGAGACAGACGTAGAATGAACAGACTTGCTTTTGGACAGACGTCTATTTATAAATGCAGTACACGTGTTCAGCTGTTTGGCACATTGGCTACGGCACCTGACAATGACAATGGCACAATCACTTTAGTATACATTGGTGGCCGTTGTTAAGGTTCACGGGTTGAGCTACAATATTACTGATTATTTCTCAAACAAACGCTGCTTAATTGACGCATGCCTTCAATAGAAACTACACTCAAATTGAAACTCAGGTTAGGCAAAATAGGATAAAAGGCCAAAATATTGTGGGTGAACGTAGTATGAACATGGGACAACTTGCGCCGGAACAACTTTCAGCAAGTTTTCAGGCACTAATCAGTCGATTATTCAAATCTATTAATTGTATAAAAATGAACGCACCTTCAATGAGGAATTTCACTGACTATCATGGAACTTCTAACCTCATACAAATTTCGCGTTGAGTTTAACTGTTGGGGTGGGCTCCCTATTGACTATACCACAACCGATCGATCACACATTCATAATCATAACAACCGAAGTACATACCAGCATGTTTCACTGATATTACCGTAATGCAATAAGCCAATCGATCATGGAATGCGGGTGCCATGTTTGGCCGTACTGCAACAAATGTGCCATCATTATAATAATATGGGGTACTGGCACAATTACATATGATGAGTCGATCAGTCATTCTAGACCAGACAGTTGAAGCGTAGTATTGTGTATTGTGAAATGCTCATAATGACAACATTTCATTTAACTGTAAACTGGAGATATGAGGACAAGTGGTATGAAGGACTAATGTATAGTATGAAATCAGTTTCATCAAATAATCCAGTTTCTGTTTGGTCTTTCCATACAAGCTTACGAAATTGTGAAATGAAGAAACAAATTTTCAGAGACATTTTAGTCCTGTGTCACGCAGTACGGATTACGGTGGTTTTGAACAGGTAACAGATGCATTATGCATTTTCATTTACTAAATTTTTCATATAAAAATGTGAAACTTCCTAGATTTCACAAACGCCTAAAGTTTTAGAGACTATCAAAAACGATTGCAGAGAGAAGCATAAGTATTTTATCTATAAAAATTATCCTTATTTGAATCGAATGTTTAGAATCAATCTGTAACAGAAACGGATGTTTTTGTTGTTGTCATCGCCCACGTCATCACCACAAGACCATAAATTACCAGAATAAGCAATTTTC
>OZ038442.1:22923963-22973158 GCA_964036265.1 Daptonema setosum
TTCATTGATTGACTGACTGACTGCTCGACTAAATGAATTCTAAGTGAACAGTTAAGTTATTATTAGGTTCCCTCCAGCTCTCAAACTTATTTCGGAATTACTCAGACATGAATTTAGTGCAATTGCACTTCAAATAATTGCTGTTGCCCGATCTTTACTCAGATAGTTTCTGATCCTTCTCTGAATTGTCTATAATGTTGTGCCTAACTGCAGGTACGACTGGGACCTGGATGTGACAGCACCATGCTTCATCGAAGCTCTGAAATGGCGCAAAGATCAAGGCGTGAATGACATATCCGTGCTCGGTCTCAAGCACATGTTTGATTTGCAGTCGCTCTATATTCGCGGAGTGGACAAAGACGGTCAACCTTGCTGTTAGTTATTTCATTGTATCATTCCATCATTTTCGTAGTTTTATTTCTATGATTGAATTCCAATCCAAGTAAAATATTTATTACTTGCTTCAATTAGTATTGTTCTCTTTTGTGCTTGTATTCTGCTTTACTAAGTTAACTGTTGCTGTGGAATGCTGATTTCGTATATTTATAACCTAGTATTTAGTAAACTCAAGAAATTCAATCTACAAAAATGTCTTGCCCGCGCCCGCAGTTTTGCTGAATGAACTTCTGCTTTCAGTGTGGTTCAGTCTGCGCAACCACGTCAAGTCAAAGCCAACGAAAGACAAACAAGACACGATGACGTTCTGGATTGAAAAGCACTACTTTGAAACGAAGGGCAGTCCGATGGTCATTGTATTTGACCTGTACAATAGTGGAATGGGCCAGACGGTTAGTCAATTCTAAATTTCTAACTCATTCATTCAGCTATTATGCCACAACAGTAAAGTTGCTTACAAAATCTTGAATATAACGGTAATCTTATTTACGTGTGATGCTGATCAACGCCACTTTTTGACACTGTACCAATGCTCATTGTGCGAGGAATAAAACTATTTTTCATGATCAGCGGACTGATTGATTTACATTCAAATTGATTGTAGTATGTGACACTGCTGAGTGCTTAATGAGTTGATATTTCTTCACTTATTATAACTTTTATTCATAGGATCTGGATGGCGTAAGATTTCTGCTCAACCTGCTGAAATTTTACTACCCGGGCGCACTCGCGTACCTGCTGGTTTGTGTATTTTCGTTTCATTTCAAATTGTCTTAAAGGCGCGATGTCTCTTTTGTCTCCCGAATAACATAGTAGTCTTAGTCTAGTATAGTGTTTATGCATGAAATTGAAAATTCAAGGTCTACGAAATTCCGTGGGTGCTGAACGCGGCCTGGAAAGTGATCAAGAGCTGGCTCGATGCGGAAGCGCAGAAGCGGATTATCTTTATCACCAAAAAGGAAATCGGAAAGTACATCACGGCGGATAATCTACCCGTTCATTGCGGAGGCACTGTAAGTTCACATTTTTCTCTCAACTTTTTAATATTTTGAAAAATGGTTTTTACATTTCCCTGTTCTTTTCCCGGCTGATTATTAAATGTTATGCATGTTGAATTTGTAGCTACCGGAGAGTGAGAGAAAAACACCCACTGAATAATTGCTTGATATGCTACTTCTACTGGTGTGCCGTGAAGTGTTTACCCAACCTAATCTCTTTCGTTGTGATCCCATAATATGTGATCTTTATAGTTTATTTGATTTTTCAAAGTTGAATCATTTATGTTTCTTTTTTTGAGAAAGTCATTATTAATCTTTATGAACGCCCCATTCTTTGTGTGCATTATCTCATCTTCCAATTCTAGTCGATATTCATTTATAAGTTGTCTTTCTAGTCAGTCAATATAAATTTCAAACTGGTGTGTGATTTGATTTACTACTCGCTTCCTCATTGAAACGTCGCTTTGGTTGTCTTAATGGTTGTTGTTATACTGCCTTAATGGTTGCTGTAATGTAATGCCATTCACATCGACTCGGGATTCTATGATGTTTGAAAGCCCTAAACATTTAAACATATCAATTCCTTTTCAGATATGGTAAATGTAACTTCCGTTCAATCACAACAAATTTGAGTCATTACTTAATAATTAGTTTTTGTGATAGTAGTTTGCACTGATTCTTCGCTGCTGCGTGAGCAGGCCTGATTGTGTGGTGTGTCTGCTGCTGCTTATGACAATAATAATGGCATGTAGAACATAACAGCTGTCGTTGGTCTTTACTCAGTGCCAGAGCTCATACTCCCTCATACTTTCCAGCGTCCACACTCTTTATACTCTTCTCGCGTGTCTCCCAATCCTGCCAATTCTCGACATTTTTTGGTGTTTCAGATCTAGAAAACATAGTTCTTTCTTTGCTACTCCAGTTCATCTATGTTTTCCAATCGCGCTATTACAATGGTTTAGAGGTTTTATAAGTTCAAGGAGGAGGTCATTGTTTCGTCTTTTGTGAATCACATTTTGATTGGTTGTCGTTTGGTATGTATGTTTGTATGCTGGACTTGCATGCATTGTTTGCGTTCTGCATGATGTATATATTGTGTATGTTGTCGTCGCTGTTATCTTTTTGTTGTTCGTTAATAATGCAAAGTTCACTGTTTAGTATACGGAAGCACCGAAAAAGATCAAGTTGTTGACAGTCCTCATATTCATCGATAATCCTTGATAAATCTGTGGGAGGCGTAATCGCAGACGGACAGGTGATATGATAAAAAATGATCATCATCATGACATGATCATAGATCCAACCGGTGGCCTAGGATTCAACGGACAGACAATGATATTCTGTTGTCAAGGAACCTCGTTGTGGTGTTGAACTTTCGGTGAAAGTCAAAGTGTGCAATTCAACCAATTAGGACATTAATACACATCACATTGAATGATAAGTCTGTGCATTGGACGTGCCGTGCAAAAGCAAAATTGTGAATTACAAATAGAAATGTAGGGTAACTCAGAGGTTTTCCAAGAGACAGAAAAGAGGTTATTTAAGATCTCTCTCTCAGAGTGCGTGTACTTTGTTTGCCGGTCATTGAGTTGAATGCCACTGCCTTTTCAACGTTGAATAGCTCATTGCAACGTTCTGACGTTGACGACTGCTTTTTATATATGTACATACCGAGCGCTATCCGTCGTAGTCGTAGATCGTTTCGAACGATACAACACGCGTTTTTCGGGCACGAAGAAACTGCATATGCCATATTGAAGTCACACATACGCGTTGTTGGCTTAGGCTCCGTGGATCCCATTTCTGAGCTCTTCTAACCTACAGTAAGTACAGTAAATACATGTATGTAGATACACAATGAATTTGGATGTCACGTCTTCTTTTATTGTACGAGAAGCAACGGATTGTAACTTCAGATTGTGTGTTTTTTTATCCCGAAATCCAAGTTTAACATAATACGCAGCCGGTGTGTTCTCATGTGCTAAGTATTAATCTTATGTATGTAGATGTTATGTATGTACATAAATGTTTTATTTATGTGGCTCAAAGAATGAAAGCACTCAGCTATTTTGTATTGAAATCCGCCTGAACAAACGTGATTGCTGTTCTTTTGTAGGAAAATGGATCTTTGTAAAAGTTTTTATTCAACAGTAAGTTTGAAAAAAAGTTTTTATTCAACAGTAAGAAAAAAAAGTAATAAAAAGTTCAGCCTCTTAGGGTAGTTGATAAGTTGTAACTTAACATTGAGTCAGTCGGTGTGCCATTATATAGAGTAATGTATCCCAATGTGGGTGTGTGCCAGTAGCGGATGATCGCGAATTTCCACCATAAACCCGAGTGATTAATTCAAATATACTCATAACTAATTCGTTAAACAGTCGTAAAACGGTATTTTATTTCGATCGATATTAGTAACTTTCCAATTAGTTTTCATTTCACAAGCCAGATACATAAGCCATTAGGGTGTTTTATGCGAGTGGCAGACTGCCTGGGCAATTACTCGGTGTGTAATGTACGTGCAGTGTGAACTTCTTCCATTCAGCCACTCTGACTTTCGTTTAGACATACCGATTCTTTAGATGAATAAGATTATACGTTATCGCGATTTTATGTGTGCGATCATCCACTGACTGGCCATTTGATCAGTCACTTATTCGATTCAGATGTTACTCTACAAATAAAACGCCCCAAAACTTTCTTGGCTGGATTGTGACTCTCCACGTTACATGTTTTTTTTTCCAAAAGCTGATTTGTTTTCGGGCGAGCATTCTTCGGAAACCAGCTGGGTTCCGGCCCTTGTTTGCGGTTGGGATAAAAGTGAACCAGTTATTTATGTTTGTGGCTTGGGCCAACATGTCGGAACCAGAGTCAGATTACTTACTACAGTACATATTCTACAGTATGTACGTGGCTCGTTCTGGAACCCCAACCGACGTAAAAGCCATTAGCCAATGCTTTCATCAAGATATATGTAGAATTTTATTTGATTCAGATGTTCCAAATAAAACGCCCAAAACTTTCTTGGCTGGATTGCGACTCCTCACGTTTCATCTAAATACAAAACCTCATTTGTTTTCTGCGAGCATTCGTTCGGAAACGAGCTTGATTCCGGTTCATGTTTGCGGTTGGGATAAGAGTGAACCAGTTATTTATGATTGTGGCTTGGTCCATCATGTTGGAACCGAGTCAGATTACTTACTACAGTACATAATCTACAGTATTTACGTGGCTCGTTCTGGAACCCCAACCGACCTAAAAGCTAATGCTTTCATCAAAATGTATGTGCTTGTACAATACTGTATGTATTCAAGGATTTCGAACAATTTCGGTCTTCATTCATGATACTAGCTAGCTCCTTAATGATATCAAAAGTTTTACAATAAGAGTTAACAGAGTTCAAGTCAACAGAATATCGGAGTTTAAATGAACATTGGCTGAGGCGGTGGCATTTAAAAAAGTACAGTGGTATGATGAAATGATTCAACCATTTTACAACTGAACTGAACAATATGTATTTTTTTATGTCCGGGCAGAGCTGAAATTATTCAAAAGAAGATTGGAATAAGGCAACTGCACAAAGAATATAATATATGTAGTTAGAAAGTTTGTTTGTAAAACATTGGTTCGTTGTTCATCATTGTGTATTCTTGTTATTTAGATTTAACAGATCATCATCATTGGGAACGTATTTGAGTAAGACGTTGGTTGTCAATGTTTGCAGCCGCTACAGCCAGCAGTCTTTTGAGTGGATCTCATCTCAACGGACGACGATATTGAGACTCGACACAGGGACGATCTTACGACATTCTACATTGTTAACCACAATAATAAATACTAGACAATTAATCGACATTACCACTGCTGATAATTGGCCAAGATGATCAGTCGGGCATCCGTGATCAACAGCACCGAGAACTGGCAGGAGCTCAATGAAGAGGTAACTTGATTATAAATACATAAGAATGGTAAAAATAAACTTATAAATGGATGAATACATATTGGATGTATAGTGTCAAACTGTCAACATTCAGATGATTTACATGGAACGGTGCTCTATGTACTCGTACGTATTAATTGTTGTAGCTGTGTATGCTTTTTTCGCCGCTTATTCTATACTGTCGCTTGGCAAACAAAACCAACGTATCGTAATAATCTCAGTAATTGTTTTTTTTAATTAAGCTCATTCAATATAATTTTTTATATCGCATGGGGTATTTGATGAGTGGTATAGATGTAACGGCTCAAGTTAGTGTTTGCTTGTTTTGTCAGTAAGACCCAATGGGAACGGCGGACTGTTTGTTTGAGGCCCTGGCGGTTGACGTACTTCTCTTCATATATGGTCCTCCGTATTTAGTTTGCACAGGCTCAGGGATTGCCGAATAATATTTGAAACAGTGTGCATCATGAATGATCGACTGATGTGAAGTGAAGAAGTCCAAAGTCGACTGGTTACTGGTCAGCTCTGTGTACATATCGGCAACTTGATGGGACTTATGGATGAGTTATGATGGGCGATATGCCGTTTTATGATCTGCCTCTCAACGGGTGAGGCATCTCACTCAATCTGCTTGTTGGCATGTCTATATTTATAGGCTGGGTATTACTTTCTGACACTTCTTACTTTGAATGGGTGTGGTGCCAAAAAGTGATTCTACGCTACTTTGGGCGGTGGCGAGTTTTTGATAGTTTGACGAAGGACACCGGACACGCATTCATGACTGAGTGTTTATGAACTGCATCTTTTGTTTTGGTTATTCTAATGAGGGAAGGTATTCACCCAGTTTTAATTCCTGTTACAGTAGTTTAGGCTCGAGCTAAGCAATGTAGATACAACTTAGCAATTCAGCTATACAGGAACGCTTTGTTTAGTTTAGCTAAGTTTGAATCGCGTCGGTTTCATATATCCACCTCTGTTTGCATATCATTTGTAGGCATTCGGTACATCAGGCCAGTGGTACATGACTTTATTGGTTCAAGGCTTTCTATGTACATGTATTACAATGACAATACCATAGGACAATACCAAACATCATCACTCTCACTCAACATGATCGTTCACTGGTGATTCGTTAAAAACAACGTTCAACAAAAAACAGTGCATTTTGGCGTTTCACTATGTTTTATGAAAGAACCGCTGCCAGCTGGTACTATTCTCTTCGAAGTTCCAATATAGAGGAAATGATTTTATAGGTATGTAAGGTATCCGCTATTTTATCTCCACCCAATCGATTGTAAGTGCATTGAATCTTTGGCATAGTGCCATAACCAACTCCCCAACAACAACAAGTACCATGCAGAGACAATTTCGGTTTTTTACGGTTCTCAACGCCCAACAATCCACCGGGGATACCGTTTCCGGATACCCGGGGCCGAAAACTAGACGGATCCGAGTAATGTTCCTGTTCCAGTTGAAACAGAAATAGGGTAGGTTTTATTTCTGTGTTTGTGGTGGTGGGCGGTCATTGGCGTCTGATTGGTTGTGTAGGTGTAGGTAGCCGTCCGTCATTGAATATCGTTTACAAGAAATATTATAACTTTTTTCAAGTTAAATTCATACGATTTCCGAAAACAACTCTGTAGAACTCGTGATATCCCATAACATAATCGTCATTACTAAATTATTGTTACCACCAGTACCACATACTAAGTTATTCACTCACAGATCACTTCGTTTGTGATGCGTTCCAGTTTCATGCTCAGAAAAGTCTAGATCATCTATTCTGACTGAAGTATGTACATACAGTACTTGGGTTTTGATTTTGATTGTGTTTCGGCGGATGCGTTCCATCTGAGATGATCCAATCTGGGTGGTGGACAGCCACAAATTGATTGTATCATCATCGAGTGGACCCGAACCCGACGTGCGCTTGTTATGATTTAGTGGTGGTTTGGCTTATGTGATCATGCAAGCCTTGATCCTGGATCCCATTCTTGGCTTGGCGTACAGCTGGCTAGGCTGACTGATTTGAGTTTGTAAAGATAAAAACAAACTGTTTCCGCAGTTTCCAATCAAGTAGTTTGGCTAACGTTTTATCAAACCAACGTTTGTTATATTATGATAATGCTTTGAAATTGTGCTTTACTCATCATGGTTCACCACTAGCAGCAATTGGTTTATGACTTTGGTGTGCCCGGACGGTGGCACATAATGAGCCATGGAGCCACAAGTCAAGCATCTGTCTTGCCGTCGTCGAATGTTTGTCCTTCGTCCTCTTGTTGCGGCAGATTTCATTTAGTAGTGGTTTGTGGGTGGACCGGACTGGACTGACTGACTGACTGACTGACTGGTTGGTTGGCCAGTAACTGACTGGAGTGGTGTCGAGTCACTGTCATTTCATCTTCGGAACGTTGACGACTGACTGACTGACTGACGGACGAGTCAATCCTTCCAGGGAGTGTAATTTTTCCAAACAGAGAGCAACTGGCAGATTGAAATTTTTGATACACCTTAGAGAGTAAATTGCACATGTTTGGAACACAAATGGATTGAGATTTTATTACAGTATTTTGTCCTCTTCCGTCCGCTTGTGGTGACTGACTGACAGACTGACGGTCTGTTGTGTTGTGACTGTTGCTTTGTTGGCATTGGATGACTCTGGCTTTGAGTGTTGTAATCATAACACTCTTCTTCTTACATATACATATCCAGTCCGGTCGTAATGTTCAGCTGTTATGTTTTCTTTTCATCGTTTCTAGTTTAATTTTTGTGTGTGTCCAACAAAGTCATGTTTTACTAATAATTAGAGAAATTTAGGATTCGAATGGCGTAGTCAATTTTAGGTAAACTACTTGAGCGTCAACACACAATTTTTCGCCAAAAGTTGGTCAACTTATTTACATATGAAAACTGTAGACAAATTGTAATCAAGATGGTTCTCACGTGTTTGATTAGACGACGTAAATGTTCCGGTTTTAACGAGTTTGATTTTATGTGTGGACCATGGAAATATAATATTAAATTCCGGTTATTCGCTTCCTCACATTCCTTCCATGAACAACCAAACGTTGTTTATTTATAAAGTTAGTATGTCTTTGCGGCCGGGTCAGTAGCAATGATTATCATCATTACCTGTGGATACACTTGTGAATAATTCAACTGGTTACGTTTCTTCATGTAAGGTACTCCAAGCAATCGCGTGCATGTACTGACGTACGTAAATTCATGTTTTCAGGACTCGTTGAAATTGTGTTATTGTGTAACCGCCGGATTCTACAAAGTAGTGTATTTGAATTATGAATTTGCAATAGATTATTAACAAATCCAATAACATTTGTCATCCCCACATAATTTTCTAGGAATAAATTTTTTTTCATTGATTCCAGTACTAATGTTTGTGTGTTTATGTTTCACCGATGATGACTAACCTATGTATGTATAACAGTTCTCATTCTTACATAATGTCCCATTGAACAAGACAGTTTCCATCAATTCCAGTCCAGTACGTCCTGCTAGTGTTTCATCCACGTGTCGCCAATGATGGATAACTAAAGTGTATTAATGTTTTGAGTTTTTTAATAGTAAAACAGTTTCAATATATTCCAGATTCAGTACCCATGTTCACAGCTCACGTTTCACAAATACTATGTAAGAATGCGATAGTAGTTGTCTGAATGTTGTGCACGGCTTGATGTGTTGTGTTTGCAGGACAACTACACGTTCTCACTCGAGCACCTGTCAACATCCCGCAATCACGATTCGTCGTGGCAGCCACTGACCCCGACGTCGGCACCCACGACGCCGGCCTCGGACGACGGATCGGGCTCCATGTTGTCCAATGGTGGACATCATTATGCCAGCAGCAGGTACGACTTCAACGATACCGATGATGGTCAGGCGCCCATTCCCAAGAAACGGGTGAGTTAATGGTGCAAGCATTTCGTTTATTTACGGTATCATTTTCTATGGGTGCCTTCATAGTCGAGTTGCAAAGTTTCGTTTCGACAACTTTACGAAAAGTTCCAAGTAACCAGTTTTCACGAGTTCCGTGAAAAGTCAAAACTTTTGCAAGTTGACTATGGACTACAAAGGCACCCTATGCACTACGAGAATTTTGTCAGAAAATTAAATTGTGGCACATGATGTAATATCGCTGAACCAGATGACTGCTAGTGGTTGTTGCTGCTCACTGAAAAACATACCTGTTGATACACCGGTAGTTTATTTCGTAGATTTGGAGTGACATAATTTATTTTCATGGCATGTGGCACACATCATTATGTAATACAAAAATAGAGGAGATTCCGCCGCCCTCGCGCTACTGTCTTTTGCCATTGCCATATGGATGTACATTTCCCTAGCTTGAAGTGGTTGGAAAAATTACGTGCACAGTTCTTTATGGGTATTTTTATTCGTGTTTTTTTTTATCGCACTGCACTTTGTTTCTTTTTGGGTTGTGCAATAAATCGGTGGCACTTAGCTACGAAGTACGAACATATGGTCTGACTAGGATGTAATACGGTACACGCCCTTGTTCCCTATCGGTTTACCGCCCTACCGGCTAAATAATGTGATCCCATTGCCCTGGCAAAGTACCGCTTTCCGGCATTTGCTCGTTCCAGCCACTGCTTGCTAGACCAACGTAAACACGTGTTTCTTACTGATGACAACCAATATAAGATCCTGTTTCTATTCGTTGAAAATTACATGACCCTGTTTCTATCCGTAGAAAATTGGGTTGTTTTTTGCATTTTGGTCTCAATTTCACGGAATGTTTATTTATACTGCGTCGTGTTCTGAAAAAAATGATAAAAAATAAATCTTTTCTACAGTCAAAGACTGTTTGATCGTATTCGTTTCATCACTCAATCTCCGATAAATCTCCTGAGATCTTCCGCGAGTTTCAGTCGGATGTGATTTATTTCTTAGTAAAAGGTTTCATCTGTGTGACATGATCCGATCACTCATCCAACACGGTCTGGTGCCGTGACATTGTAGTCTGGATTGGCATTGGCACATGATATTGGCCTGTGTAATGTACCATCAAGTCATTGTTTCAAGTTTTGGTGCATCGCATACTTTTTTGTCACCTCACGTTGTACCCTTGGATGGTGGTAAAAATTGAATCAGTGTTTCAGCTAGTATCGCAAAAGTGTCTACTCTTAGCATGATCTAGTGGCATCTCCAGTGCTTTGTTGTGCTCGAGTCTGGATCGGCAAATTTGAATATCCTGACAAAAATGACATGCATATCCGTCAGACTGACGTAAGCTGCCAGCAGCACTTTGGCCGCCAAGTACCAATGCCAACGGACCAATCCAATCCAATACAACGGACACCAACAACATCTGGAATAGGAGTACGATTTGAAAACGTTATATGGATAATAATATAGTGGTTCAGTTAGACTTGAAATGTGAACCTTGTCTTAAGGGCTTAATGGCGTAAGGGAAGTGCTTAACGGTTGTATTTTTTTGTTTGTTCACTGGATACTACGGATTTGTCTGTTATTGCAATTATACGAATTATCGCGGTAAATGTGTCGCTTTTATACATATGTATCCGGTGACGCTTATTGCCCGGCACGTTCGTTGTTCCATATAGCTTGCTACATATGCTACATACCAACCAAGCTACTTTTTGCTGCTGAAATCCCGACGCTATCTCATTTATTGTACCATTTGCATGTGTGTTTCATTTGTGTATATAATGCAACACGGACAAATTAGATACATATGGTTCATCCGATTTGAAATTGTTGTTGTTTGAATCTTGGTTCGGAAAGAATCGGATTAAAATCAAGCCAACAACAACACTTTCAGATAATCAGCTTTATCTCTACCCTGATGCACACGTACGCATACTAGATGCCGTACGATTCAAGAGCCAACACCATCCTATGTATGTATTGTATGTACGTACATGTCGGCATGGTCGAGAGTTTTTGTGCCAGGCCACCCGACATGTACATTTGTTGTACATCTGTACCAACAACAACATAACATGGCTTTATTCTCAATTCTCATTGCATATTTATGTACTTGACAATATTTATGCGGTCGCATCGTCGTCGAGTCAGCAGTAAGTAGACGGTACTTGCTGGGTTCTATGTGTATGGATGCTAAATCCGAAGATTGTACGATTGAGTTGAGCACTTATGTACGTCATGTGTCCCAGGTCTGAACGAGATACTATTGTTCCTTGGACTACAAATGTATGTAGTTATAGTTATGTATATGCGTTAACGACGGCTACATGCCTACATACATGTATCCGGCTTGCTCTAATATTACTCATGTATGTATGTTCTCAGGGTGGTTATGTTTTGCTCCAAGAAATGTACATATTTATCTGTTTATAAAAGATGCTAAAACGGTAATTGGGCGGTTTATGTTATTATAATGAATATATTTTCATCTTTCTATTTAGCTGATCCGAAACAGTTAACGTCCATGGCAGCAGGCTGTCTTTCTAGAATTTTCATCGTTATGGTATACAATATGCACATTTTTCAGATTCATTTGTATGTAAACCAGCCAGTTATACTTCAGCTGAATAGAATGCTAATTTCCAAGCTCGAATGTTTTCTCTGGTTGACTTTTCGTTTGTTGGAAACCTTTGGTGAAACATGTCGTATAACCATATGACCTTTATAGAGATGATCTGTGAAGAAGAGAATAACGTGACTTAACACCCATTTCATAATTTTTTTTCACTTAAAATTTGGTTTAAAGGTTACGGGAAACCGAATCCACAAGTGAAACGGCAGTTCATAAATGCTCATATTTTAAGTGAATTTGATGCAGTTCCACATTTCGGTTGGATTGAAGTATGACTTGGTGATGGACGGTCGTTGACGATAGACGTGCGAACCATCGCGTTTTCTGGCAGTAATCCTGCCTCGAGGTAATGATGTACTCAGTTGTCTGATTGACTCAGTCAGCACTGATATGAGTTTGGAGTAGCTCACGTCACCGTGCGTGCTTCGTTTTCAAGTGTTGTCGTGAATAAATTTCTTGATCTTATTTGTAGAAAAATTTACCTAACACATGAATACTCCGTTTATTTGAATAGAACTCCTTTTCTTGGAAATTTTTTTCGGAAAATCTTTCTCCATTCTCAAAATTTATGCCATCAAAACAGAACTCTTATACGACATTTGTTGAAAGACATTCATATTCACGGTTATGTGCAAACAGTGAAAGTGAAGCAAACATTTATGTCAGATTCTGTATTTGCCTTTCTTATTTCAACAAAACGTCTTTACTATGTAAACACGTTGTAAATGTCATAAGATTCAGAGTTCCGTGTACGTTAAAAACGTACTGTAAAGTTGTATAAAGTGGTGAAATATTGGTGTTATGGTTGATGTATGGTTTACAGAAAATGCTTATGAATTTAACTCACATACATAGTAGTTACCTGGCAGATAATGTAAGCCCACATCTTTAGCATATTCGTGTTTTTACCACCACTTTATGCAAATCAGGCTAAATAATTTGGCAAGCAACATCATAAAGTCACTCATTTGGATGGTTGAAAGTTATGCGGCTGTGGAAAAACCTTTTTTCATGATGAGTTCTGCTTTCTTTTGTTGTTGGACTTTGAATGTGATGCTGATTGTTGACTTGGTTGCCTAAGTGCCTTGGCACGTTCTCACATCCACTGCTGTATTCACAGACATATGTCCTCAATCCAGTATTTGTGAGATTTACAAACTCTAATGAAACATCTGTTGGAGTTTTTTTATATGAATTCTGTATAATAAATATTTAAATAGATAGTGGATTTTTCGTGAGATGGGAAGAGTTTTTGTTGAATGTCGTAGTTGAAAACTTTCCTGTCATCTGGCAAGTTGTTTACTCTGTCGAGATTCATGAATACAGATTTGTCGACATCTGCTTCTAGTTAGGACAATTTTATAATAGGTTTCACACTTTCACGTATAGAGTTATTATCATTACTGATATGTTTGTGAGATTATATCAGGTCATCAATGCAATCAATCACTCGTAGTCGTGAGAAAAAAATATCATTTCATTTTATATTACAAGTATAATTTAAATAGGAAACATTTGCGTTTCATCATGTGTTCGGTCAGTTTTGCAGCCCGGTTCTTGGTCCACTGTCTGTGGGAAACACACGAAATCGGATTTGCTGCCGTCTAAAGACATTGTCAGTACATGCTGGCTTACTAACGTTCCATAGATTGAGTTAAATGAAACATCGTTTGTTCGTCTAAAAATCTTTTTTTACTTTTTTTAAACACATGTTTCCACGGCATTCTAATAACTGAATATTGCTGGAATGGCTAACGTTTCGGATTGTTTATTGGTTAGTCATGGTTTGCTCATAAGATGTCATTAGCACAATAATAATTGGTTGTGTAGAGCACATGAAGCCACAATATGAGTAGGCAGATCACTTTGACATGAATGATCTGTGTACTTGAAACAAATGCAGTATGTACATAATTTAGTGTTATACAAGAAAAAGTCATAATAATTGTTTATTGCCTCTTTTATGAATCTGTTCATGCGTATCTTTTCATGAAAATGGATGACATTGTTTATGTATTCGGTCAGGTACTGACAGTGTTTTAGTCTGAATCGAACCGAATCCAGTCGGACTGTTCGATGTTCAAGCACTATGAACATTATGTACCTTTTTGTATGTTCCGACAGTAATTATGCACGATACAATCATTATCACCGTTCATGCTGTATCAGTACCTTTTACGTATGTACTGTAAATAAGTATCGAAGCTGTATACAAACGTTTGCGTGGATTCTTGGTGCATCTGATTCGCCATGAGCAAAGCTGTTCCAACAACCAATGTTCTATTGAATGGTGATCGTTTTATAAATTCTTATGTGGAAGTGTGTTGTGCTTTGTAGACGAATTTGAATGTTGGAAATTATTTCTCAAGTGAATGGTTGAACGTCCGACTAGACAAGACATGATCATCAGAGCCTATGGCGGTTTACGATCATGTTCCTACGCCCAACATTAATATGATTCATGTGATCAGCCCACCCACGCACTGGTGCACTGGATGCCATCATGTTGCTATGAGTGCACATGGTGTGTTTAGTGGTCATGCATCTGTTGTTGTTGTCGCACACTGATACATATGTACATACATACAAAGCATGTACCGTACCTACTAGCGGACGAGAAGGGGAGGGAAAACTGGAATTCCCTCGTCTTTGGCGGTTTCAAATAGTTGATTTTTTTCGCCTAAGTTGTAACTAAAATGGCATAGAAATTGCCGATTCTCCTCTATTTGATGAAATTTCACTCCCTTTGGAGGATTGGTTCGTCCGCCAGTGATCACCGTACCATGTATACTCGTTTGCTTTACGCTAGCCGTCGGCGGACGATACTACATACGTAGTGGGGTGGGGATTGAAGGAATTTCTTCTATCGGGTGGTTTGAGGTGGTTCAAACTTATAAATTAGATTTATATAAGTTGTTTATGTTTATGGGAATTCCCCACCTTTCCGCCAGACCATTATCCTGTCCGCTGGTAGCGTTCGCATTCGTCTGCCCACGGCGTCTGGTACAGTCGTGGTACAGTGATGAGTGGCCCAGATTGTCTGATGGTCATGTTGCCAGATGATATGTAGGTGGAGAACATGTATTCAGGTGCTGGATGATTCCAAAAGCAGTAAACTGTGGTCTATGATTTTTTCTGTATCTTTTTTTCAAAGTTTACTGAACATCATTGTATGCTCATTATCGAGATTTGTTTTCTCGTCTTGTTGGAAGCTCTTCTCATCTTTCGGATATAATGTTTGTTTATCTGCAGTAGTTTATTTCAAAGACGACCATTTTATTCAAACTCTTATTGTTTGATCTGAATGCAGATTGTTGGATGAATGCCGGTGATATGGTCGGATGAGGAGGGTATGAAGTACGTGTCTTCGGTAGATCAAATGGCTCAGTTGAATCATTCACACGAACCGAATAATCGGACGAGCGAAAACAATATTAACAACAACCACCCAGATTCTAACAACAACAACAACAACCACAATGACTCAGCCAATATGAGTGAATCGTACAGCCAGTCGGTGTCAGCAGCCAATACCTCCAAGTCCTCAACCAAACGTCGCTCACTAATGGGCCGCTTATTCGGCGGTCTCAAGCGCAAACGTCGTGTAAAAGTGCAGTCAATTACGAATACAGACGACAGTGGCACTGGCACATGCTCGAATGCCAATGGTGTTGTACCACAGACACAAGTCGACCAATTACCATCTAATAGCACCATCGACCACAACAATCATACGTCATCATTACACAACGTGCCTCCATCGGTTAGGGCACCCGAGCATTTTAGAGCATTTGTACCCGGCAATTGTTGGACTTTTGTACCCGGCAATTGTAGGGCTCCATCCCCATTTGTACCACTGTTGTTGACTGTTTGTTGTTGATCACGATATCATTCTAGGTACTGTAGGGTTTCAAGTATTGTTTGCAGCTTTGGAGGACGCTTTTGTGTTATTTTCTCGAGTTATTTTGAAGATCATAGACGGAATACTGATCTTTTTGTAGATGTGGATGATGTTTACAAGTGAAAGTGATCTTATACAGTATGTAGTCGGTTGTATTGTATATAATTGGTACATGTGATGAATGACTACTCCTACACACTATATAAGTACGTAGTTGTATGGGCCATGCACTGGCGGACGAGTCAATTCTCTGAATGGAGGGGAAATTCTTCAAAGATAGCGAAGTTAGTAATTTCGAAGCCATTTTAACCTTAGGGAACAAATTCCACTTCTTGAAACTGTCAAAGAGGGGGAATTCCACTTTTTCGTTCTCCGCTCTTTCGCTATTGGGGCCATGTGATGTGATGGATGCGTTGTCTGTATTTATATCTTAGTCAAGCCAATGTGTAGCCAGTTTGATGATAGTGCTAGTGTCAGCACACTCACAACTTATACGCGTGCACGCACATGTACGTATCAAGCGGATTAGCTTTCCAGCATGCACAATCCTTCATTGCGTGACATTCGGAATTCGGTTTTTGTAAATTTAGTTTTATACCATATAGATGTAAGCTGAGTTAGGTGATATCTAGATTGCATATCATTAATGTAGATTGTGAGCAATTAATAAGACATGTCTATAAAGTAAGACATGACTGGTCGTTAAGACAGCGCCATCTAAATTATGCGGTGCTGATGCGTGGCTGTGCTGAGTGAGTGTTCGTCGTGGCAGTACTCGTCTGTGGCGGATAACTACTAACTACTACAAACCAATAGTCTATTTCATTTTGCATTATGTGAACACTCAGTTTTTATAATTATTTGTTTTAAAATGAGAGAATGTGTAGTTTGATTAGGGATATCTAAAGCATAGGACCAAACATACTCATCCATGCTTGACGGCGCGCATGTGTCTTGATGTGCCACGTACCCAAGGCACCCGGGCTGTGTCATGGCTTCTTATGCCATTCGCTGGTGAGCCGCCTAATTTGGCATGCACATCGTAACACACGTACTTGTGTACCACCAGTTTTGTTGATTTAGGTGGCAAGATGGTGGTGGTGGCGTGGTGTACCCCAGTTATGTACTTTTACAGTAGTTATGTTGCTTTATTCAATCACGAAGCGCCGTCGTGCACCACCAAACCTGATTGAGTTTTGCGTTTGTCAGTTTTTTCAGTTGTGTTTGCTTCGCAGAATGTCATATTTTGGTATTCCCTGGAATGTGCCGTTCCGTTGGAATGTGGGAAAACGTTATTGTGTTTACATACTTTGCGCTATAATTCGTGCCGTAGTTGTTCTTCGATGCAAAGCTGAGATGTGGGAAAAGCAGAATAGGTATTGTATAATCTTGACTTGTCATATCTGGAATTCAGTGGTGTAGGAGCTAGGCTGATAATAGGCTGCTTTCAGATTGAAATTTAGGATGACTTAGGTTTAGGAAAATGGCGTATGATCTGCCTCAAAAGTAGAATTGTCTTTCATTACAACTCCCCGCTATACAATTATGCCCATCCACGCTTGCTCTTTTCATTGCAGAGCGTAAAATTCGAGGACGATGAGCACGAAGAGCCGATCGCTTATCAGCAGACTGGCTCCATCATGGCCAAGTCAGATTCAGCTGCCATGGTTGGTTGTCGTTCTGCGCTCAACATATTCGTCCGATTTTGCTTCATTTTGTAGAAAACTATTCTTTTTGTTTTTGAGATACTTTATGCTGAATGAGATGAAACTTTTCTGATACTGAACTGCGAACCTCTGAACTATGAACCTCCTAATTGAAATCGTGTTTTGAATTGAGTGAGTGAGTGAGTGAGTGAGTGAGTGAGTATCATGCGTGAATAAATGGTGAATCCATGCATGGGTGAGAAGTGCATTATTCTTTGCTGATCCGTGATAAGTGTAATTTCGCTCTTCGGTTTTTGGTCTAGAGAATCGTTAAGGTGGCACTTGGGGAAAATTTTAAATAAGATTTAATGAAAGCCTGTACATATGCTAAATCTAAAATAAATCGACTTAGTTGGTTGGTTTTCATCTCTTAGTCTGCTTTCACGTAAAACGCTTGCGAATTTTCTGAAGTTATGGTTGCTGTTGGTATTTGAGGAAGATGTATTGAAAGCTTTGTTCCAATATCCTTTTTAGTTATGTTTTCGGATAGTCTAGTCTTCCTGAGCATCTGTCTTACAATTATCTCCGGGTGGCTGATACCCCATCTAAATACTCTATTATTTAACGGTTCACCTGCTGATTTTCTAATGAAGGTAACGAATAGAATCATGTTTGTCAAGTTGAATGTGACGGGAGATCACCTGCTTGCATTCGCTGTCCCGGTCGGCACCTTACCATGTGCCTAGTGCCAGTCACTTGGATCGGCTGTCTAGCTATAACTGCGTACAAAATTATTCAACGTGAAAGACAAATATCATAATTTTAGCATTGGTGAATAAAAATATTGTTTTTCAACCATTCAGTTTGTGATTTTAGGTAAGTAACGGACCACCCGCTCCTCCTCCCAAGCCTCGTGCCCCCGTCGCGGCTCGTGACGACAGTACCGACACCCCACAGTTAACATCCGCTCTCAAGGTTGGGCTGTTGTTGTTGTTGTTGTTGTTGTTGTTGTTGCTGTTGTTGTTGTTGTTGTTGTTGTTGTTGTTGTTGTTGTTGTTGTTGATGTAAATGTTGTTGTTGCATTTGTGTTAGCTGTTGCAGAATGGCACCCTGAGCCAGCAGGCCTCCACCGACGACCCGATCACCGTCCAGCACAAAATGGTGCCCGTCAGAACACCTAAGAACTTTACTGGCAGAGTCCGTGAGTTGATGGACTGGCGGGTGGCCACGTTCGCACAGAACGCACATCAGGCTGCTTTCGTTGCCGTCAGGTTGGCCATCTTTACTGGCGGACGACCAAAAAGTTCAATATAATGTTGTCAATATAAACTCTAAATCATGTCTTTCTCCTACTAATAAAAAAGTTGAGATCACTCCCCTATTCGACCTGATATTTCAGTCCACGCGAAGAGCTGACCTTCCACTCGGTGCCTGGCGAGCAGGATCGAATCGACTTTATATTGCTCAAAAATACGGGCGATCGTCCCATCGTGTACAAAATCAAAACGACGTCGCCCGAAAAGTTTAGGGTTCGGCCGTCGTCCGGGTATCTGGCGGCCAATGACAGGGTGATCGTGCGCATATTCTTGCAAGCCGGTTGGTTGAGTGAGTGAGTGAGTGAGTGAGTGAGTGAGTGAGTGAGTGAGTGAGTGAGTGAGTGAGTGAGTGAGTGAGTGAGTGAGTGAGTGAGTGAGTGAGTGAGTGAGTGAGTGAGTGAGTGAGTGAGTGAGTGAGTGAGTGAGTGAGTGAGTGAGTGAGTGAGTGAGTGAGTGAGTGAGTGAGTGAGTGAGTGAGTGAGTGAGTGAGTGGGTGAGTGAGTGAGTGAGTGAGTGAGTGAGTGAATGAGTGAGTGATTGAGTGAGTGAGTGAGAAGAACACTTGAGTTTATGAGTATAAGACTGACTGCATCAGGCCAATGAATAGTTGCATGTTGCAGGTTATCAAGAAACGGCATCGAAAGAAAAGTTTCTGGTGGCCGCCTTCCAGACGGACTTGACTCAGGAACAGTTTCAACCGGAGAAGATCAGTGAGATCTGGAAGAGTGCGCCAAAGGACCAACTGTTTGAATACAGGTTGGCATTGAAAAGATACGGACATGAAATACGTCAGTTAGTCAGTCACTTTACATTGCAGTACGACTTACACCGTGCAAAACACAACATCCATCACTAAATTTAGCCACTAATCCTTTTCATCCACTAAGATACTCTAATTGAAATGAATATTGATCTATGTACGTTTGTCGCTTGTCTAGACTAGTGCGTGAGGCACCAACCTCGGAAACAGATTTTTTTAAATTTTGAAACTTGACTTGAGACACTGATCATGACGATTTTGTCAGAGGTTTCTGCCCTCGCCCGTCAGTTTATTCAACTTTCTACCTCTTTTAAAACACCATTGTGATATGAGTGTGCTTTCATGGCTTCAGTAATAAAGAAATCCCAGTAAAAATACACATTCGTTTTCAAGCAGGTTTTCTAGAATACTGAATGAATTACTGGTGCAATATACGTCATGATTGCATGAAAATGGAGCGATTAACTAAACAGTTTACGGTTATTGGTTCGTTTGCAGGCTTCTATGCAGAGTGTCTGACGCGTTCAACCCGGGTGCCTCCTCCTCTAGCTCAGCTCCGTCCACGCAGTCCCCCGGTGCTCGTGTCGCTGATAATACGGTTGATTTTTATTATTATTATGTATTGATTATTATTGGGTTATTATATGCTATTATTTGCTGCATTTGATCACAAGAAGTAGACACCAAATCAGTTCAACATGTTTTTTTTTATCAAATTACTCTCGAGAGTACATGAACTTTATTAAGTAATCATACAATTATGAGTTATTTTCCATGCTGAATTCACACCAAACTTCAACTTACTACGAATGATAAATTTTTACTGCAAAAATATTTGAAATTTAGTGTTTTTCATACAAAATTTCACACTGTAAATACTGAACAGTCAAGTAAGTCTCATTTATTCTATTTTATTTTTCATTCGGTCAATGAGCAGATATTGTTTGAGAGCCATTATCATAAATGAAAATAAGACAGCAAACACCTACTTTATACCAATTAGTGACAAATTGCAGGCGTTATTGGAGGAGTTCGTGGAGCGTGTTCGCGGCGAGAACCGAGTGCTGATCGCGGTCACGGTTACGGTATTGGCGTTGCTCACGCTGCTGTTGCTCTATCAACGTTCCATCTATCATTCACTTGCTAATCGAATCGACAACATCGCCGCTAAATGTCCCGGATCGTGATCCAGAGATCGGGGCCGATGTTGATTCCCGAACTATTGTACCTTAGGGCGCCGCCATAGTCAGTGGCACTCGAAACTTTTCAACACGTTTCGAAACAGAAAAAAAATTTACGAAAAGTTCCGGATCATCATAGAAAATTCTGAAAACAGCTGCACTCAAAGTTTTTTGCAACTGACTATGAAGGCACCTTTGATTTATTGGAATACAAACTACTTGCATTACTATGATATTACGGAATCGGTCGAATACCATGCCATACATTTACACTTTCATATATTCTACATCAACTGTGAACAGTCGGCTAGTCGATCAGACGTCCAGTGTGTCATCATTTCCCAGTTCAAGTCATGTTCACCCTACTTCTACTTCTACCATAGTCATCATCATTTCTGTATATCTATACTTCATTCTGTAATGGCTGGTGAACTGCCAGTTTAAGGAAAAAAATGGCTGTATTTTATTAGACAAAATACAAAAAAAATTCGCTTTCGAAGAAGTCCGTCTATATATGTAAGTTTGCAGCAGCCATTAAATCACTATGTTGATTACAGTTCTGTACCACGCACAAACACAGGCAAACCATTTGAAATGTTGTGATTTGGTCCGTGATGGTTTACTTTTTGTTACTCATTTTTCATTTTATCTTTTTCTTGGTAGATTTCTATACATTCGTGAATTGTAAAGTGCAATACGATGGTTTTATTATCTGTAAGAGGATAATGTAATCGGATCGTATATTAAGGTTTTTTTATATCTTTGTGTTTGTGATATGCTCTTGCTCTTGCTATTTATGAAACTGGACATGCAATTGTATAATTCTAATATTAAACTTTTCGGCAAGCAATAAGCTTATCACAATACCAAAGGTACATCGTATGATGCCATTTACTATTCAGTCATAAAAACACAAGCCATTCGAAAATAGTCAACCAACCTACGTCTCTAGCCAATTCCAATTTGAATTCGAGTCCCCCATCAGCTTTCTCGTCAATACTGTTTCCTATCGTGCAATATAACACTCAAGTCGGGCGTTGTATTATTACTGCTGTTATCTATTTATTTTAATTATGTTGTGATCGGACACGGTTGCGCATTCACACCGCCGACATTTGATCAGTTCGCAAATTTTTTGATATAAAAAAATTTGAAGAATTTTTTTTTATCTATTTAACAGTGATATAAAGATTGAACAAAATGATGGTTCCCATGTAATTTTCTACACCCAACGAAAAGTTAATCTTATCTAACATGCTACTGATAAATGTTTCTGGTTCCATGCTTCACCGTGTCCCATTCCCGATTATAATTATCATTTTTGCATTGTTACCATTTTGGTCAATATTACCATCTGCCAATATAACCGTGTTCAACTTTTATCAAAGTCACAACGGTGAAAATGAAAAACGATTTATTTATTATTGGAATGTGAGTTGGGTTGATTCGACTGAGTGAATGCTTGGAACAGATAACAGAAAGCTGCTATGGTTTGTAGGCCGCAGAAAAAGAAGTTAATTAACGATATTCTTTTTAGTGAAACAAATCATATAAATTGCAGTTATTTTTTCTTGCCTGATACCAAGTTTGAGACATTGAGAGTCACTTTAAGTTATAAATCGACCAAATTTTGTTAGGATGAATGGTTTATAAATTGAACAAATTTACCAATAAACTGGTACAATACAATTGCTGGTGGCCTCAATCACTGATATCAGGAAGCTCGGATTCAGCTGTGATACGTTATTTTAACAACTGGATGGAACTTTTTGGAATTTTTTTCTTTGAGTGGAGTTGAATTCATTTGCTTGGTTTATTAATGGATTTACCAATTTTTTTTCTGATTTGATGTTCATCATTATAGTTCACTCCGGACTGAATTGTGGTTTCAAGAAAAAACTAAAGTTTGTATGCACAATTTATTTCAGTGCCTATTCGATGTTTTTTTTTAAATAACTCGAGTACATACGAATAGTTTGTCGATAAATCCATCAATTAATGAACAAATTATAGTCAATCAATCATCTAACAGTCCGTCAATTCATCAATTCAATTTGTTCATCCCTAACTCAAGCTCCCAATAGATGTAGCTTGTTCAGAGTTTGTTGAATGTGCCATTTGTTATATGATTACAAATGTGCCTTACCAATGGTGTGGCACCCAAGTCGTTGTATATGTATGCCAGTGTGCCCTGACCCCCGAGCCAACTTGACGGACGAGCGTCCAATCATGACACGTAATCAGAATTATTGTTATGTTGTGCCATCCGTACCACACTGGTAGCGAACGAGAAGAGGAGGGAAAAGTGGAATTCATCCCCTCTTTAATAGTTTCAAAAAGTTTGTTTCTTAAGGTGTAGGTAAAATGGCCTAGGTACTGCCAATTCTCCCCTCTTCAAAGGAATTTCCCTCCCTTTGGAGGTTTTGCTCGTCCGCCAGTGTCTTGACCGTATTTGCCTGGGTGTCGGGTGCCGTCATCTGGTCAATGAATCACTGCCACATCGTAACTGCTGCATAATTTTTTACTGTAACACATTGCGGCTAATTCAGGTTCTCTGAAATATGCGAACCATTTGGTCTGACTTTATTTCCGAGCTGTAATCTACTCATCCGTGAACCCGTGAATTTAACATGATATTTGGCAAGAATGGTCTGCGCAATGTTATTTGTGGTCATAAATAAATTTTTACTCGGAACACGTGTGCCATTTAATGGTAAGATGCACGCACCATGTTCCAAGGTGTGGTTAGAGCCACAGGCAGAGGACATGATAGGGAAAACACTAGCCGATCAAATGCAGCGATAGAGAATTTAGTATATTATTGGTGGCACAAGAAATGAAATTCGTACTTGGTGTTGATAGAATATCATCAAAGCTACGAATTCTTCCTCGTTAGAGAAATTCCCGTTCCTGCAAACGACTTGGTGGTGCGTGAGTGTCGTGTACCGTAATGGCCCTTATCACATGGCATTTCAAATTCATGACCACATAAACGTGTCACACACGCCCAAAAAAGTACTTGTAATTCGAAGACATGTAGAAGTGTATTGTTATTTCTAATGCCAAATGAATTCTAAAAACATCGAAAAGGCATGTTTAACATACATACAGGGTGGGGCAAAAGTAACTATACACTTTTTGACGCAAAATTTCTCAATTTTTTTTTATTGCAACCACATGATTAAACAATCCAAACAGATGCTAAAACACCTGAAAATTTTGATTCTGCTATTTATTTTAACTTTCAACGTTTTATTTCATGGGTTATGCGTCTTTTTCTTGAAATTCACCATATTTATGGTTGTTTTCAGTGATTTTTGTCAGTTATCTCGCCATATCAACTGTTATTTGACGAAAATTGATGTTAGTATGTAATATAGAATTTGAAAAAATAATCTTAAACATTTAACAGGAGAGTAAGTTTACATTCATTCATAATAATTAGAATAATTGCTTATTTTTCCACGAAAATCACCGATTTTAGTCTGAAAATGGGAAAATTCAAAATTCGTATTTTTCAGCTTAAAACAACTAATAACAATATATTTCATGTTTATTGACTTATTTTAGTACCATAGGGACCATTAAAACATTTAACTTCAACTGTTTTGTCAATAATCCAAAAACCGCGAAAATTGGTTCAGGCATCTTGAACACGGGCCTTACCAATTTATCCGTATCGAATTGAACCATAGGGATATTCTGAAGTTGAAATCATTCGATTATCATTCAGATACATCAAGTGAAACGTTTTATACACTTCTTATCCTTTATTGAAGATTTTGATCAGACCATGAGGTCATTAAAGACGTGAAAAAGAGGAAAAACCGTGAAAATACTGAAAATCCTGTTTTAAATTGAAAATAATTCAAGATACGGTCGAATAGACATCAGAATCGTTTTTTTCAGGTATAATAACGTATATATTGTTATTAAAATCATATACACTACATATATTTTTTTTGAGAAATTGGCCTCCAACAAGTGTATAGTTACTTTTGCCCCACCCTGTATAGTCGAATTTTTTAGTTAAGACTTTTTTTAGGAACTTTTTTGTGTGTAAAACCTTTCCCTGATCCCGAAATTGGTGATTCCGACCGAGGAAAAAAGTTACAAAAAAAGTTGATGAAATTTTTTTTATTTTCTTTGTCGGAATTTTTATTTGTATAAAATTAAGCATGCTTTGCTGATTTTTTTCATGTAATTTTTATGGAAATACGTTGACTATTGAAAGGGTAAAATAATTTTTGAAAATTTAATCTAACTTTGAAAATTATTTTACCCTTTCAATAGTCAACGTATTTCCATGAAAATTACATGAAAAAAATCAGCAAAGCATGCTTAATTTTATACAAATAAAAATTCCGACAAAGAAAATAAAAAAAATTTCATCAACTTTTTTTGTAACATTTTTCCTCGGTCGGAATCACCAATTTCGGGATCAGGGAAAGGTTTTACACACAAAAAAGTTCCTAAAAAAGTCTTAACTAAAAAATTCGACTATACATAGCACGTTTCATGTCAGATTTTAGTTTCATCAACATATATAAATTGGCATATTGTTCCGTATTGTCAATGATGTCTTAAAATTAAAATTTTATTCAGTTGTTATGCCATAATAGCAAAGTTGGATACCAAGTCACAAATAAAGTGAAATAACGGTCATCCGATTTACAATGACAATCACTGATCATCAACAACGTTCTTGAATTCGCTGTGTCTCACAACCCGGGGCTCGAACCTGGGCCATCGGCATGCGAGGCCGGCGCCTTAACCACTTGACAAGGGAAGCGACATAAGATAACATAAGATCGTTGTAGCACATTTTATCTTCACAAACTGCACCACTTATTAGAAGTCAGTAACTGTTTGTTTATCCAGCAGTTATTAGCACCATTTTCAAATATATTTGTATATCATTTAGTGAGAACGCATTTACTGATGGTTTTAAAATATTTTTGATGAGAAAAATCAGTAGGATTGACAAAAAAAATTCAAAGTAAGCTTCATATAATAAAGTATACAGCTGTGAAATTTTATTTTCAAACCAAACTTTCTTCCGATGAAGGATCGTTGTTGTGTTTGATGAATTAGCCTCGTTTGTGCTGAAGTAAACAATAGTGAAATGTGTAAGCATCCTGTTGTTGTCGTTTCGTTGAATGACCTTTAATGACCCAATATGTACCTCATAGGCTGAAAAAAAACGATTTGGGAAACACTTTGATAGTGACGTTAGTGTATGTATGTATGTACAAACTCTTGTGTGATAATGGATGTATCATGGCATTTCAAATTGCCTGCGGCCAGTGCGGAAAACTAATTGCTTATTCACATAACAACAGCCAGAGCAATGGGAACATTCTTAATGGATAACGACGAAGACTAAACGTAAACTTTTTGCATTCAGATGTGCACTTTTTTGGAAACATTATGTTCGTAAAACCTATCTAGAAACGATCCCGGATATCAGCGTGTATTTCTGTCCGATAATCAGCATTTGCCTATGCATTGGTAAGTTTTAATTCAAAGTCACGCATTAAAATTTAGTCTAGTAATCAATTGAAGTGCTATACTCTCACTCTATGTCTAATCCAAGTATCGAGCTCTGGATGCGATGTATCTTCGACGATTTGCACTCGACCACCATTGGAGCTTGTTCTCATGGCACCCGGAATACAATGGGATGCCATTATTCATTGGTTTGCGGCCGTTACAACACCCGCCCCGTTGGTCTAGAACAACCAGGTACTATTTTACATCCACTGTATTTGCTTAGATAATACAAATATAAAAAAAATGTGTCGAAAATACATTACAGAATGATTATTTACTGTACAGTAAACTTTTGTGGCATTATGTCGAAAGTCTCCCACATTATGACTAAACATTATGTCGAAAGTCTCACGCATTTCGGTAATGGGTATTTTCTCTTACAAAAACCTGACTTATATTGATTATTTACATGTGTGAGCTAGATCTATTGATGATTTCGGCTTGTTTATCTGGGAACTGCAGTAGCATAATCTATTGCCGATACAGATGTTACCTATTTTTATCATCAGTCTGACCTTCATACGCCCAGTCGAGCAGGATGAAACATGGGTTCGGCCTAGTCAAGGTAACATTTCAACCATGTTCCATGTTGCCTATGGTGTAATGCACATTGCACATGTACCACCACTTCGTCACGTTTTGTGTTGTTTTCAGGTTGACTCAGACTCGTACTACATCTTGGCAAGTCCATTACAAACTGGCCTGTACAGACTCATGATCGTGCCGTGGTGGGTGGTCCCAATTACCCTAAGTAAGGTAAAATCCGCTCCCTAGGGGAAATCATCGGTTTTAGTTGCATCGTTAAGAGCTTAAAAAAACTACCATTGGTTAAACTTGAGTACTTGTTGTAATACTGGTGATTCTCCCCCGCTACCGTGAAGCGTATGTACCCTCCTCCCAATAAAGGAGCACGTACCCTAGATAGACCACGGTTCCCTGGGTCAGAGGCCACTTAACGTTTGTCTTGTTGCCCTCCCCCTTTTACATCTCAGGCCTACGTATGTAGGCATGCAAGAACGGTATATGATAATGCAGAGCAATAAAGACATCCTTCTCTCTAGAAAAAATCGGTAAAATTTTATGTTCTTTCGTGTGTCCCGTGAAATGACTAAATCCAAGGGGGAAACAAGTTCATCCGATTTATCCGCGACAGGCACGCGCCCGAGCACACAAAGTCTCATGTGCCAAAGTCTTAATGGCTTATTTATGCGACCAGACAAACCATTGAGGCACTCTCGGTCACTAATGCCACTTAGGGAACGCTGTTCCGTAATTAGGGTCCGGGACCACTTTGGTGTTTTAACAAAGTGCCTGATCAAGCAGTTTGACCGTGAAGTACACTAATAATATGCATTTCAGTCTTTTATATTGTTCTTACTGTAGGAGTTACATTCGGTGGATTGCACTCAAACAATGTGAAATGAAGTAATCATGTATTAACATTCAAGTCATTAGTCGTTTCCATTCAAAGGACAGTGAGTGCTTTGAGTAACTGATCAAACCACTCATTTGTACCTTCCTAAATGCCACCTACGGTCATGAACTCATGAAACAACAATCGCTTTGTGTAGTACATAATTTATGTATCACATAGATGCTCATATTACGGCAAAAACTGTGATAATTCGACTTTCATCAAACAAGTTTTTATTGCCCATTATTTTGTTGGTACAACGTGCAATGAGTGTCCATCCATGGCTGTGATTCAGATGACCAAGGCAACTTGTTGTACGTTTCTGTCATCCAAACCCGTTACACCGAGTATTTGCTGTTTGTTAGCGGGTACCGATAATGGGCTCTTTGTGGGTCCGGGTCTGTGGGACCGGGGGGCCCATCGGTCGTGGTTTGGGGGCCCGAGTTAAACAGAGCCACGGGACTCATTTGTTTGTTGCCGAGTGCTTTCGGTCTTGGCCCTCCGCCCCTCTATCCCAGCCGTAGCGGACGAGAACAGGAGAGAAGGTTAGAATTCTCCCCTTTAGAACTCCCCCGGCGGTGTAAAAAGTAGAGTTTGTTCCTTGAGGTGTAGGTCAAATGACCAAATGTTTGCCCGTTACCCTCTCCCCAATTAGAGGTTTGGTCCTCTGCCTCCTCGTTCTCCCATCTCACACTGAACCATCTGAGACCTACAACCATACGCCAAACGATATTCATATCATACTTTCATGGTTGTTACTATTAAAGTTAGTATTGGATGACATAACAAAGCATCACAATAATTCAGTACAGCTTACCAAAACGAATTCTAGTTCAAGAAGTACCTTTCCACTAAACCATGTTTCGATTACATAATGTCTTGCATTGAACACTCTAATTCCAAGTTTGTGAACACTCTAATTCCAAGTTTGTGAACACTCAAATTTCAAGTTTGTGAACACTCTAATTCCAAGTTTGTGAACACTCTAATTTCAAGTTTGTGAACACTCTAATTCCAAGTTTGTGAACACTCTAATTCCAAGTTTGTGAACACTCTAATTCCAAGTTTGTGAACACTCTAAATCCAAGTTTGTGAACACGCAAATTCCAAGTTTGTGAACACTCTAATTCCAAGTTTGTGAACACTCTTAATTCCAAGTAAGTGAACACTCAGTCCGTATAATTACACCGCGAAGCTTTTTAAGTAGAATTTTTGTAAATATTTGCTCAGTATCCAAAATTTTAGAATTTTTTAGTCTCTGTGGTTGCTGGTTATTTATCGTTGCTTCATGGAGTGCTCATCAGTTATCCATTGGCCGTATATGGAAGGTATGGAATTCATTCGTTACAGACCATTGCACTGAAAGAAATACTTGGTGCACAGATTTGTTTCGATGGGAAAATGCAATTTAGAATTATTCTAAGCTGCTACAAATGAAGATTCATGTGGTTTTCCTGTACTCATTGATTTTGGTAGGTTTTTGTGTTGTGGTTATAAGCGGAGGATCAAAGGTGTAGGCTATGTACTTATTTCAAAACTATCATTACAGTATAATTTATGGCATGGATCAGCAGTTTACCTTGTTGTTAGGCTGGCTTTGAATTTCCATTGAAAGTACGTAGTATTACGGGGATTCTTCTGATGGCAGTCTAGTATTGCCTCCCGCGTAATAGTAGATTCCTACAAGCTTAATAGGTGCGAGCCCAAGCGACCGAATGACTCTACGTGAGCCAGCCAGGCATATATTCTGTGGGAAACATAGTTATTTACAAGAGTGTGGACTGTAATATTGAAAAGCAATAAGCACGTGGATAAGCGAGTGAATACCTATATTATAATAGTAAAATAAAAAGCACACCATAGAAAAGCACCTTCGATGAGTGCTTGGAGCACACCCGTTAGGCGGGCTGCAAAACTAGCGAATACCCCAAACACCCAACTTCACGACTATATATACTGACCAGTCACGGGTGCCACCGCGAAGGGCAACTGACCGGTCGGCATTTAGAGGAGTGAATGTTTAGTCTACTTAATAAAGCTTACGAATGGAAATAACGAGAACGCGATAAGCGCAATGTACAAAAGTTAATATGAAACTGGACTAATGTGGAACTGGTAATACATAAAATAGAATATACATGAGGGACCGTATAACAGAAATGATGAATACAATTAATGAAATCACTAAAGCAATCAATCAATCAATTAGTCAACCAATCAATCAAAAGCAGTCAGTCAAAACAATCAGTCAGTGCACAGCACAGTCACGATTCCCGTGACACTATCCAGTTCTTTGTTGAGACATCGCCCCGATGTCAGAAACGGTAGCAGTTAGTAATGTATATTCAGTCAAGCCAAGCATGTGTGGTAATGGTCAAAATCATGTGTATCAATGAATTGTGGGGATGATAGATCAATCCGACAGCGCGATGATGGTGTATGTCAACGGCGAGGGCACGTATGAGCGTGGATGTTGGTGTTTTGGACGTTGATAGTTCCAGATCAGAGTGATGATGAAGCGACGTGCCTGATTACCATTGCTGTGCAGTGCAGATAGTCATGCTGCAAGCGTGTGACGGAGAGACCAATTGACCGATACATGGACCGTTTGGGCGATGGCGGCGTGCGGCGGCGGTAGTGGATAGTGCCAAGAGGGAACCGAGAGCTGTGAACTGCAAATACACAATGAATTAATATGGTAAGTGAAACAAAGCGAATAAGTACAAAATGGCTGGCTGGCCCATTATTAGAATTTTTTACGAAAATTTGGTTTTACCCAGTAAGAGAATAGTTTTACAAATAAATGCAGTTTTGACGAGAACCAAGAGTGGATTAATTGAAATTGTTGAGAACCGATTGAATTTAGTTGTGACTAGGCGGTTGGTTTTTAAAAAAAATTGGCACATAAACAGGTGGTTATGGCCTTGGGTTTGAAAGCCTAACTACATTAGTGAGTTAGGTGATTAATGATTGATTAGTCGTTAGTTAACAAAGCGGCATGATCATGCAAACATAGTTATACAAATTTTAAGGGACATGGGCAAGACAAGAAATTTTAAGTGAGGCAAGCATGATCGGGATTCAATTGTTATACACGTATGGACAAAAATGATTAGTCAACTTAACCGGTGCATTCCACAAGTAAGGCAAGTAATAAGTGAATGATGTTTTTTTTTAATTTTGAGTTATTTTTTGTTAGGCAAGGATGGCAAACGAATTATGGAAATGGAAGGGATTGCCGCGTGGAGGACATTAGTAAGGCAATGGGTATTAATCAACAAGGAATGACATTGTTAACGGGCATGAATTTCGGCAACACATAAAGTGCACGGTATGATATGTTTCAGACAAATTATTGATGTTTTTTTTTGAGCACATGGATGAGTTAAAACGAGCACATGGATAAGCGAGTGAATACCTATATTATAATAGTAAAATAAAAAGCACACCATAGAAAAGCACCTTCGATGAGTGCTTGGAGCACACCCGTTAGGCGGGCTGCAAAACTAGCGAATACCCCAAACACCCAACTTCACGACTATATATACTGACCAGTCACGGGTGCCACCGCGAAGGGCAACTGACCGGTCGGCATTTAGAGGAGTGAATGTTTAGTCTACTTAATAAAGCTTACGAATGGAAATAACGAGAACGCGATAAGCGCAATGTACAAAAGTTAATATGAAACTGGACTAATGTGGAACTGGTAATACATAAAATAGAATATACATGAGGGACCGTATAACAGAAATGATGAATACAATTAATGAAATCACTAAAGCAATCAATCAATCAATTAGTCAACCAATCAATCAAAAGCAGTCAGTCAAAACAATCAGTCAGTGCACAGCACAGTCACGATTCCCGTGACACTAACATCAATGATTCATGTACATCAGCTGACTATTAGTATGATTACTACTTTTATGCAGCGTCGAATATATTGCTAAGCGAGATTGAAACTGGTGGGACGGCCCCCGCCAGACAGCATTCAATGAGCACGCGCTCAATAAATGTACGCCGGGCTGATAACGATTTGGCGAGAAAAAATAACAGCTTAGTCTAAGCTAGGAATTAAGCGCGTGGACGTAATATGAAGAACCGAATATTGCACACGTTTTATAAAATGACCATGATGAAACAAGCGAATGAATGTTGTTGGACTGCGATGAAGCTGCTTAACAAAATGTGGATTTTTTGGAAAAGTTTGTGTTTGAAAAAACAGCTGGAAACTAGTTTAGAAAGTTTTGGTTTTTGTTAGTTCTCGTGAAAGAACAAGAAAGAAATAAGCTGACTACTAAGAATACATCTTCAATAGACATGAAAGCTAAGTTATGTACATCGTGCTGCGTAAATCGACTAATGCACCGCTGGTTGCACGAGCACGCGCAACATTAATACAAGCGTTAGCTGCTCTGCCTGGTCGGCGGCATAACCAGCGTGTAACGGGATAATGTACGTGTAAAAGCATTGCGCGATGCCTGTTGCATAATGGTATGCAACGTCGCTGCTAGCACTGATGTGTTGTTGTATGGATGCGATACGGATGGGTGCCGGTTCACCGGGTGTGCTCTCATGCCATACGAAGCACGGCGTGATGGTGGCTAGAGTGGGTGGCCCATCGCACTGTACACAGCGATGAAGCTTATACAACGCATACTGATGTATCATTATAGGCGCGATCATAGTGTGCTGCGAAGTATACCTCTGCGGGAAATGAAAGTAAAAATGTGAAATTCCATAAGCAGTCAAAAATTTTCTTTTAAACACGGAAACGAAAAATGATTTAACACGGATTAAAAAACTATTTCCTCAAAAAAGCTTCATTGGTACTTGATTATGTGGATTCCATGTGAATATCGAACTTTCCACCAGATGTGTTTTCTGGAGAGATGATGTATCATATTACTGTGTTTTGCACTGGCATCCAAATTGCCAGGCCGAATCAATCCCTTAGTTGACTGATAAGCGATCTGAAAAACGGGGAAACGTGTTGCTAGATGAATAAGCTTTGAGTGGCGGTTGGTTGGGGAATTCTGAAAGAAGCTTAATAAATTGAATTTGGGTAACTTGAGCAGTTAAAAGCAACTAATACACCTTTATAGGACATTCTCTGTAAGCGGGGATAAAGAGTCCTGATAAAAAAGTTTCCTGCTCTTCGGCTGCCAAAATGTGTTGCGATATCCGAAATAGACACAAATGATGGGATGAGAAAGGATGTATTTGAACGGTGATTGAAAAAAGCGTTTTTTGGGCGGGTGGTTTCGGCGGATAGACATGACTGTTTGTGGAGAAAAAATTTTCCTTAGGAAAAAATCATTTTGTGATAAAGAAGCGGTTTTGATTTTACAAGCATTTGAATTCAAATAAAGCAGAATCAAGCGGTGTTTTCAGTTTTGGGAAAAGCGGGTGAAAAGTAAGCGGTTGAAGCGGATTCGAGCGAACCAGGTAAACTGGAGGTGCTGTGAGACTCGTTGGAGCCTTCAATTATTACGGGGATTCTTCTGATGGCAGTCTAGTATTGCCTCCCGCGTAATAGTAGATTCCTACAAGCTTAATAGGTGCGAGCCCAAGCGACCGAATGACTCTACGTGAGCCAGCCAGGCATATATTCTGTGGGAAACATAGTTATTTACAAGAGTGTGGACTGTAATATTGAAAAGCAATAAGCACGTGGATAAGCGAGTGAATACCTATATTATAATAGTAAAATAAAAAGCACACCATAGAAAAGCACCTTCGATGAGTGCTTGGAGCACACCCGTTAGGCGGGCTGCAAAACTAGCGAATACCCCAAACACCCAACTTCACGACTATATATACTGACCAGTCACGGGTGCCACCGCGAAGGGCAACTGACCGGTCGGCATTTAGAGGAGTGAATGTTTAGTCTACTTAATAAAGCTTACGAATGGAAATAACGAGAACGCGATAAGCGCAATGTACAAAAGTTAATATGAAACTGGACTAATGTGGAACTGGTAATACATAAAATAGAATATACATGAGGGACCGTATAACAGAAATGATGAATACAATTAATGAAATCACTAAAGCAATCAATCAATCAATTAGTCAACCAATCAATCAAAAGCAGTCAGTCAAAACAATCAGTCAGTGCACAGCACAGTCACGATTCCCGTGACAGTAGTGTAATGTAACTGTTCCATTTACCATTTACTTTGAACACCTCTGTGCTGCCAAACGATTCAGAATCGTTTGAGAATTCCTTCAATTTGTGATTTATTCAAACTCTCTGTGATTACTACTGTCACCAACAATTATCACTCCTCCTCACCCTTACTCCTCTATGAAACCGCACGAATCCGCGTCCGAACTTTTGTTCTATGTAGTTTCCAGTTTTTAGGTTTTCTAGTTGTGTTACCCTGAGAATCGGCCGTTAAGTGGCACCTGCGTCAATGCCGATGTGTTTTTATCATGGCCATGGCCACATAACATAAAGTACGACCAGACGACATCCAAT
Source organism: Daptonema setosum (assembly GCA_964036265.1). Classification (NCBI taxonomy): domain Eukaryota; kingdom Metazoa; phylum Nematoda; class Chromadorea; order Monhysterida; family Xyalidae; genus Daptonema; species Daptonema setosum. The sequence goes on from OZ038442.1 coordinate 22,958,109, forward strand.
CAACGTCGCTTTTTACGGCCAGCCCACCCAAACCAAGTTGGCCATCCATCGGCACACGAGTTTCACGCGTTCACGGCATCCAGTCATCCATTCATTCATTCTGTTCGCCCCTTCATCCACCCACAAATTCAATGAACACGATTCGGTTGGCCCTCGTTCACTTGTTACGTTAGGTTCTTGTTTTTTTTGGAAATATGAGCAGTGAAATCGTGATATAAAAAAGTAAATAATAGTTTTTTGAAGTTACTCAATACGACTGATTCCAAGTTTACATCTACCATAACCTCCTATACTTTAATATAAAAACTCCTTGGTTTGAACTGAGTAATGAAAGAGGTTGGCAGACACTCATTTATTAGATCATGAAAACGTTACTGGTTGGTTAGGCTGGAAAGAAAATTAGCCGCATTCTTGTGATTCGAGTAATTCGATTTCAAGCTGTGTGGGGACATTTTTTCAAAGTACATAACTGGCTGAAAAACTTTCTTCCACCAACCTTTTGCTTCTTAGTAGTTGCAAGGTACATAGCGCTTTTTCACCTGGTCAGACCCACATTATTGGACAGTTTCTGTTATGTATGACCGCAAATCCAATAACTTGCGTAGCTGCTGCTCAGTAAAAACTAAACATTCCTGAATAGGATGATAAACTGGGCCTGAATGGTGTGGTTTGGATGATATGGTATAAGTACATCATATGTACTGTATGCACCATGTCTGTATACAGTATTCATATGACCAAATAGAGCCCTCTGATTAGCTTGATCACATTCGTACATTTGGTCTACTCGAGGTGTACGTACGGCTTTCACATCTTTTTATATGGTACATGTGCCCGGTGAATATGTGTCGCGTCTCAATGGTTCCTCCACCAGTATGCCAGGGTAACATTGGCGGACGAGAAGGGGAGGATTTAAGTGAAATTCCCCCTTTCTTCGGCGGTTTCAGGAAGTGGATTTTGTTCGTTATATGTATCTAAAATGGCATAAAAACCTGTCAATTTCTCACGATTTGAAAGGATTCCGCTTCCTTCGGAAGGTTGACTCGTCCACCAGTATAGATACCAGGGTAAGCTCATGAGTTTGTATAGCTTATGTTCATATAATAGTGGTACTCGGATCAATTTTTGCAAAATTTTCACCATAGAGGAAATTAACGCTGGTTTCTTAGCAGGTAACGCTGATGTTTTTTATATACAAGGTGACCAGCTCATACATTTCAAAACGAAAAAAAGTCTTGTGGAATGAAACATGAAATTTCGATTAAACTACATACACGTCCACATTTTGGATAAAGCCTATTCAGAATATCCTGTCATTGAAGTTTATATTATAAACACTGCTTTCGAAGTTAGTTTCAATTTTTGTAAAAAATTTACATGAAAAGTCATTGCGTGATTAACGCGGTTGCAGAACTAAACTAGACTCACATGATAGAATATTAGGATCAAGCATACATACAGTACCTTGTTTATGTCCATACTGCGGATATGCCTAAATTAGAAATACATATTTGATTGGAAAATAAAAATACGTCACAAAAAGTCAGTGAATTTAAAACTGCATGAAAATCCACTGAACAGCCGACGTGGTTTCATGACATCAAAGCCAGTTTGCGCCCAAATGCATATTCTGCATATGACCCACCTCGGAATGTCGTGGTAGTATGGTATACGAAAGTTCGTGGTCAAGTATGCCATACATGTATATCCTAAAGTTGGATGTCATGCGGAACATATTAGCCGAATACTTCGGATTGACTTGCAGTACGTTAATCTGAATCGTTTATTTACTAAAATTCCTAGAGTGATTTACTATTATTTACCGTACTTTCTTTGGAAAAAACCTACCGGCAACGTTTTTGCCAGGTCTTGCTGAATACATTTCCGGTGGCATTCACTTCAGTCAAACTGCTGAACCACAAGTACCTTGGCCCTCGATTCAATAGTACGGGCCAATCTATGCGTTTATCTTATCTTGATAGAAAATCGTGCCTCTGAAATAAACTACTTCCAGCAGTTTCATATCAGTTTTTTAACCAGTTTTCAATCATCTGTCATCACGCGTTTTTGAAATTTTTTCAAGTCACGCGTGAAAGGAACGGATGGAAAATGCCATTTCAAAAGTAGGAAAAAAGTTTACTTTTAGAAAAGAAAAGATCTTATCAATCTTGCACCATTCAGAAATAGGAAAAAAACAGTAAACAGCCCAGCAACACACAACAACTCATTTGATAATATCTTTAATTAAATGATTAGAATCTATAATTGGTTATTCTTCTATAATTGGTTCTATATTGTTTTATGATTTTTTAAAACATTATACATGTTTAGGAGCTACATCCAACCATTAAAATCAGTCTTGAATTTTTATGAACTCCCTTAAAAATACGCAATCCAACTTTATTCGTTTCGTTGTTATATCTTTCAAAGAAATAATATTAAGACTAAATGTTTCGAAAATGTATAATATAATAAACATGAAATACGTAATAATAATACATACGATACAATATAATAAATATTAATTAGTATGTTCGTGGCACAAGGGCCCTATATACATACCAACTCTGTTACGGGGGTACCACGATAATTAGATCTTCTTTTCCGAAATAGATAATTGTTGCCAGACCAGCTGGATGTAAAGTTCAAAACCTAATGGTACATGTACACCATTTGCTACATGGTTAACAATGTATTTATAAGTAAGCAGAAACGATTAACAATTACTGTATGTGTGTACATACTTGATATATACTTGATACATAGATTCAATAAGTTTAAAACGTAAATCTTAATAGCCGAGTTTGCAGCAACAGTGTAAAAATATGGGCAATTATACATAGGTTATTTAAATCAAATTTTACTTCTGATTCAAGAACTTTCAACGGTAAACTTATAATAGCCGAGTTTCCAGCACAATCAACGCACATACAGTAGTGCTGTATTGTAGAATATGTATTGTATGTATTCCCGATCCGTCTTCTGCGATGGACGAGTCGACCTGAAATTCGATGCCCTTAGAAGCGTACCATCTTGATTCTTGACATCTGGTATATTGGGTACTGACATCACATCATCGTCTTTGTTCCGTTTCCTCATGAAACAGAAACAATTATTCACAAACTCTACATTAGTATGATAAAATGTGAGTATTATTTTGAAAACATTTGGGCATTTGGGCATTTGAAAACTTCTTTCGATTGTTAGCTTTTTTGAAATGTGAAGTTTAGTTTGTTTTACGAAAATCTTCATTTACCGTGCTGGAAGGTAGATCTGTAATACAGTTACTAAAGATTTTCATCGGTGAATCATATCATCAGAGTTTAACAGAACCATATTCGTATTCCACAATAGTTTTGAAATAGAGACTGAATGGCTTACCCAAGAGCCTACATCTTACATGTAACCATGAACATAATATATTTTACATTTCAAGATTTACACCAAATACTCGTTTATGCTCCGCTTTACGACGCTGAAACCTAATCAGAGTTTCATTCTTCACTCGAAACCTTTTTGTATAAATATATTCAGCGACATTTTCAGGCACTCGTTTCAATTTCACAAAAACCTCACGAGTTGTAGCATATGAAAAGTATACTATCTAAGAATCCCGTGTTCCACCCACATACATACAAACTTTACATCTGGTCACATGAAAGATGTACCATGTGCCACTACCACATAATTCATGGTCGCTGTCACGCCCGTACCAACCGATTTATCCATCTTCGGTCTCGGCACTGGCGGATGAGCCAAACCTCCGAATGGAGGAGAAATTCGCTGATGAGGAGGGTATTGACAGTTTTGAGGCAGTTTTGCCTAAACCTTGGAGCTACTCTTTTCTAACTGACTAAAGAAGGGGTATTCCGCTTTTCCTTCCCCGTCTCGTCCGCTGTTGGGTCTCGATGTCACATATTTTAACCAGCGCCGTAGTGTCTCGATTGTGACATTATTCGTTGAACTTTAAAATACACATTTGTTCATTGAATTCAATGGGCAGGCAACGTGGATGTGTATTTTTGTTACATAGAATTCACCCGAGACAAAGTCTTGCAAAATGCCAAAAAATGACATGCTTTCAAATTGATTACCCTGTGCAGTTGTGTGTAAATTTACTGTGTAATGCTACGTTTTTTATGTTTGTGTGTAGCATATACCGTCATTAGATTAAACATTTGTTATAGCGATTACTATAATGCATGATTTGTGTGCCATTTCATTTTTATGTTCGTTTTTATGTACGTATGTAGGATAATCAAATTAGAGTAACTCATTGTGCGTAAATGGGCATATGGATCCATAATGGATTTGTATGTATTCGAACTTACCTAAACTTGAGCTGCACGTCATTCTCTGTCAGTCAGTCAGTCACTAACTGTGTCAGTCAGTTGGTCTGTCTGTCAGTCAGTCAGTCAGTCAGTCAGTCAGTCAGTCAGTCAGTCAGTCAGTCAGTCAGTCAGTCAGTCAAACAGTCAGCTTAATACGGCATTCTGTTGTTATAATCTAAATCAGTAGGCCCTTGAGTTACTCAATGAATGAAGTCCAGATTGTCAAAACACAAACTTCTATGACAGACCCAATCTCAGCATCCCCACCTACAAACATGCTGTCATAATTCGGATGTCACGTTCTCACCTGTAATACATACTTCACCCCAAACACCTCACTCAACCAACATCACCTACATACAGGGTGGCCCAAAAGTTTATGTACACTTTTTGGCCGTATTTTTCGCGTGTGTAAAATTATAAAATTACAACGGCACAATAATGGTCAGACTGGAAATTACCTGAACTTTCCAAAAATGCCCTCCGTTTTGTTCTCAGATAAAAATTTCACGAGTTATACACACAAACGTAAAAAACACGTTTTTTTATACTTTTTAAGGATTGTTATACCCCTCATTCACAATTTAAATCATGGGTTATTCATATTTACTGTGATATTCAAGTGTAAGTGCTACAAATAAAGTAGAAAAAATTGCTAACTAGTAACTCACGCTACTTCAGATCACCCAGTTTAGGCAAGATTGTCAAAACATGAAACATCAGCGTCAAATTCGATACTAGCCTCATTTAAGTGCATGTGCACTGCAATCGGCTTGCATCAGGGCTATTTTCAATGAAATGATTAGAACTACCGATAAAGGAAGTTCGAAAGTGATAAATAAATGAATGTATAGCTTAACTTTCAATGTTTTAATCGAAAATTGCCCGGATGCAAGCCGATTGTGGTCAATGCACGTGCACTTGAACAGGGCTGGTATCGCATAACGCTAATTTTGTTTTGGCGGTCTTGCCTGTTCTAGGTAATCTGAAGTAGCGTGAATTACTAGTTAGCAATTTTTTTCAACTTTATTTGTAGCACTTATACTTGAATATCACAGTAAATATAAATAACACATGATTTAAATTGTGAATGAGGGGTATAACAATCCTTAAAAAGTATAAAAAACGTGTTTTTTACGTTTGTGTGTATAACTCGTGAAATTTTTATCTGAGAACAAAACGGAGGGCATTTTTGGAAAGTTCAGGTAATTTCCAGTCTGACCATTATTGTGCCGTTGTAATTTTATAATTTTACACACGCGAAAAAGACGGCCAAAAAGTGTACATAAACTTTTGGGCCACCCTGTAAGTGCCCAAAGTACCAATTTATAGGTGGACTGCAATCTCAACGCGACCGCAATCCAATTTGCACCCGTACATCGGCCAAAGTATCAATCGTGTCTCTCAATTCCGCCGGCCAAATTCAATTCACCCGTCCACACCACCACCGATTGGGTTGCACTGTAAATAATGCCACTTTGGGGCGGAATTCGGGTCGGCAATGTTTTCAGATACCGATGTAATGTTGGCAGTGTTGATGATTCAATTAAGGCATACATACATTTGTACGTACAGTATGTAGTTGGGTCAAACTCTCTTGATCTCCAAAATTGCTTCCGTGAAACTTTCATCTGGAATAGTTGGGTCAAACTCTCTTGTCACTCGAAGTTATTCCTGTAAACCTTTCATCTCCAGTGCAATGAATCACAGGTATCCGTGGACACACACATATGTACGTACCGTGAATATTGTTCAACATTTCTGAACACTGGAACGTTGCAACTGCGTATGTAAGTTGCGCGGTGAGTCATTCAGTCAGTCAGTTAGTCAAACAGTCAATCAGTCAGTCAGACAGACAATCAATCAGTCAGTCAGTCAGTCGGTCAGTCAGTCAGTCAGTCAGTCAGTCAGTCAGTCAGTCAGTCAGTCAGTCAGTCAGTCAGTCAGTCAGTCAGTCAGTCAGTCAGTCAGTCAGTCAGTCAGTCAGTCAGTCAGTCAGTCAGTCAGTCAGTCAGTCAGTCAGTCAGTCAGTCAGTCAGTCAGTCAGTCAGTCAGTCAGTCAGTCAGTCAGTCAGTCAGTCAGTCAGTCAGTCAGTCAGTCAGTCAGTCAGTCAGTCAGTCAGTCAGTCAGTCAGTCAGTCAGTCAGTCAGTCAGTCAGTCAGTCAGTCAGTCAGTCAGTCAGTCAGTCAGTCAGTCAGTCAGTCAGTCAGTCAGTCAGTCAGTCAGTCAGTCAATGCGTCACTGATTGACGTAATGATGGGCACATTGTGCCAGGTCCATGGGGATGTGACTGTGGCACTCTGGGTCTGGATGACTGATCCATCCAACTATGACGTTCGTTGACGCTCGATTCAGCCCCGTATTACAACTAGCCAGATTGCTGCCATTAAGCGGATGAAAAGCCCAGAGATATTGAATGTACCCCAGCTATGGAAGTTATCCACTATGAATTTCGGTTGTGATAATAGAGTACAGAAAGTTTCCCTAAGTTTACCTTAAGAGCTGCATTCATTCTATGTTTTGCCGCCACTGAAACAGTTGGCAGCGATTGAGAGAGGCTTTGGCAAACGATTTAATCTGTTATAAAATTTCCATGCTGATTGTCATGAACGTCTTACTGCTTATAGCGTTGTAAAAATATTAATTACTTTTCCGAGTTTCTATGTACAACTTAGAAGTTTTGCTTATCCGCAACCCAGCCATGGAATGCAGATGAATGCGGTCTTGATTGAAGCGAATGTCGTGAATTCATGACACCGAATCAGAAACTGATCCAAGCGCGAACTTTTTATAAAGTCATATGTCTGCTTTATTTATGACTCAGGAACGGAAAGCTGATTGATCTTCAGTTAAGGTGGGTAAAGTTTCAATTACAGTATTTAGGTTAAGTTGTTCGACATCTTATCGTATCTGCAGTGGAGTATTTTTTGGACTTCTTTAATAACTGAAGCCATCGAGGCACACTAATAGAATACCATAACAGAATGGTGTTTTCGTAGTGGCCAGAGTGTTGAATAACCTGACGGGCAATGGCAAAAACCCCGGCGTCAGGATCTGTGTCTCAAGTCAGGTTTCTAACTTAGGACCGTCGGTTAGACTAGACAGGCAACATGAGTATGTAGCATCTACATTATTAATATTGTATAGATATCGATCATAATTTACTGAACGTTCTGAAGTATGCAGTTGTACACATTTAATTTGTCCGAACCACCACAATACAACGTTATCACAGCAAATCAATATCAGAATCGGTATGTACCATGTGGTATGTAACCGATTACACTTTAATGCAGCCTGACATCGGCAAAAGTGTTTAGGTGTATGTATGTGTACCCAGACCACATCGGTTAATACCCGAATGGCACCTTACGACACTCATAAACATACACGCCCTAATTCGAATCAGGTGTCGGTCAACGACTGCCAAAGTTAGTACCTGCCAGAGTTGAGGTGCATGATAAGCATGTACATGGAATACTTGATATTCGGTGAGAACACCTAAAGTCATGGGTCGGTGGTCTGCCTTGATCCTGGTGATATCACAAATATATGTTTACTATATAAAATGGTCAACGCAATGTGATCGTTGCATTATCATCCCTAAATCAGAAATATTCTGTACATGTTGAATGACTTTCATCTTTCCCGCTTTTAAGATTCGGTACTACATTTCCCATCCGTCTGCCGGAGAATCGAATAATAAATTAATTATAATAACAAAACACTTTCTGATCATTTTCTCATTCCGTCCCAGACTTTGTACATGAATTCTACAGAGGCTACAAATTCAACGAGTTCGTGAGTAACGAAAATGTACATGGTACAATAATTTGATCGATATGATAAACACGTAAATGTGTTACATCATTCGGATGTGCAAACTTAATTGACTGAATCGTATCATTTTAAAAGTTACTTATCTGTCTTCTTCACATGGGTACCCAGTGTGTATGTATGTAGGTTTGACGAGTATTTTGGAACGATTAAAATAATCTGTAGAACATTATCGCTCACATTTGTTATTGCGTTACTTCTTTCTACGAGATGATAAACTTTTACTGTCTTGTCAGGTGGTAAGAAACTTTTTAGACTTTTCAAAACGGAACTGTGCTCGATAAGCATATTTGAAACTTAACGAGTTGAGAGTTGATAACTGCTTAATAACCCATTCTTTTTTTCAGATTAATTCAAAAGATGATCATTTTAACATGTGTAATTTCACATTTCCCTGGCCTTGGTGAAACGAGGTAAAATGGGAAGAATAAATCGTTGATGTATGACACGAACACAACCATCAGTATCACCCAATCATTGTCATCATCATCAATGACATTAACATTAACATCACCACAAAACCTCGAATGAAATAACAACAACAACAACAACAACAACAACAACAACAACAACAACAACAACAACAACAACAACAACAACAACAACAACAACAACAACAACAACAACAACAACAACAACAACAACAACAACAACAACAACAACAACAACAACAACAACAACAACAACAACAACAACAACAACAATAACAACAACAACATCAACAACAACAACAACAACAATGTCAAAATCATGTCGTTGTCGTATCATGAACCATCCAATACCATGCGAGCAACTGAGCACCCTGACCGACCAGCTAATAGAGAAGGTGAACTATTTCCAGGGCAGATTGATAGAAGACGGTAGGGAATGCTCGTGGGTCGGCAACATCTGGATCTGGCTGTCGATCGTGCTGTTCACGGCAGCCGCATGTATTATCGTTGGTATCATACTCGGTGCCATATTTGACAGACTCAGGTAAGTACATATACTGTCCGTGTAGCGAGTTATGTCCTGTAAACCTTTTTCCATGCCTGTCATAAAATCACGTTTTCAGACTGGTGTACGGTGCGGTGCGCCACACCTCATTTCATATCTTCACAAATTTTTATCAACATATTTGTGGTATTTTCAAGGTAAAAATTTAGGTTTAGGTAAAAGCAAAGGTTTACACGACATATATGTAACTCACTGTGTTTGTACATCAAGTTCAACTTTTTACGAGAATGTGCGCCATTAGGTGTGCTATAGTAAGCTTTCAATCGAAATGCCAATATTTTTTTACACATATGTTGATTATTTCATTCTCCGTGCACTGACTGATATATGCGACTAATTCATATAAAAAACTACACACAAAATAATCTAAAAAAACAATGAGAAAAACGGTGCACATTTGACACTCGTAATCCACTGCGAATGCTATAGTCCACTCATTGTTTCTTGTCATTGTATTAGCTTTGTGTAACTACCTTCGCTGTGTTGTGATTTGTGAACGAATTTGAAATGTGACCAATTTTACACGCATAGTCAGCTTTCCATCAAAAGCTCACATCCCTAAACAATTCATGTATCACGTCACGAATATAACAGCTAATTTTAGTTTTACCCTCTACCTGTGTCGGAACGTACTGGGGGTCCCTACCAAAATCCCTAAAAGCCAAAATACCTAACTGGACAAAATCCATAACATGCCCGAAATCCAAAACGGTACGCCCATAATACATAAAAAGTCCAAAATACCTAAAAATTTGGATTTTGTACGTCCATAATCCAACAACAAATGTAATACCCCTCCTCAGAGTACCCCCTCCCTCTTTGAGTTATGTCATATTGCAGTAAGTCACTGTCCTTTTATGCGTTATTAACCGATATAAGGTTGGGATTGACACTCCAATGCAGGACGAGTGTCTCTGTTGTCCCTTCGTTGCGAGCTGAGTGAGTGAGTGAGTGAGTGAGTGAGTGAGTGAGTGAGTGAGTGAGTGAGTGAGTGAGTGAGTGAATGAGTGAACGAGTGAGTGAGTGAGTGAGTGAGTAAGTGGGTGAGCGAGTGGGTGAGCGAGTGAGTGAGTGGGTGGGTGAGTGAGTGAATGAGTGGGTGAGTAGGTGGTTGAGTGGGTGAAAGAGTAGGGGAGTGAGGGGTTAAATTCAATCAAACAATGAATCGAAAATATGCAGTTACCTAAAAAAAACATAAAATTACTGCCCATCACTCTCCCCTTTTAGTACCAGATTCACTATTCATCATGTTTTCGACCGCTACTGTTTTTAACAGCAACCGCTACACTACGTTCACCATACGGTTAATATGCAATATTATTCCACATTGGAAGTAACTGTTACATGAATACTGTAAGGGTGGGGAAACAGGGGAGGGGTAACATTTGTTGTTTATGTATGTACTTTGAAAACATAAACAACAAACAAACATTTGTTGTTTATGTATGTTCCAAAAAACATAAAAAATGCACTACCAAAATCCAACAATGTTGGATTTTGGTCTTGTTGTATTTTGGGCGTGTTTTTAGGTGTTTTGTCCAGTTAGGTATTTTGGCTTTTAGGTATTTTGGGATTCACCCACGTACTGGAATGATGCTCGGATACCAAAATACATACATATACATTTTGTTCGTTCGAGGTTTTGACATTTCTATTTTGTTATTTTAAAAAACATAAAGGTAAAATGAATTATTCAAAATTTTATTTTTCCTAAATTGACCCAGTTACCTGTAACAGTGATTTTGAAAGCTTACTTCCGAAAAAAACTCACCACTTGACAAATTAACGGTTCAACGTTAGCGAATATTAAACATGGGATGCATGGATAGCACGACCAAGTGAATGTCAATTATATGTTCGCTCATAAATGTTGTCTTTAATAGACAAAGGCATTGGCATCATTCCAGGACTTCTTCGGATACATCGCAGTATGTGGTACGCAATGAGCTAGCTGGTATCAACTAAGAATGCTGTGCTTGCCATTCCCAATGCTTCCACCGATCACTCAACATTGCTCCATGCTTCTTCAGAGAATGACTCTCCGAACAACTCTACAGGACTCTTTGAAGAGGGACTCATCAGAGAATGACTCACACAGGGAACGTCTCTTCATAGTATGTTTCATCGAGATTGTGACTGGATGACTCTTTGGCTTTATAATGACATCACGGCGTAAGGTATGACGTCATGGTATATGTACCTTTCAACACATCAACTCGGCTGCCCGATACCCTCATCTACTGGTGCAACAAACACACTCTATTCATCTCATTTTTATGCAGTTTCTTTCAGTTGAGATTGAGATCCTGTAGCATTCAACCCTGACACTATTTTTAAGGGTTCATATAAAACTTCTTTAGATAAAAAACAACAAGAAATCGGGAAAATGTAGTTCCTCAAGCCATGAGACAAAAATTCGCCAAAATGAAAAGTTTCAGGCTCTCAATCCTAACCAACTGAGAGTACGATTATGCATAATTGTACAGTAGTTCTGATTTGATACATCACTGAACTTGGATTATCGTGCTAATGAGCGTCAACATCGAATACATTGCAATATGCAGATTTATTTATGCATTCCATATTTAAGGAACTCCTGGGTAAATATAACATGGTTCCGTGAAACTTGAGATCATGTGAACGGCACAATTACTAAATTTCTTTAAACGAAAAAAAGGTTATTTTTCGTATGTTTCTCTATACTCTGAGAGAGACGTTCACATGCCTACTGTTATACAAAAATACCTCACCATTGTTTGCATATTGATTCAGTTGCTATGCGATGGTGTGATTCAATAATAACTGACGGCCAGAAACGTGCATCCGGTTCACTTTACACTATTCTTCTGGATAAGACACAATAGGCTGCGTTTTGGCGTTCCTACAGTGTCGGGTCCGATGAAAATTAATTTGGTTATAAAAAATCACGTAGTCACACTACAACACGATAAGATACATAACCGAACGCACGTTCACACAACGACACGAGCTTCAGTACTAGATATCTGTATGATTTTATTATCCTTTAATGGTTATATTCATGCTATAAAATGTGATAAAACTGATATGGAATGGAGATGGAATGCCTAATTTTTGGGAAACAAAATCAATAAAAAATATATCACAAACCATGTTAATAGCATGTAGCCGTAAACATAATATTAGTTTTGCCATACAAGATTATGGCACAATAGCAAACACAATGATCCTATAAAAATGGATCTATATTTTTAAAAGCTTCTGAACCACAAAACGCATATTTAAATTGAAATCCTGAATCTGATGTTTATGAAAATTAAAGAACTTTAAAAGTGAAGTCAGTTTTTAATGTGCGAAAATCGACGAGTACAACGTAAAATTATGCCGTACTGACTCCACCGCGGCTATGCTGATCACCATGTGGTTTATCGGACACCCTGTACTCGTAAGTAGTGAATCGTTGCAGCTGGGCCGTGACTGCGTCCGGAGGTATCTCGTCGCCAACTCTGTACAGGGTCACACAATTTTAATTAATTTTACCAGTATGTAATTGTATTTATATGTAGTAACTAATAGACGTGATATTGCTACTGGGTCGTGAGTTTTGGCATCAATGTTTGTGAAATCTTTCATTCTAACCTAAAACACAAATTATGTGCATACTTGACAGTAGGTCAAACTTTACGTTAGAGTCTATCAATTTCGTCTCTATCACACAAAACAAACACTGTTTACAAGCCACAAACATTTGAAGTGCTTAATAAGTAACACAAATTATATTTTTGTACCCGCGGAAGCAACAAAATAACTAGAGGAAGCAAACAGAAAACATTTCAGAAGTACATACGTTATTTAACGATATCAAAGAAAATTTCGACTGTTTCTTGAGGACATTTAGCACCGAAAGAATTTCTAAATGGTTATGAAAGTGACATAGTCATTCACTGGTATTCTAATTCCATAAATCTTCTGTTAAAACAAACAGATAAACATATGTAAACCACAGAAGACGATAGCCCAGTTGACATGGCAGTCAGCTTTTGTTTCAATCCATCGACACCGATGTTCAATCGGATCGGCTAGACTTGGTGGATGAGACGGATCCTCGGTTCATGGTCATCCTTCTGGGTGCCGTCCTGACCATGGAGGCGGGTACGTCAAGTCGCGAGTTGATGGTTGACATGCCATCCGTCATCATCGGACCAAACATGTCGATCGCTGCTCGATCCATCGTCGATCCGGGACGACTGCCGTGCTCGTACATCCACCAGTCTTCCGGTCGGTGCTCCATTTTGGCTTGTCTAATGTAAAGAGGTTGAGGTAGGTTAGTGTAGGTTAAGGTGGGTTATTGTAGTTAGGTTAAAGTAGGTTGTTGTAGGTTAGTTAATAGTTATGTAACTGTTAATAGTTTAAACTTGCAACTTTTTGGGAACTTTTCTGTAAATCTTTTCTTGTTTCGTTTCGACCTGTCCTCCTCCATTCGGATTTGGAATTGTTTCGGAACTCATTTTGACAAGAAAAAGGTTTACAGCCAAGTTGTGAAAAAAATTGCAACTCGAACTATGAAGGGAACCCTGGGAAATTTGCAACCCTTAGCTACAGTATTTAGAATATGTTAGTACTCATTTGGTTACGGAAATCTAATGAATACCTGTTGAGATTTTGCTTGACACATCACAAGCGGAAACCACAGCAAACCAACACTGAACATGATATCATAAGAACCCAGGTTAATAAAACTGACCACACGAATTACTAATAGGAAACCGAACTAATTACTGTAATCAAGTTTTAGCACAAGCTTTGGGATTCCGAAATTATCAGTCGGTGGCACCATATACATAAGCAGATTTCTAACGTTATATAACTGAATTTGTGCCAATCGTAATTTTTTCCTGTAATTGTGTAACAATTAATTGGTAAACAGGCAGATAAAATAAAACTTGAATCAATCCAAAGCCGGTGCTAAAAAGATTTGTAGAGACAATCCAGTAAACGCATAAACGAGGTCAAATAGTCGTTTCGAGATTTGTTATTAAATATCCTAAAGTTTTACAAAAAAGAAACAGCAATTATATAGTTTAATTGGGACAAAGTGAAACGAACTTTCGTGTTTTTGACCAGCAGCATAGTAGCGTTACGAGCAGCACGAGAACCAGCACCGCGAAGCAGATCATCAGTACCAGCACAATCAACGGCAAACCTGCACAAACGTATTCTACAATTATTTATAATAATGCCATACTGCTTACAGTTTATTCAAGTCACCTCACAATAAGCGCAAAATGAAAAAAAGTCAGTAACCATACCACATAATTTTTCATGAGCCTCAGATATGCCATTTCATATACAGTTTTTTTAATACACATAAATCTACATCTACCAAGTTATACGACCAACTGTCTGTGCATGTGAGGCCTCGGTAGAATATGGTGCACCTGAAAATGAATAGGGTAGTTATTATAAATTCATGACACGTTAGGTAGACATCAAAAAGACAAAATACTCGTACAACATTCGAAATTAAACGTGTTAAAAGGCCACTTAGTTAACAAACTCGCATTTCCATGAACTTCCCGTGTTACCGGTGGCGGTGCATTTGCCTCCGTGTGAGCATGGGTCAGTCAAACACACTTCACTGGGAACACCTGTGTGAGTGCGTGAGTGAGTGAGTGAATGAGTTAGTGAGTGAGTGAGTGAGTGAATGAGTGAGTGAGTGAGTGAGTGAGTGAGTGAGTGAGTGAGTGAGTTAGTGAGTGAGTGAGTGAGTGAGTGAGTGAGTGAGTGAGTGAGTGAGTGAGTGAGTGAGTGAGTGAGATAGTGAGTGAGTGTGTGAGTGAGTGAGTGAGTGAGTGAGTGAGTGAGTGAGTGAGTGAGTGAGTGAGTGAGTGAGTGAGTGAGTGAGT
>OZ038442.1:22973358-22978358 GCA_964036265.1 Daptonema setosum
ACTCGGTATGTCGGTCACGTTCCAATCAACGGTGTAGTCCACAACCATTGTCGTCAACTCGTCATCCTCTCTCGTTTCCGGGATGCAGTGATCTGAGTTTGTTTGGTCATCGTTGGGAAACATCAATACAGCTGATTTTACATCTATACTGCTCATGATTGATTATGCAAAAAATCCGAATCGAGTTTACAAGCAAAGAAAACTACATCAGTAAAACTTTTCCTTCAGTGTCAGTTGCATACGAGATTTCAAATTCTGGAAAGGGCTCAAAATAAAAGATTTTTTTCAATTCTGAAGTATTTTGATCTTCAGTATAATAACCCGTCATTCTAATATTATTATGCATGTTTCTGAATTAATTAGAATATGTCTTGCCTCGAAGAGGTGAGCGCAGCCAATTTCCCCAGTAAGACTTTTCTCCTTCAACAATGATCGAAAGTGTTACAACGTATTGCATAATGAAACACGAGCAGTATATGTACATCTACATCTATAATTTCTAAAATAATCTAAGTACATTAAACTTGAACAAGCGACCACAAGTCTAGCTATTATATAGTGTTGTTATCAGGTTCTTTTCGTCATTCAACTGAAAAATAAATGACAGCTAAAAAATACAACAACCCACTATATTAATACCAAAACCAAGGCATCCAACCGTCACCAGAACAGCCCAATATAAACGCAAGACCAAAGATCAAGGCCAAAGAATAGGAACCCATTGAGTTATTAAAACGAGTCTAATTAATATATCTGCAATATTCATTTAACCGGTTCGCTGTATTTGTAATCGGGCTCTAACAAAAACATTCTACTTCATCACCGATAATGTGACCTAACTTGAACTTATTTCATGAGAAATAGTACTAAAAAACTTTTAAACGTATTCGAAACCGAAAGATTCTATGTTAATACTTCACCGAGATTGAATATTATGAGAGACGGTGGATGACTGGCCGATCGTATGACGGCGATGGATGCAGAATTTATGATTTGTTGACACGATCGCTGTATCATGCATCCTACATATGGATGGATGTATCTGTTACAGGTGGTGGTATAACTGTGCCCGTACAGAAACTGTCGCCGTTTGTGACTCGTCACACTCACATTACATCAACAATCATGTGAAAATTACGTGTATTTTTTATGCACATGTATAATATTAACGGCATTTACAACATGACGATCGGCTTTGGTGTTTATATTTGCAAACGTTCATTTTCAAAGTGTTCCAATGACCTGCTAGATTATGAACAACGCAACAAAGGACACGACTGTTTGAGATCAAATGAGACCAACAATGGACGTACAGATACATACATAGAGCTTTTGATGTAAGAAAGTTTTTAAAACGAAAGTAACTTATGTTTTTCATCTAAAACTGGATCTGCTGCGAAACGAGCAAAGAATCTTCTCGTAACCAGTCAGAGATTTATCATTTGTCTCAAACCTGCCCAGAAGACTTGGCTACCCTGTACTTGCCATGTGACCATATGATGTTTGTATAACGGAAATGAATGATTTCTGCCTCCGATCATGGTAACGAAATACTTACCTACACAGGCACATACACATACATATATGTAGATGCATGTAATGTGATATTATACGAGGGGGCTTGCATTGTGAGACCAAAAAAAAGACTGGTGAACGTCATGGAAAGAAATTATCAATCAACCATAAAATGGGTGTGGTTGTTCATCTAGCTTGATGCCAAACTAAACATTCAAACATCGTTGATCAAAACAAGAAAAAACTTGTAAGTAGAAAACTGCTGAAAAAAGATTTATCGAACCAACCAATGAATGCTGTTGTTGTTGTTGTTGTTGTTGTTGTTGTTGTTGTTGTTGTTGTTGTTGTTGTTGTTGTTGTTGTTGCTGTTGTTGTTGTTGTTGTTGTTGTTGCTGTTGTTGTTGTTGTTGTTGTTGTTGTTGTTGTTGTTGTTGTTGTTGTTGTTGTTGTTGTTGTTGTTGTTGTTGTTGTTGTTGTTGTTGTTGTTGTTGTTGTTGTTGTTGTTGTTGTTGTTGTTGTTGTTGTTGTTGTTGTTGTTGGTTTGTCGGTGATGGCTGTTGATTCAGACGTTGGGTCCCACGTCATTGACGTTATTTCCGTAATTGAAGTTTGAACCGACGCTGCAGTTGTCGGCTCCTCGTTGACGCTTGTTGTAACAGTAAATGAGGTTTGGCCCGTAGCTTTCGAAGTATGTTCTTTTGTTGTTGATGTGGATTCAGCGAATGTACTTTGGTCTGATGATTCAGACGAGTGTTCATCCGTTATCAAAGTGGTTTCATCTGTAATTGAAGTGGCTTCAGTAAATGAAGTTTGATCAGAAGTTTCAGATGTCTGCTCATCCGTTGCTGATGTTGCTTCAGTGAATGAAGTTTGATCCGATGGTGCAGATGTCGGCTCGTCTGTTATTGAGGTGGCTTCGGTGAATGAAGTTTGATTCGATGGTTCAGATGTCTGCTCGTCTGTTAATGAGGTGGCTTCTGTGAATGAAGTTTGATCCGTTGGTGCAGATGTCTGCAAGTTGGTTATTGAGGTAGCGTCAGTGAATGAAGTTTGATCCGATGGTTCAGATGTCTGCTCGTCTGTTAATGAGGTGGCTTCAGTGAATGAAGTTTGATCCGATGGTGCAGATGTCGGCTCGTCTGTTATTGAGGTGGCTTCGGTGAATGAAGTTTGATTCGATGGTTCAGATGTCTGCTCGTCTGTTAATGAGGTGGCTTCTGTGAATGAAGTTTGATCCGTTCGTGCAGATGTCTGCAAGTTGGTTATTGAGGTAGCGGCAGTGAATGAAGTTTGATCCGATGGTTCAGATGTCTGCTCATCTGTAATTGAAGTGGCTTCATTAGATGTAGTTTGATCCGAAGTTTCAGATGTCTGCTCATCTGTTATTGAGGTGGCTTCAGTGAATGAAGTTTGATCCGATGGTTCAGATGTATGCTCGTCTGTTATTGAAGTGGCTTCGGTGAATAGAGTTTGATCCGATGGTTCAGATGTCTGCTCGTCTGTTATTGAGGTGGTTTCTGTGAATGAAGTTTGATCCGTTGGTGCAGATGTCTGCAACTTCGTTATTGAGGTGGCTTCGGTGAATGAAGTTTGATCCGATGGTTCAGATGTCTGCTCATCCGTTTTTGAGGTGGCTTCGGTGAATGAAGTTTGATCCGATGGTTCAGATGTCTGATCGTCTGTTATTGAGGTGGCATCAGTGAATGAAGTTTGATCCGATGGTACAGATGTCTGCTCGTCTGTTATTGAGGTGGCTTCGGTGAATGAAGTTTGGTCCGTTGGTGCAGATGGCTGCACGTCTGTTATTGAGGTGGCTTCGGTGAATGAAGTTTGATCCGATTGTTCAGATGTCTGCTCGTCTGTTATAGAGGTTGCATCGGTGAATGAAGTTCGATCCGTTGGTGCAGATGTTTGCAAGTTCGTTATTGAGGTGGCTTCAGTGAATGAAGTTTGATCCGATGGTGCAGATGTCTGCTCGTCTGTTATTGAGGTGGCTTCGGTGAATGAAGTTTGATCCGATGGTTCAGATGTCTGCTCGTCTGTTATTGAGGTAGCTTCAGTGAATGAAGTTTGATCCGATGGTGCAGATGTCCGTTCGTCTGTTATTGAGGTGGCTTCAGTGAATAGAGTTTGATCCGATGGTTCAGATGTCTGCTCATCCTTTATTGAGGTGGATTCGGTGAATGAAGTTTGATCCGATTGTTCAGATGTCTGCTCATCTGTAATTGAAGTGGCTTCATTAGATGTAGTTTGATCCGAAGTTCCAGATGTCTGCTCATCTGTTATTGATGTGGCTTCGGTGAATGAAGTTTGAACCGATGGTTCAGATGTCTGCTCGTTTGTTATTGAGGTGGCTTCAGTGAATGAAGTTTGATCCGATGGTGCAGATGTCCGCTCGTCTGTTATTGAGGTGGGTTCGGTGAATGGAATTTGATCCGATGGTTCAGATGACTGCTCATCCGTTATTGAGGTGGCTTCGGTGAATGAAGTTTGGTCCGTTGGTGCAGATGTCTGCACGTCTGTTATTGAGGTGGCTTCGGTAAATGAAGTTTCATCCGATGGTGCAGATGTCTGCAACTTCGTTATTGAGGTGGCTTCGGTGAATGAAGTTTGATCCGATGGTTCAGATGTCTGCTCGTCTGTTATTGAGGTGGCTTCCGTGAATGAAGTTTGATCCGATGGTGCAGATGTCCGCTCGTCTGTTATGAGGGTGGCTTCGGTGAATAGAGTTTGATCCGATGGTTCAGATGTCTGCTCATCCGTTATTGAGGTGGCTTCGGTGATTGAAGTTTGATCCGATGGTTCAGATGTCTGCTCATCTGTAATTGAAGTGGCTTCATTAGATGTAGTTTGATCCGATGTTTCAGATGTCTGCTCATCTGTTATTGAGGTGGCTTCGGTGAATGAAGTTTGATTCGATGGTTCAGATGTCTGCTCGTCTGTTATTGAGGTGGCTTCGGTGAATGGAGTTTGATCCGATGGTTCAGATGTCTGCTCATCCGTTATTGAGGTGGCTTCGGTGAATGAAGTTTGATCCGATGGTTCAGATGTCTGCTCATCTTTAATCGAAGTGGCTTCATTAGATGTAGTTTGATCCGAAGTTTCAGATGTCTGCTCATCTGTTATTGAGGTGGCTTCGGTGAATGAAGTTTGATCCGATGGTTCAGATGTCTGCTCGTCTGTTATTGAGGTGGGTTCAGTGAATGAAGTTTGATTCGATGGTACAGATGTCGGCTCGTCTGTTATTGAGGTGGCTTCGGTGAATGAAGTTTTATCCGATGGTTCAGATGTCTGCTCGTCTATTATTGAGGTGGCATCATTGAATGAAGTTTGATCCAATGGTTCAGATGTCTGCTCGTCTGTTGTTGAGGTGGCTTCGGTGAATGAAGTTTGGTCCGTTGGTGCAGATGTCTGCACGTCTGTAATTGAGGTGGCTTTGGTAAATGAAGTTTGATCCGATGGTGCAGATGTCTGCTCGTCTGTTA
>OZ038442.1:22983358-23040858 GCA_964036265.1 Daptonema setosum
GAAAATGTATCCTAGGTTAATCAAGATTAGCCAGGATTTGGACGTGTATGGGGCCTTTGTAATTTTGCGTTCAAGATGCCGGAACCAATTTTCGCGGTTTTTGGATTATTGACAAAACTGTTTAAGTTGAATGTTTTAATGGACCCTATGGTACTAAAATAAGTCAATAAACATGAAATATTTTGTTTTTAGTTATTTTAAGCTGAAAAATAAGAGTTTTGAATTTTCCTATTTTCAGACTAAAATCGGTGATTTTCGTGGAAAAAGAAGCAAATATTATATTTATTATGAATGAATGCAAACTTACTCTCCTGTTAAATGTTTAAGAATATTTTTGAACATTCTATATTACATACCAACATCAATTTTCGTCAAATAACAGTTGATATGGCGAGATAACTGACAAAAATCACTGAAAACAACCCTAAATATGGCAGAATTCGAGAAAAAGACGCATATAGCTTGGTCAGGGTATCTTGTTACTAAATATTTTCCTGAAAACCTAATACTGAACAATTAATAAGTTGGGCATGTTTAATGATATGTTATACAAATGTAGTGTGAACAGCTGAAAAATATTGAATAAGTTTGAACGCGCGCCGAAATTTGAATGCGCGCCAAAAGGATTACGGTAAAATTTTCGGAGTAACGAGAAACTGTGACCAGAGTTTAACTCATGAATTAAAACGTTGTAAGTTAAAATAAATAGCAGAATCAAAATTTTGCCCCACCCTGTATAATAATCACTCACTCACTCATTCACTCACTCACTCACTCACTCACTCACTCACTCACTCACTCACTCATTCACTCACTCACTCACTCACTCACTCACTCACTCACTCACTCACTCACTCACTTACTAACCCACTCACTCACTCACTTACTCACTCACACACTCACCTACTCGCACACTCACTTACTCACTCACTCTCTCCCACACTCACTCACTCACTCACTCACTCACTCACTCACTCACTCACTCACTCACTCACTCACTCAACCACTTACTCACTCACTCAATCATTCATTCACTGACTCACTCACTCGCTATCTAACCCTGACTTACTGCCACTTGTTCTCGAGCGAATGTATAAAAATTCGGACAACTGTTCAATCGACAAACCAAAATGAACTGTAAATTGTCTGTTATCTGGAAACCTTTTCTCCAGAAATTTTTATTATTGTGTGCTATGATAAGTAGAGTCATAGCGATTTTGTATCTCACGTTATTTTGGGCAACACCACGCGAAGTTTGAAGCTTATTTGCGGAAAGTTTGAAGCTTCAGGCCATAGAAAGTGGAAAGTTGACGTACGTTTGTTGGAAAAATAGTGCTGCTGACATGCAAAATTGAACTCTGAACAATTTGATATATGACATGATTTTCCTTAATATTTTTTTTAGTATAAATATCTTTCTTTTTTTCAGAAATAAGTGGGAATTCAATTTGCGAAGTTAACTTTATTAATTGCATACAATTCGAGTCATCTGATCGCAGCATGTGATATTGTACCGACTCGTCAACGATTATAAACGAACAATTTTGAAAGGTTAGTGCCTTTTTTATCTAAGTCTTTATTTTTTCCAGTCGGGCATGTTTAAGCGTAAACCCCCTTTATAAATTTGTTCTTGGATGCTCGGTTCCGAAAGGCACACCACTTATCTATAGAGTTTTGATGTTTTTAAGATATGTAGCGAAGGCGAACCCCTTTGTAAAAAGATCGATCCAGCCAGCCTGGGCTCAAAACGGACGTCGATTTAGCCGTCGTTCTGTTCTCGTTAATATCCTGTTTTGAGCTCGAGACGGCTAGGTCGCTCTAATTTTTGGGCTCTTGAGGACTCGCTCGCTCGAATATTCTCTGAGTAGGGGTATTTAGTGCTACCCCAACCCCTCTCCGTTTCATCCCTGTTCTTCTGTGACTTCAAGAATTCAGTAATAATTAGAAACCTTCCTTGCATCCTTGTCCAATCCTTCATTGTCGTTCAGCCATTCGTACCCACTTTTAGCACTTATTTTTACCCACTGATCATCGAATCCTAACCTACGTATACGTTAAGTTTTGGTTAACTCTGCTGGTTTGGCGCCGACCATGACTTTTGACAGGGCAACCTTAGTTATTGTTAGTTCAAATGATGTCGAAAACTCATAGTGAGTGAAATTAAAAAGGTATATAAAAGTTCATAATCATTATAGTGTAATAGTTCATAATCATTATACATTACACTTCCATTCCGGGGTGACGGTTTTTTTGTCATTGCTCCCTTGAATGATCCATGAAACACGGCGCAAAACGAGTTTTCCGGCGCAAGTTTACTTTTTTGATGTAATTAATTTTTATTAGTACGAGTTAATAGTTTTTTGTTAATGTTGTTTGTTTATTGTTTCAGTTTAACCGCCACAGCAACCGTGCATTTACAATGGTGCTGTCACAAAAGCAGCGTGATGAACTGTTAGTTGTTCAATTTTTCCTGCTGGTTTAAACAGGCTAAACCAACCTAATTATTAGGTATATCATACTGAAGTTTCAAATTATTGGTGTTAGTATTGAATCAAAGTATGTTTGTCTCTGGCGAATGTTTGATTTTAAACGCATGAAAGAAGTGTAGGGTACACTTGTCATTGTCAGTCAATGCATAGTATTTCGTGTTGAAGTTGCTGGTTGCGGCTTCCATAGTTGTTCGACACGTTAGATACAGTTGAGACTGGTCTATTAATGAATGTACTCTGGTATAACTAAGTAGTTTGTAGCGTAATCGGGTCGTGAGAAAACTTTTTGATCACTGCATAGCTCAATTTTATGAAAAATGTTTGTGCCTATCATGATATAATGCCATTAATTGATTGACTGTTCTGTTGTTGATCAGCGCAAGCAGAGTTTGTTTTGTTTTTGCAGTACATAGTAAACATTTGTATTAGCACTGGATAAACTGTATGAATAAGCAAGCGGCCACGCGCCTTCTACCGGCGACTAACCGACTGTAGTTTGTACTGTTGTGTTGCGAATGCACTCGTCTGTTTGTTATTGACTGGTTGTTGACTTTGTATCCGAGGTGTTGCAATGCCCCGCGTCATCTGCTGTTTGAATTTCGTATCAAATAGTTTTAGTGCGATTTTACCAGATATTATTACTTATGGGACTCAGTGAAAAAAAGTTTATTCGAGGTGTTAAATTTTTGGTTGATGTTGCTGCTTTTGGGTTCTGGTTCGCCGTCTACATAGTCTATTAATTAGAGAACTGATGTCCTACCTAAACATTTGTCCACATGAGTAATTAAGGAAGATTAGACGGGTAGGTTATAATTCGAGATTTTATGTGTCATGTGTCAGATTCTCTTATGTGCTTTGGTTTAAAAACCATTTTGTGTGCTGAGTTTTGATATTGGATAAAAAAAAATTTTGCAATAGAATGATTGCCATGCAACAATCGGAGCGTAAAAGCCAACAATTTGTCTACATTAACCCAGAAAAATAATTAATTTAAAAACTAATTTCAGTCACTATGACGAAATACAAAATCCAGGCAATGAGCATGCAAAGCCTCATGTATTTTGCGTACCGTGCATTCATGATGGTATATTGTGTGTGTGTGTGTGTGTGCCTTGGTATACATCGGGCACTACTCAGGGTTCCAATAGACCACAACAGGGAGCATCTGCCCTTGTCTGTGTGCCCCTTCTGTAGGGTGCGTTAGCGGATGATTGAGAGGGGAGGAATATTGCCTTGAAAAATAATGTGGGTTACGGCACATTTCGAGCCAGTTAAATGGCGTACGATTGAAACACGTTTTTTTTCGTTTTGTGCTGTTTTCTATGAGACAACATTTGTTGGTCCGCCACTACTATGGCAAGTACACGCAGTACAGTCCCACTGTTCGCAATCATTAATACAACTAAGCATCGAACGCTGGGGTGGTATAGTAGATTATGTGTTCGAGATTCGTCATTGACGTGAATAATTGGCTCTTTAAAAATAGATTTTTTCATTGATGGGAGGTGTAAAAATGTAACGGAGAGACAGAAGAGAATGTATGAGAAAAATATACTTGTGAAATTGAAGTATTACTTGACGAAAGTGTAATATTGTGTGATCAGCACTGATTATGATTAACAAGAACGGCACATTATAATGTGCAATGAGTATAATATATGATTACTACCATCATATGGTCGTGTTCCCTACCTATATTTTGGAAGTATTGGTACCGATGACGGCCCGCGATATGTTAAACACATGGTATGTGTGCCGCCAGCTCAACTATGCATGTGCCAGTGTGTTAATCTAATTGAAAGCATGTAGTACCGCGGCGCCATCAGTTTGATGCTCCTTTGAGGGCGCGTTGGCATATCAGAAGACACTGAGTCCTCACAACACTGCAAATTATGCACCCTTGGCTTTTGTTGTGTTTTACAGCTGGCTTTTTTGAAATGACTGGTTGGGATGGAAATTTCAGAAAAGTTGATTGACTTGATGGCTTGTAACGAACATGAACAGTGATTGTATACTGTATTTGTGTGAATTATTTATCGGCTGACAACCAGATAAGACTCGAGTCAAGCCTGTCCGCTGCCATGCATCCTTGATGAGTGCAGTGAAGATTGGAGGGCATTCGGGGGCTTTTAGTATTTTACTATAAAAAACGGATACGGGAGGAAAAACGAATAATACATGAACCGAATGAAGGAAATCATAGAGAGGAGGACCTTTCTTGTTTAGTTGGTTTGGTTGAGTGTTAGACTTTGGATAGCCAGGCAGGGGTGGGCCGGGTTTTTTGGCACTTTGCAGGGGGTGGGGGGGGTAGCCGACAGAAAATCCCATTTTACCCGACCTGTCCGAAAAGTGGGGGGGTAAGGTCGGGTAGGGGGGGGTAGAAAAAAAATTTTTTCGCATAAAACGCTTGTTTTTTGCTTGTTTTTTGCTAAAAAATCTTCTATTATATGGTATAAACATCACATATACCGGTTTTTTCAGGTTTTAACCAAGAAAATTAACCCAGAAAACGTGTTTCTTCGAAAAAAAATTCTTACAGCCAGAAAATTTTGAAAAATGAGCCTCAAAATCGAGGTTTAGAGGCCGATTTTCTCAAAAATTTCGAGTAGGGGGGGGGGGGGGAAGGGGTAGGCGACCTAAATTTTTGTCTAGGGGGGAGGGGTAGGCTACCCGCCGACCCTGAAAAGTGGGGGGGGGGTAAACCCCCCCTACCCCCCCCCCTGCGGCCCACCTCTGTAGCCAGGTCACGGGTTCGTCTCTCCGCTGCTCGGTTGGGTGGTGGCCTTCAGCGTACGATATAGCTCGGTACGGCCACATACGATTACCATGCGTGCTCAAGTTTGGAGCCAACTCTGACGCTGGAGTGACGATCAGTATCCTGGTGAGAGCAGGATAAATCCCAAACAACCTTGCCGTCATCGTATGTGGTTCACCGATTTTGTGAATTGAATACAAACAAACAAATAGAGATGAGGGGGGAGTTTATAAATTACGGCATTCATGAAATATATTATTATTTTGCAGAAACCATGCGATCGCCGACTACTTGCAATCATCGGGGTACCATCAGGCACTCACCGTATTCCAACAGGAGTCCAACCTGGTCAGTTTGTTTGATGTCTACTTGTTTCTTTCGTGAATACTGTATTGTTGGACGGCGTCATTCAATGGGCTTAGGTTTATTAAAACTGCCAACTGGTATTGTTAATTTATCTTTTGATTGTGTTAGTGTATTATGAAAACCTGAAATTTTGTTGTAATCACCATTCTTTCCCTTTAAAATGTCGATTTCCAACGAAAAATCTGTGCGCAAAAAAACAAAAACGTACTTTTTCTGCTTTAGGATGCGTCGGAAGCGGACAAAAAGTATGCTGGTCTGCTGGAGAAGAAGTGGACGTCGGTTATCAGATTACAAAAGAAGGTTTGTGCTTTAAGGAAAGGTAATTAAAATAAAGTCGTGCGTATGTGATATTTTATTAAATTTCATATTAGTATATGAGTGGTCAATTACCTTGCTGTCCAGGTTTCCAGAGGTGATTGCGGCGATATTCCTTACCCAAAGAGTGCTCAAAAACTGGGAATTGTGTAAACAATAAAAAAATTTTTTACACCGTCATTCAATAAAATGCTTGATTGTTAAACACTAACGTTTGAAATGATTGCTTACTTCATCTCGTCATTACAGGTAATGGATCTGGAAGCGAAACTATCGGAAGCCGAAAAAGAATACATTCACGGTGCGCCAACGCGTGACAAAAGATCGCCGACCGAGTGGATACCAAGACCACCTGAGAAATACGCGCTCACCGGGCACAGGTTACAATCACACACATACTTTCCTATTTTTTCATTGAGAAAAGTGGTAGATTTTCTTTCATTCACGTTATACGTGTTACTAGTGGTGATATCCGTGGTATTTATTATTTTATTTGAACTATACTTCAACAGAAGCTTTGACACATTTAGTTTGATACGTTTTATCATTGCTAATTTCAAGATTCCCATCCCATATATTCACCGTACGACCGTAGTATTTTTCTTTCCTGCTTGCAACATTTAATTTAATAATGTTGAGTTGTCTTGAGCCTGGTTTCTTGAAAAAGTTAAGTTCGAAAACAGGGGTGGGCCGGGTTTTTCGGCACTTTGCAGGGGGTGGGGGGGTAGAATTTTGAAATCTCAGTTTACCCCCCCCCCCCACCCCGAAAAGTGGGGGGGGTAAGGTCGGGTAGGGGGGGTAGGAAAAAATTTTTTTCGCGAAAAAGCCTTGTTTTTTGCTTGTTTTTGCTAAAAAATATTCTATTATAAGGTATAAACATCACATGTACCGGTTTTTTCAGGTTTTAACCAAGAAAATTGACCCAGAAAACGTGTTTGTTCGAAAAAAAAATCTCACAGCCAAAATTTTTTGAAAAATAAGCCTCAAAATCGAGGTTTTGAGGCCGATTTTCTCAAAAATTTCGAGTAGGGGGGGGAGGGGGTAGGCGACCTAAATTTTTGTCTAGGGGGGGGTGCTACCCGCCGACCCTGAAAAGTGGGGGGGTAACCCCCCCCCTACCCCCCCCAGCGGCCCACCTCTGTTCGAAAATATTGTAGGGCGCCCGTGACTCGCGTCATCTTCCACCCGGTTTACACGCTGATCGCATCGTGCAGTGAGGACGCCAGCATCAAGGTATGGGATTTTGAAACCGGCGATTTCGAGCGCACATTGAAGGGACATACCGATTCCGTTCAGGATCTGGCATTCGATCCGGCTGGTAAAGTTTTAGGTTGGTTGTTGTGAAAAATCTAGCAGATAATTTACTTGACAAAAACACTTAAGCATGAGTACCGAATAATGGTTTTTTATACAGTTGTCCATCTACGCTTTCTATTTATCGAATTAGATTATTTATGTCGTTTTTTGTCAAAAAGTTTGTCTTTTTGTCACGCTTTTCAATTGCCGAGTCTTCAGTCAAATTAATTGAGTTGAGTCAATCCTGTCAGTTGATTAAAAGTATGTAAGATTTAAGTAATATATTCTCCCTATTTCAGCGTCATGCAGCGCGGACATGACGGTGCGTGTGTGGGATTTTACGGGCACATATGAGTGTGTACGGACGTTGAAGGGTCATGACCACAACGTGTCCTCTGTCACGTTCACACCCAATGGCGATCATCTGGTGAGTCATTGGTGTTTTTTTTACTAAAATCTACTGTATCAAAAATAAGGGTTCTTTTGAGTTTCATTGTTGATTTTAGAATTTATTTAACATAAGGTTGCTCAACAGTATAAGATCGGTGGTTTTTCAAAATAACCGTTGAATTATCGAACCGGCTAAACATTGCTAGAATGCTAATCAATAAATTTAAATGCTAAAATTTTCCACACCGATATATTTTATGAACCTTCCTGTTTTGCAGATCAGTGCATCGCGCGACAAAACAGTGAAGGTATGGGAAGTGAAAACTGGTTTTTGTATTGCCACGCTGTGCGGTCACTCGGAATGGGTGCGCATGGTGAGGGTGCATCACGATGGCATGCTCATTGCCACTTGCAGTAATGATCAGGTTGGCTAGTCACTTACGATTTATGAAAGTAGCTTCACTTTGTCATTTATTTTTGGTCCGGTTTTTATTTTACCGCTTCAGACTCTAAATATTAAAAGGTGCTGATTAGCATACAAACTTGTTTCTGTATTTTTTTACATCTACTGACCACTATCAAGTAAAGCATTTAAGTATTGTGTTATGCTAAATTCTTTTATTGTATTTTATTTTGCATACTACGCTACGGTTAAGTTGTTAGTCGTTGAGTGTACCTTATTCATTTCGTTCAATTCACTAAATAAAATTGCTCGACTTGAAATAACTTCAAGTTGCTAGTGGTTTATTATACTTTTTGTTATATTATTCGTTATCAATTATCAATTTTAAGACGGCACGCGTTTGGTCGCTGCAGTCTCGCGAGTGCAAGGCCGAACTGCGTGACCACAGTCACGTGGTGGAGTGCATCGCTTGGGCACCCGACACAGCTGCCGCTAGCATTAATGAGGTTACCTTTAAAACTCACAAGTTATTACAATACAAAAAACTGTTTGATTATCTCAATAAATATCTTTTATTTCATAGTGTTGTCATGTCATGTCATGATGATTTTTATCACAAAATCTCTCTTTATCGTAAATGGTTAACGGAGGAATTAACTATGATGAGTAAGTCAACTAATTGAATTCTTCAGCTACTCGAAGCATTTACATGAATTAAAAAATCAACTTGACATACACTTATGTTTATTAAAATTTGTAGGCGGCCAGCGACTCGCCGAGTCACGAGAACGCAGTGGTACCGGCCGGCGGTGGCAACAACAAGCAGAACAGACCCGGCCCATTCCTCGTGTCCGGATCACGAGACAAGACCATCAAGTTCTGGGATGCCAATGTCGGACTGTGTCTGTTCACTTTGGTTGGTGCTTGATTGATAGATAATAAGCTTAGCATCACGGTTGTTTTGTTCATAATGATGAGTAAAGTAAATGAAATAAAAGTGAACTGCTTCTCTATTGGCGCCTTAATTTATAATCGAAACACCTGTCTTAGCCTATTAATATAAAAAATTGTGCCCCCATTCCACACAAAAATACTTCACTCTTTGTTAAACCTAAATGTTCAGAAGTTTGATTACACTAGCGTGGTTTGGTTTTAATTGCCTCCCCTTTCGCCAAGCTGTCGCATTTATTGTTGTTGTTGTACAAACCTCATGTTTGTCTGAAACAGCAGAAAGTTTAAGGTATTCATTTCATGTTGATTTCCCGTTTTTCTGTACTTGCATTATGTTCAGGCCGGTCACGACAATTGGGTGCGTGGCATCAAGGTGCACCCGGGTGGCAAGTACCTGGTGTCGGCCAGTGACGATAAGACGGTCAGAGTGTGGAACATTGCCAACAAACGATACCAGAAAACCATCGACGCTCACTCGCATTTCGTTACGTCTATTGGTTAGTGAATACATTTTTTGTAACTGAAACTTATTTACGTTTCGTAAGTTTCATTTACAAGACTACCGTTTACCGTTCCTCCTATCTTGTAGCAACCACTGTTAATGAATTCACCGATCAAATTTAGTGTATGTCATTCAGACATATGTACTGGAAAAAATCTCGAAATTCGATTTTACTTGCAACTTAATTGAATTTATGTAATTTCAAAAGCAAAAAAATATGATTATTTGCAGACTTCCACCGTTCGGCACCGTATGTGGTGACGTCATCAGTTGATATGAGCATCAAAGTTTGGGAGTGCCGCTGAGCCGTTTCCATCGTCACAGCCGGAGGACATTTTTTGAAAAAAGTTTTAGAAGATAATACTACGAATTAGTCGGTGGTCGCTGTTGAATGTTGTAGTTTGGCTTTGTGCGGAGCATAGTATCAACTAATATTTATTACATTACATTCATTCGAGTTCCAATGGCGACACTGGCAAAAGTATATCGTTGGACATTCAGTAATCAACGGGGATTGACTGTTTGTAAGACATGGACATCTTATTTTCACTCATAAAAAGCATGATGACAGTGTATTTGCTTGGTGGTAGTTCTAGTTTGTGTCTTACACCCAGTCAATGTACCCTGACTAATGGCATGAAATGAGAAAGGCACGTTGCTCAACCGATAACAGCCGCAAGTTTGGCAGATGAACGGTCTGGACGGTTCGCTGCTGTGCCAACGTGTTTACGCTTTCTGTGTACACCACTTTTATAGGCAACAATGAATTGTGAAATGCAAACCATCGCTTTGGGCGTGGCAGGCAGGTTTTGGGTGCGAATTAATAGAATCATCCCGAGGTTTGGATGACTTTTTAGTGAATTCAGTTTCAGTATGATCTGAGCAAACGAATGCTGCCTGCTTCGCTTTGTGCATACTCCTGTTTGTGCAGTTCAAGTCACCAATATTAACTACCCTACCGCCCTTTTAATTTGTATACGGTATTTTCTTATTGTTTGTTGTTTACTATTAATTTAATATTTTTATATTATTATATATGCCTGTATTGCTCGATTTGATCAATCCAATCAACACAACTACAGCTTATGTCTACAA
This sequence comes from Daptonema setosum, assembly GCA_964036265.1. Lineage (NCBI taxonomy): Eukaryota > Metazoa > Nematoda > Chromadorea > Monhysterida > Xyalidae > Daptonema > Daptonema setosum. Next base: position 22,993,921 of record OZ038442.1, read on the forward strand.
ATATTCAACTGTTCTGAGTGCTCTACTAATCGCCGAGAGCTTCTCACTCTGCTGATTTTCCCTTCGTTATTTGAACGTTTTCACGACGTCGATGAAAGATTCAGTTACTTGATGAATTTTCGTTTTTTAAGCAACTGATTTCCCGTGACAACAATACAATACCTTTCATTGACTGTCGTGTCGAGCTCACAAAATGTTAGCTATTCTATAAAATATTATATTCAAATGCCATCCAACCTATAAATCACCCCGGTTGTTCGTAATCAATATTGCATGCCCCAACGTGTTTGTAGCGTATGAAAAATCCCGTTTTTTTATTAGTGAATTTTAAAGACTTACATGCAAAAATGGATGTAAAATTAAATTTGATTTACTATACGTTTGGGCCTTAGCAACACCATCATACTCAGTGTCTCTTTTTCGTCAGTGAATTTTGCTCACAATTATAGAAGATGTTTCTGACTGAGTGCGATGTGTTGATACCGAGAAAATGTATTTATAGTATAATGTACACTAACTATTTAATACACCATAAAAAAAAATTCATATACGGGAAACTAGATGTTCTAAGCAGAATCCCGCTTACTGATTATACTTGTGCTTCCAAAATCTGCTGTGGTAGGAGTCAGATCAAGCGAACATTTCAAAGTCGATCTGACTTTTGCCCTGTGAAATCGAAAACTGATTGCTTCAGCATTATTTGACTGATGGACTGCATGAAAGTATGTTTTTATTTTATTAGATTGGATTTTGTATCCATGGAAAAATTTAGAATTCTGATTTACAATAAGCCATGCAGATGCAGTCCACCATTCAAACAACTGCTCCGGCATTTTCCGTAGGTTTTCATTACGCTCGTATGTGTAACTTGGCCTATCCTATACATCAATAAACCTATCATTAATTTGAATTGAATTTGAATAAATAAGTATGTATGTTTACTTTTACTAATACCTAACCAACCGTTACTACTGCTCAAGATATGTAACTTTGAGTTCAGCTAGTTCCATCGTTGGTTGGTCATTACTACGTGTAATGTGTTGTCCATCGCCATTTGCACTTCTGCATCTAGATTTTTATCCACTTTTATTTTTATGTAGCTCAGAAGTAAAACAAGGTTGGATAAAACACCGGCTACACGCTTCAACGCCTCACGTTTCTGTGGTCTATTATTCACTGATACATTTATCATTAATGTAGTGTGTACTTTCTTTCTTCAGTATATGTATTATCGTAATTCAACGCTGATACTTATTTGTTTGTGCGTTCTAACGACCGTACCCGCCTCTTTACCATTGGTGTATTTTAAATACTGGCAGTTATTGGCGAATCCAAAATGCTGATTTACTCAATGGGCATCCGCGTTTGAAATTATCATGAATTTGATTAGCAAGTTGTTCGCCTTTGATTGCGTAGCATTGCCGCTGAGACTTGTCTTATTGTATTTATGGCAATTAGCGACAAAAGTTGTTGTGCAGGCACACAGAACATGTAAATTTTTTATGAATTCGTGCGTTATTTTCAATAAAACGATGACATTGATTTGAACGTGCCTGTACTCGATGTCTGCACCGGAGGTAATGTGAACGGCACTGATTCTAGGAACTGTGATAGAACTACAACAACCCTGTATTGTGTTTCTTTTTGCATGTTTATTTCTATTCCCCCATTTTCAGCTGCTGTAATTCTGAATTTGAATCCGTGATTACGCAGTTTTGATCAATATCCCCACCATACCTTCATACATACAATGATATATTACACATTAACATACACAAACCTACCCTCAATATAAATCAGCTTCTTTATTTATCAGCTATTTAGCTTTCAGAGATGGTATTTGGCGTGTTCAGTGTTCAGTACAACTTTAGGAGGTTGAAATAGAGGAGCATAATGGTTTTGAAATAGAATATTCTCATTCTCATAACACATTGTTCCACCTAGTTTGTTGTATTTCCATAAAGTTTTCATGTTCATACCCAAACACAACACACCTGTTTATCTTGTGACTGAAAAATTATTGCAACAATGAACGAAATACGGCTCACTGTTTTTATTGATAACATGAAAACCGAAAACTGAACACCGCCACCGCTAATTAAAATAAATATTACAAATATACACCCAAACCCATTATATTCAGTACGTTTATTTGTCATTTTTGTGCGTCGTTTCATGGTGTATTGCGTCGTGTATTCATGAACATTCAAACAAAATGCTACTATTCACACTAATAAAATGCGAGAACTTATTCAATAAATCGGTCGATATTCGTGAGATTCGGATAGATGTTGCTCGGTTTACGACCGACTGCTAGGCAGCTATTTTTTTTGGTTTCTTCGTATTTGTTTGACATGAATTGGTTGGTATTGTAATGAATTGATTGATAGAAATTTAAATTGGTTTTAACGATTGATAACTGTTTTTATAGAATGGCCTCCTCATCAACACGGCAGTCGGCCAAGAAGTTTGGTCGTCTTTTGGCGGGTAAAGTGGTGCGCATGAAGAAATTGGGTGTAGACGAACAGCCGGTGGTGCATGTAAGAGTGCCCAATAATGTGTTCAATGACTACCTCAAAATGCACTTTGTGGAACATAATGATCATTGGTTGGCTTTCATGGCATGTTTTACATAAAATAATGAGTTACACAATGCCATTGTTTATAAAAAGCAGCAATCGGGTTATTGGTCATCCTAGTTTTCGGGTGAATGATACTTCATACTTGGAGTACATTTAGTATTATCCAATTCAGTACGAAGTCCTTTTTCAGTTGCTATCGATTGTAATTTCGCTTATTGATTATTCTTAGTCATATTGAGTCAAACCACAGAACGTCTGTTAATTATCAGGGCTGTGGATGCGAAAGGTGCCAGTAAGCTGGGCGACTGGGTGCTCATCCGCGAACGGGAGTGGCGAGTGGCCCGGGATATCGGACATGATGTAGACAGGATTCTGTACCAGTACGGTCAGATCAAAGACCCCATCACCAGGATGCACGGATCGGTTAACACTGTTTTGTTTTTATTTATTGTGGCATTTTCTTTGGCTGATTTTTTTATTATAGATCCAGTTCAGTTAAATTGAATCTTTCGCGATTAATTCTGTTAATATCCCTTCAGCTCCATATATTGCAAGTTATAGTTCATTTGGTTATTTTGACGTAAGCGGGCAATCAGTCTTTCAAACATCGTCACAATTCAGCAACCTACCCAGCGATGTTCAGCTACAGTAACTCGCCTGTTTTGTTTCCAGGCATTCGGTGCCACCAAGGATGTGTTTGGGTACGTATCTGATTACCGAACAGACCACATCAACCAGGCACTCGGCAAACCCGATTACCACTTGAAGACGGCCGTCAAGCAGGTCGTGGATGAAACTGACCAGGACCAGGATGATTTCAGTGTGTCTTGATTGTTATTCAGTTTTCCAGGGTTTCTTGTTGGTCAAGAAGTAGTTTGGTGTGCTGTTTGGTTTCAGATTTGACTTTTTGCTCTTGCTAAAATTTTCAGGAAAAATCTGTTTCACATGACTCTTTGATTTCATTGCATAACCAGGTGAAGGGACAATCGTTTGAAAACAAGATACTTTGACCCATTTCTAATTTCATGCACAACCTACCTGGGTAAATGAACATTGAAACGTGTTTTCATCATTATACTTTCTAATTCTAACTATTTTTACCTGGGATGGTTTTTGCTTTTTAGTATGCATTTTAGATATATAACATTCACCGAACATGTATTTTTGTTCCCATTATTGCTCAAATACGATTTTATATTTTCAAAGTGCTATTGAATGAAATTTACTGCGCTTGTATGTGGACGACAATTTAAGTTGGGAAATACTAAACTGAATGGTTACATCCAACGTACCTTTTGATGTTGTTTATTCACCCTGAAAGTTTCAATTTTCGACTATTTTCTAGGGTATTGAAACTGTTAGAAGAAATATTACGAATTTTTTTCGCAATTTTTATTCATTGTGATGAACGTCAGATTCAACATTTGGAATATACCGTCCATGACTGACCGAATTTGATCATTAATTCAGAAAATGTCGTCACCGGATGACGTGGTGGGTGAAAATGCCCGGGAGATTTTCGTGCTGGATTTTGTGAAAGACCGGGCGGATGACATCGCGTGCCTGTTGGCCACCATCGACAATGCTGGCATGCCCAGAAAGGAGGTTACACATGGACCAAGGACTTGTCTACAGCACATGCCCAGGTTAACAACATTAGAGGTGATATTTGTCATACGAAAAAATGCATCGCATTATAACAAACCAGGGACAGAAATATGGTTTAACAAAGATGAAATTTGTAGACATGATAGGTTGAAGAGCACTGTCTAACTTAGAATAAGCAAAAAGTGACAAAATACCTTTCGATGTTTCGGCTCGCCGTGAAAAAGTCATGTTATATGGTATAGACCCCGTTTTTCTTGTTATATTTTCCATTGCAAATGAATCTTTCTGACTAGAAAAAGTTTTTAAGAAAAAATACATTTTATGTGACCCGAATATATGTGGAAACACTGGCCTAACTATATCTATGCATATCTGCATTGCTTTCTGAAAAAATTGTCAAGTTATATTTACGAATTTGGTTCAGACACATGCGTCGACGTGCCATGTCCCACAACGTGAAACGTTTCCCGATCACCCAACGTCGTTTCGCCGAAGCATCGGCTAGCCAGACCAAACACCGTGCCAAGCCACCCAGTCGACACTGGCGACGAAGACCTGCCAATCTGCTGCAGGTTGCGTTCATAGCAAGTTTGGAGTAGTGAACCAAAACTAAAGTTTATATCTCACCATTCTGATAATCAAATTATAATAAAGTATCTTGTCATAACTTATAATCATCGTTTTCGCGTTATTAGTCAAATATCAGACTGGCTCTGTGATTGCACTCAGTGGTAAATGCACTCTGTATTCTGATGTATAATGTACTACTTTAATTGATATTGTACTTACACGTATTCAATTAAATGAAACGTATTTGTGAAGATAACTGTAAATATATCCTTTGAACTTTAGGCGTATCTGCAACGGGCCCGCCGTCACCGATGGCTGGAAACGCACATCTGGCATGCCAAACGATTCCACATGATCGATCGATGGGGATATCGACTGTCGATGCGTTCGTGTGCTCGCTCACATCGGGCTGCTTATAGGTTGTTGACATTTGTATTTTAGTTGTCATTAATTGTAGCTGGTAGGTTGTTGTAACGCTAATTGGCTGTAACAGGGGTGGGCCGGGTTTTTTGGCGTTTTGCAGGGGGCGGCGGGGGGGGGGGGGGGTAGCCGACAGAAAAACCCATTTTACCCGACCTGTCCGAAAAGTGGGGAAGGGGTTAAGGTCAGGTAGGGGGGTAGAAAAAAATTTTTTCACATAAAACGCTTATTTTTTGCTTGTTTTTGCTAAAAAATCTTCTATTATAAGGTATAAACATCACATATATCGGTTTTTTCAGGCTTTAACCAAGAAAATTGACCCAGAAAACGTGTTTCTTCGAAAAAAAATTCTCACAGCCAGAAAATTTTGAAAAATGAGCCTCCAAAAATTTCGAGTAGGGGGGGGAGGGGGTAGGCGACCTAAATTTTTGTCTAGGGGGGAGGGGTAGGCTACCCGCCGACCCTGAAAAGGGGGGTAACCCCCCTACCCCCCTGCGGCCCACCTCTGGGCTGTAATCGATTATATCATAGTGGTTGAATTGGTAATCGTAATTTACACTTGATTTTTCGATAGTTTTTTTGGTTTGTTATAGTTATGTTCCAAGGATTGACTGTCGTTGTTAATCTAAAATTGCCATTTGGTTGTTTTTTGCATCTATAAATTAGCTTAATTTGCTCAGATATGTAAGCCAACGGCAATTCGTTTTAGAGACGTCCGCAGTCATGCCATTGTTCAGGACATCAGCTTCCATACGGCTCTGCAGGTTATTCTACAGGGTGTCCCACGTAACTTGCAATATTCTGCGAGGCCGCCAAAATTTTTGTGGTTGAGCTATTCAAAAAATTAAAAAAGCAAATGAAAGCCCATTTTATAAAGTTTTTTTCGCCGCTTACTAGAAGTTCATAGCTATTACGCAGATCGAGATATTTTCATTTCTCCAAAAGTAGTCATTTTCAGTTTTGAAATCTCAGTGGGCTCGGTGATCAATAGTACCGGTTGAAACCTATTTAAATAACTTTATCTTGTCAAGAAGATTGAAAGCTGATTATTTCCCGTGTAATTGAATGTAAAAAGGTAGTTTTATGATTCAAAATACGGTTTTGAGAATAAATCGGTAATGTGTCTTGTTTGTGATTTGTATGTCTTTTTATGACTCCTGCGTGGTTTCGGTCGATTATCCAACGTATAAATATGTCCCATCATGATTTAAAAAAAATACATTTATTATTAATGATCACAAAAATTTATTTTCAGACTTATATTAACTTCAATGATGTACTGTGTTTCTAGAACAATTTTTAGAGCCCCCGATGAGACATCGAAAACTTAAAATGACTACTTCTGGAAAAGTAGCCATAACTTGAGCACTGTTTGTACAGTAAACCTCTGGTAGGTGGCAAACAAAACTTTACAAACTGGACTATCATTTGCTTTTTTAATTTTCAAAATAGCTCCACCACAAAAATTTTTGTGGCCTCGCAGAATATTGCAAGTTACGTGGGACACCCTATATATTGATAACTTCATAAGTTGCTGACTTTATGCTACTACGTATTTACAGATCACATGCACAGATAACTCGGATCATGGCCGACAAACACTCGTTGAACAGCTGAATAAATTGGTCAACTCGTGCAACGGAGGGCTTACTTTTCGTTATGCAGCAGGTTTAGTGTAACTATGGTGATCTGATTTTACCATCCATTCCTAAACACTCATCGTAATTTAGTATTCAATGTGCCATATTTATTTGCCACTTGAAAATATGTAAGTCTTTCGAAGGCTGAAGCTATATCCAGTATAACATGTCATTAAAGTTTATCGATGAAAACTTGAGATTTTTTTAACTTATTTATAATGATTAAAATTTGTAGCGTTCAACGGCAGCACCGAATGTAACGTGATCGTGCATGACCCCACATCCGGTTTGTGTATCGGCCCGATAACGTACCACTGGATCGACACGGCATCCATCTGGATTTGGTCACATCCATCCATCACGGCCACATTGATTTCTACTATCGTCAAGTTGTTTGCGCTTGAAAAACGTTGGTGGCGGTTGTTGTTATTGTTGTTGTTTTGTTGTTTGTTTTTGTTGTGTTGTTGTGGTTGATGCTGTTGTTGCTGCTGCTGCTGCTGCTGCTGCTGCTGCTGCTATTGTACTTACTAGGGTGAACCCGTTGCTACGCAACTGAGTGTTAATTTTACAAAGATTATTTTTCAAACAAACCCATCGATATCCAAAGTTATGTAGCTTTAATATACAGGGTGGGCCAAAAAAAACGACTACACTTTGATCTGATATAAAAATGGCTGTGTAAAATTTTAACAATCGTCGTTTTCACCATATGTTAACAACATATAAACTTAGTTATATTGAGAATTTCGTTAAGATCGGTTGAGGTTTGAGAGAATTGGGCACTTTTGACTGAAAAAGTGGATCGCTCGTTTTTACAACAGCCATACACAGCCATATACGTCAATTTGTCCCTACGATGAGATTTGTCATTGAGACATGAACATCTGTTGTTTTTGGGGAATTTTCCAGTACAGTTAGCCTTTTCCCGCCTCAATAGATGAATTTCATCGGGAAATTTTAGTTTTGAAACGTGTGTGAAAATTTCAGATGAAAGAGTGAGAAAGTAACTTTTACTACAGTATGACCCATTTTAAACGTGTTTTCGAATTTTTTGTCTAAATTAAATTAGGTTGAATTTTATCATATGCTGTATTTGACCGTTTTAATAGTTTTTGATGAAAATTATAGACAACAAATTAAAAAAAATTATTTATAGTCGGTTATGATAAACCTTTCCAAAAAGGTGTTTAGAAATTTATGTACACGCACATAGAGAAATTGATTTTGTAAAAATATTCTTTGTCGTCGTGTTTGACACTTTCACGAAAGTTTTACAAGAAATTTTGTTCAGAAATTTGTCGTTATTTTCATAAAGGTAAACCGGGAAAAATAACGAATTTCGTGTAAATTATTCACCCAAAGCCAGTAATAAAGTTTGGTTATCACTTTTTTAATTTTTCCGGACGTTATTTTATTTGATCTTGTTCAGAAAAATAATCGCTCATCCATGCGACAATTTTAATTCGACACACTAGTGTAAACCTTGTGCTACAATTCTAAACCTGACGAAAGAACAGTTTTACAAAAATGTTTTTTATGTGCGGCTGGTAGAATATTTCCTGAAAAACTTGGAAAGGTTTATCATAACCGACTATAGTGCCATTATAAGCCGTTGTAAAAATGCGTGAGACGTTTTTTGGGATAAACGTGCACAACTTTTGTTGGAAATCATACATCATGATGAAAACTTCAGGAAAACTGAAATATTATGTTGTTAATATATGCTGGAAACGACAGGCCAAAAGATTGGACACAGCCACCTCTGAGTCAGATCAAAGTGTAGTCGTTTTTTTTGGCCCACCCTGTATGTACATACTGTGAACCTGTATCATGCAACTCAAGTCGACACAGTTCTAACCTAACATAAGTTATAGTATACCAACAAATTATTGGCCCGTACGGCCCAATTTATTCTGAGAGTTCAACTTATTGTAATTGGGTTATAATCAGATTAGTCAGTCCGTTAAAATCAAATGATTTCCTGAATTCGAAAGTTATTTATTTTTAGCTGAACGCTTTGACATGACCATTTGACATGACATATCTTCTCTGCTATATCACCGGTTCATTGTCGGATCCAAAGAACGTGAACTACAAAAATGTTTTTCATAAAGTTTACTTGAAAGTTTCGTGGTCCGAAAGTTCAGACATTAGAGGAGGGTGCTGATGATTGCACCCTATGTTGAGTAGAAATAATCAGTGAATGAAATTAAACGGTGTTAATGAATTGCAATTTATATGACCTTACCGAATTAACATGGCCTTATCCTCGGTTGAGGTACAAACATTCTGGTCAGGTTGAAAGGTAGGCGATGACTTATTCCATTGTTTCTATGAAGTAATAAAAGGTATTTTAGTGTTCTTTCGTGATATTTATACTCAAAGTGTGACAGACAGACATACATACATACATCGTCTAATTAATATATAGATAGATATCATCATCAACTTGCTTCTGCTTTATGATTGTGGCTGGTTTTTCACTAACGTAATGATGTTTACCCACTGTTGTTTTTTATTTCAGGTCAAGAATCAGCACCGGAAGCGACACCCGCTGCCAGTCTTTCATCGGCTCAGCACTCACAACTTGAATCTGGTCGATGTGAGTACTGGAGTAATGAACGGGTGATGTTAAGATCATTGCAGGCTGAGCTGGGCAGGATCAGGATTACTGGTTGGATTTGGTGATGGGATTTCATATTTTGATTCTTATCCGCTGGGTCAGATCATTCCTTGTGTAAACCATCGTTGTGGAGTTTTGGTTCATTGGATAGCCTATTTATGGTTCTCTTTCCTTTGAAAACTTTTGGCGCATATTATGAATTCAAATCCGTTTTTGTCGCGCGTTGAAAAGTTAAATGACACTTGAGCAACATACGAACGTTTAAAATTATAGTGAATTTTTGATAAAAGGATATTCTTACCATGCTTCATTTGTGAACAGTACAAAATTACAGGTCGTCAAAGCAGCGCTATAATCAAGCGTGTTTGTCAACCAGCCAGCATTGTTCGTTGGTCACTTGATAGTCAGGTTACTTCATCCAACAGTTGCCTTCCATCTGACCAATCAGCATCGAGCAGTACATGCCTACAACCTGATGTTTCAATACGACACGGCACCATCGTACCCTTGGTGGTGTCCGATCCACGCGTCACCAGACCTGTCAAGAAAAAACCGCCGAGCAGCAGATTGAAATCATCAGATTCAGGTTTCTTTTTGAATGTGTTGTTGTTGTTGTTGTTGTTGTTGTTGTTGTTGTTGTTGTTGGTTGGTTGGTTGGTTGGTTGGTTGGTTGGTTGGTTGGTTGGTTGTGGTTGGTGGTTGTTGTTGTTGTTGTTGTTGTTCTTTTAATGTACTGTTTTTATTGCAGCCGGTTCACCCACCGATTACTACTCATGTCCCCTCTACTCGCCGTCCATCCGTTCATATGTACTCACCAACAAAGTGCCCGATCACGTTATGCATCAGGCAAAGACCGAAGGCCCTAGTGCCTTGGCTAAACTTGACATCGGGCTGCCTGTGGTGCTCATTCGAAGGTGTCGCTCTTTATCTGGTAAGTATTATGGGGGAATTCGCTGAAATAACAAAGTAACAATAAAATATAATGGTGATTAAGGATCTTTACCTTTTCATTCAAGTTTTTGATTTGGACTTTATTTTTTGGTCAATCATGACATACGGATAGTCAGTAAATTTTTTAACTAGTAAAATTAATAAAATGGTTTTTGAAAAACTGCATAATGTTATTACATGCTTATGTGTTTCAGGGTTGGATGATGGCTGGGACTTGGTTGTGCCAGCCGGCTATGTCAAGGCATTCTGGCTGTGTCTGCAGTACAACACGGCACGCGCCACTGCCATTCGAGACCATCAACATCTGATGCTCGAGAGACACGTGCCCGGCTTCCCTGATCTTTGGCCCGATACGGAGGCTGGCCGTTCAGCGGTCAAGGAGAAGGTTGGACTTGCTTTAAATTCTTTAGAAAGGAAAGACAATTAAGCCAGTGAGAAAGATAGCAGGATATCCGAGTTAGAAACAGGTCGGTCAGCTCAATTTGTCGACCCAACCTAAAAGCTAACTTATCAGAGGTGAGTGGGTAATCTGGAATGCACCCAGAACAAGTGACCAGAAATGTTTATTAATGTTCAATTCGCAGATTAGTGGCGAGATTAGCAATAAATATACTCCAGGCTGATCAACTGCGTGTCAAGTGGCAACGTCGACCGCCGAATCGTAAGAAAAACTACAACCATCTGAAGATTCGCTATCCTTTTGCATTCGATTGGACCGTGCTGATATCGGACTGGGCTGATTCTGGTGGTCAGTTTATGTTATTTTCAATTAATAAGTCAGTGATTATTATGGAATATGTTTATTCGCAGAAAAGTTAAGTACGGATGTAAGTTGTGCTCATTGTCAATCCACGGGTTATTGATATAATTAGTCAATACCTGTATTAATAGATGAATTCTAGTCCAGCCGATAAAGTGAAAAATTTCAAGTTCCTGGTATTGGTAAGATTCAAACCCACGACCTTCCGACAACGATACACGCATTGGAATGCCGAGGCATCGACCCCATTCTCCTATGGGAGGCGCCAGCCGACGTAATCGCAAAATGGTGAAACGACAACAAGGGGTGAAGTCTTCGCCTACAACAACAACAACAACCTTCCGTTCAGTACACAGACGTACTAACCGCGGCACCACATGTACTCCTGTCTAGCACAATCACTTTCGTAATCATGTTTCATTTTATTATGCAGCAGTGCCGTCGACCGACAATAAAGTTGTGGTACTGCGTAACTCGACAACATTACGATGGTTGGACAAGTGGCTGCGACAACTGGGCACGGCGAGGACTTCACCATTGACACTCGTTAATGAAGATAATAGGCAGATGATTGTGCCCGTCATCGTCACGCCAGTCAGACATGGTTGGAGCAACATGCTTTTCATTTAACGATTTAGCTCGCTCACTGTTCATGCTTTCGTTTAGTTTCATGTATACTTAGTTACATACTATACCGTGGTTATGTTTCGGATTCAGTTTTTATCTATAAACCATGACTAGTTTATGAAACAGTTTTGTTTTAATGGCAAATTGGGTCTAAAAATGAAAAGTATATTTTCCTTAATTATTGTTGGATAACTATTATCTAACCGCCTAGGCACACCGTCGTATCTGTCCGTGCTGTGTATCCCTGAAACCGACGACAATCTGCTGGGTGGCAGACCTGCGTTTACGGAGGCCTTGGTTCCGTACATGTCTAACCAAACAGCTGCTATAAATACTGTTGGGCGATCAACGGACGTGCCGTTCGAGTCTATCATCAGTCTACTTGGTGAGTACTCACTCACTCATTGACTTACGCACACGCACTCACTCACCTAATTACTCATTCACTCACTCACTCACTTGCTCATTCACCTACTCACTCATTCACTCGCTCATTCACTCACTCACTCATTCACTCACTCACGCAATCACTCACTCACTCATTTTCAAAACGTATTTTAACTGATCAGGTGATCATGCCATCGACATGGACGATCTGTTTCCGGATGCGGATCGGCAGCGTGAACGTGAGCGATCGGAGGGCAGGACGGCGACTCGACGACGACATCGGGCCAGTGCCACTGTCAGGAAAAATATACGGTATTATAAGTTTTTGACATAACTAGCACCGACCCAATGAACAAAATTTGAGATCAAATTTATACCCTCCTGATCAAGTTTATCAGCGTGTCACCATTTTAGTAAGTTGATTGGTTGTTGTCAAATTTATTTATTGGTCCAGTCAAGTTCAATCTTCCCTCTTATTTAGAAAGTTTGTTCACTCACTCACTCACTCACTCACTCACTCACGCATTCACCCTGTTGCAGGAAGCAAGCCACATCTGAAGAACCAGTCAACAAATCTAGTCATGATCATCCCAGCGGGACAGATCAAGGAAAATCAACTGCGTATGCATCGAATGATGACGATGTGACACGGAGTGTTCGTTACAGTTGCAGTCGTCAGGTGATTGGGGCCGTGATGCAGGCTGAATACACGTTCAGTGCTGGCAGACCAACGGGTTGGTTGTCGTTGCAAGTGAAACATGTACTCAGTAATCCTACCTAGATTACAACATCAGCATTTCTCTCACCTAGACTACAACATCAGTAGGTCTCTTACCTAGACTACAACATCAGTATTTACAACATCTACCTAGCCTAGACTACAATATTAGTTTTACTCCTACCTAGACTACAACATTAGTATTTACACTGTGTTTTATTGGTCTTATTTATACTCTATTTTCTGGATCTAAATGAACAAATTATACATAAACGGTAAGTCTATTACTTTTTATTTCAGGTCTCGGTTTCGTATCACTGAGCGCGCTGTCTAACCTCAAGCACAATCAAATTCTGTTCCGTTCGGTCAACAGTCGTCATCACCATCCGGCTGTGATTCACATTGCCACCGAGATATACGAATAAATATGTTATATTGAATGAATATACGAATAAATATGTTATATTGAATGAATATACGAATAAATTATTTTGTATTAATGAATATGATATAACATATATAAATGAAATACTATATTAATAAAATGAATAAACATATCGGATTCGGTAATTGTTTGCATTATTGCTGTTTGCACCCGATATACCTGCTTGCGCTGCACTGAACACCGCACTCATTACAATTATGATTATCTGCACTGCTTTTTTCACTTTGCATGTCATGTTATGCTTATTAACATCGTTTGTTTACCATAACACCGCTCACCTGAATGACTGCAACTACACGTACGGATACGGAAGCCTGTGGGTGGATGGAGTGCCATGACATTTGGATGACTTGTTGTTGTTAAACTCCAAGTATTTCATGTAACTGATACATATTGGATACGGATACAAATGGTCGATCGGAGGAGTTTGGCATAACGTGATACCCAGGTTAGACATGGACCATACATCTTCGGGTTGTGTAAAAACTACGGTACTGACGACGTGAGGGGAAAGCTGAAGAGCGTGTGTCTTTCGGAAACTTTTTGACATTAGGGGGAACCAAAACGGCAGTTATTCATCTGGAATTTTTTTCATTAATGACATCGGATCAGCTGACACTTCAGTGGGTGATGTGAATGATAGGAACGGATTGATGTTAAGTTCCTTCCTATTATATTTCAATTCAACCTGGCCTGAACCCTTTTCGATCTGGATTTTCACTAAGGGTCTCTGTGTTTGATCATTTGGTGGAATTTAACGTAACGTGGAAACAAGTATTGATTTTGGCGAAGCATTTTCACAGCGTTACGAAAGTTGGCTTTCGCTGTTTCATCGGCTCTGCTGCTGAGTGCTGTGACTGCACTTTCCCTTTTACCATCCGCAACTGTGAAACATTTTCACTGATATGCAAGTTACTACTGGCTGCTGCCTTGTGAGCGTTACGTGAGGGGCTAAATCCCCCCTTTTTCTATTTGACTGTATTAAAGTGAAACATTTTCATTGAAACCAACGTAACGTCCTGAATTCCTTGGGTGTATATAGTCGCAGTGCAATTCAGTAAACGTGTTTGCATTATTATACACGTTACGTTAGTTTATATGGTGTGAAACAAAGGCTTATTAAGGAATCTGTGTTTATATGGTGGAAACTTCATTTTTGATAAGTGAGTAATTAAACTTCATTAATTACATAGCTTTTCTGAAACGATTAACGGAGTAGTGAGTGTATTGTCTGAATTATTTTCTTGCTTCGCTCTCAGTCCTGTTTTTTTATTTCGACATCGCCGGATAGGGAATTCCACTAACGACCCCCCCCCCCCTCCAACTTATGCTCCGCCAGTGGGTGTATAGGATTTCAAGTGTACTTATCTACACCAACTGTTCTGTTCTTCCTACATGGTATGTTATGTAGTATATATATTACTGTAATGAGTATGAATGCCTACTTTTTGTGGTATGTTAGTAACCGCATTCATGCTACACGTTCTACTATAAAAATAGTTCAAGTAATTCAAGCGGGTTACTGTAGAGATGACTTTTATTTTCCTCACAATTATTCTGAACCAAATATTTAGTAGATTCCCTTGCCCGTAATGCGGTCGTGTCAATCATTATTGGTTTTAGAGTTCAGTTGTCTTTTGGCGTTAATTAGCTAATGTAAGTTACTCATTTGAAACCATCAACTTTTTATCAGTAAGTCATCAACTTAGCTCAGTGAGTTATTCATGGCCCGTTACAAATTCAAATGATGTTATTGGCGCCAAAGTCAGCTAAAGTGTGTGATGTGTTGTTGTGTGTGAACGTGATTTTGTTCGTTCGCTTTTGTTGTACTTTTGTTTTTGCTGTGCAATGGCGGATGAGCGATGCTACCCAAAGGAGTGCACTTCTAAATGGGGGGGGGGGGTCAAAATAGTTTATTGGCATATCAAACATGCATATTAAAAAACAAATTAGTTTTTGTGCATAACTAAATAGAGGAGAGAATGTAATTACCCCATTATTTTATCCTCAGCAAAAAATAATGCAGCGTAGCGTTCACGAGTTGCAGCCTGTTGCATGCCCCGCCCTCCTCCCCCTTTTTGGAGGGGGACACGCGTTGACGTCGGTTTGAGGATTAGTAGGTTGTCGTTGGTACCGTATAAATAGTCAGATTTTTACAACCTGATTCATTTGTGATTCGATTTTTTTCGCTGGCATCACTTCGTCGCTCGGCCCATACAGACCTAATTCCTGTTTGTGGTCGATGTTTACCTGCTGTCACAATGACTAGGCCCATTCAGACTTGAAACCTGAATGTGGCCTGATGTGGTCATTCTGTTTCTTCGATCAATCGGTCCTTACAGACGTTATTCCTGTTTGTGGCCGATTGATGTTGTTGCTTTGTTGTATAACTCAAGTTTCTTCAAAGTTTTTCCTGCCTGCATTGCATTCTTATGTTATGAAAATGTTAATGTTTACTTTTTTCCAGATTTTCTGCGGATAATCTCGAGTTATCAATGCCTGTCCCCCCTCTGTCTTGATAGATTGTCTTGTGAAAAAGTAAGGCCGCATTTACGATTTTCAAATGTTTGAAACGGGAACTCACTCATAGATCCGGTGCGTACGCCTTTAGCTAAAGTGGCTCGTACTCGGTGCGCCGTTAGTATAGGTTAGGTTAATCTGTTTAACTGATTGTGATTCTCAATGGTCTTGGTTTGCTTTGCTGGTCTCTTTTCACCCGGAAATTTGTTTTGTGTGATGTGTATGATCTGGAAAAATGTCTAAAGCCCTGGAAGTGGTTTACGCACGAGGTAAACTGACCTGACACAAAAAGTGTTAGGCAATTGTTTCTTAAGTGGGATCTAGAGGAGTTCCGCGGTCCTTTTTTATGTCTGTTGTATTCTTCACTCACTGTCGCTAGAAACTGGTCCTGCCGGTGTTGACCGCACGCGTTCGGCAGCCCAAAAATCTAAAGATATGTGTATAAATAAAAACCTTATGAAAAACCAAAATTATCAACTCGGAAATTCTCAAACTTGTAAATGCGGCTTCGGAAACCTTATAAATATAATCATTCAAAACGCGCCATCCCATTCCCCAGTTTCATAAACTTGTATTAGCCAGTGCTATGCCCCAAGGTCTGTAGTTGTACCAATGGGACATTAGGTTGATAGTTGGGACGCCGGTGGGCGCCAGGCGAATGGGCCATAGGGTCACCTGGCTGTCCCACCGAGTCCAACCCAGCGCCCAACCTGCATTCCATTTATGGCCATTTTCATAACTATTCCTTCATAAAACCTGATTAATTTTCACTTGGCCATAAATGATTCAATTTTTTACTATGCCAAATTTTGGAAAGTATGAATGCTCGTCCCGGGTTGCCATGTACCTCGTCCCTCGGGTAGCTCCCGTTGTGGCGTGACAGGTGGCAGTCCTAGTTCACACCCTTTGGACAGTCTGCGTTTTAAGGGCTGTCTGGGGTGTGGGCTATTAGGGAATGCTTCGGCATTCCTGGTGCGACCATGGACTAGGGGTTACGGTACTGGCTGGCGCATACCTTGTCTCATTTTTATATGAAAATGGGTCTGTTTTCAAATGTCATGGATGTCTCTGCTTTCGAATTAGATTCATCCAACTTCAAGTTCTGAAACTCAACTCTTAATTGGAAATGATCGGAAAGGGGTGGGTCTCTTATCCCTTTGGCTGTCGTCTGTCTCCGTCGTATTTGTGCCGTCCTCGTAATTGTGCCGTCCTCGTAATTGTGCTCGGTGCCCGCTCAACATCGACTGGAACGGCATCGCGCCGCTGCTGATGAGGTGAGATGATTATTTGCTTGGTAGGTACTTATTCAAGTACTAAATTGTTCACTCCTCCACTTTCTCTTATTCATTCATCACTTATTCACTTGATCATTTATCCACTCACTCATTTATTCACTCGTTCACTCAGTTATTCACTCACTCACTTGTTCACTCATTCAATTGTTCACTCACTAACTTACTCACTCACTTACTGACTCATGAATTTCAGCCCGGCTTCCATTCTTCCGTCGTCTCGAACCGCTGGCAGTCGGTGACTCATCCCGTCTCAACTGTCGGTGACTACTGAGCTCGCGATCAGTAGTGACCGATCGATGGGATGTGGATGGTCACCTGGTGTTGCTGTCCAAAACGGCAAGCGAGGGCGGCTATGCAGCGAGGTTGGTTGCGTTGGATCTCCGGATCTTTGTTAATTTTTTTGTTTATTTTATATTATTATATTTTTTATGATTATAATTTTTTTCTTTAGACACATTTACTCTCTTGATTTCAGCCAACTGCCATGCCGCCTCGCCGTTCGTTGCCTTCGACCAGAGGAAGAAGAGAGAGAGAAAGGCAAGAAGAAAGAAGGCTGGACGGTTGAAGAACGGCAAGCGTGGGTGGTGGTCTATTCAGGTGGGTTATAATGGAGAATTATTATTTATTTATTGTTAGATTTCTTGTATGATGTATTTACCTCCGCATATATTCGCTCATCACTAACTCATTATTTTAATCTCCTCCAACTACCAATCATCTATCCATTCTCATTTGTTTACTCACTCACTCACTCATTCACTCACTCCATCACTTACTCATTCATTCACTCACTCGCTCATTCACTCACTCACTCACTCACTCACACACTCGCTCACTCATTCACTTATTCACTCACTCACTAACTCCATCACTCACTCATTCATTCACTCAGTCACTCACTCACTCACTCATATCTCACTTCAGTTCGCCACCTCTGCCGTACGAGGCCTCCGACCGTTGAGGAAGAAGAAAGAAGAGGCCGACTGATGACAGAAGAAATGAAGGGGCAAATTCGTTGCCCAGCTGTCAAGAAAGAAGGCGATGACTCGGATGAATGCGTCATCCTCGTTATTCTGATGAAGAAGAAAGAAGGTGAGCACAGCGATCAGCCCGGCTCAGAGTCGACCGCTCCCGATCCGTATACCGGCGGATAACGTCGACCGGGGCTGCGCACTCATCATCATCCTGGAGCTCGGGTGAGTTGTTTTCTTTTTATTTTGTTATTTTTTTAATTTATTTTACTGTTCTTTATCAATTTTGGTCTTCTTCAACCTTTTATACATTTTACATTTAGTTTTTAATATCTTATCGCATTGCTTTCATCTACACTAGTGGCATCATTCATAACCAATGTTTTCTTTTATTTCAGCTCCTCACCTCGGCCGCTGCGATGATGAAAAAAGAAGGTAGGCTCGACAACAGCCCGGCTCAGAGTCGACCGCTCCCGATCCGTTTACCGGCGGATAACGTCGACCGGGGCTGCGCACACATCACCACAATGGAGCTCTGGTAAGTTGCTTTCATTTATGTTACATTTTTGTTTTATCAACGTTACCCTTCATTCACATTTTATCCATTTTACGTTGACTTTTTTAGTTCTCTTAATTCCTTCACCCACAGCAGTGACTTGATTGATAACCAATTTTTTCTTCTATTTCAGCTCCATCCTCACCTCGTCCGCTCAGATGATGAATAAAGAAGGTGGGCTCAACAACAGCCCGGCTCAGAGTCAACCGCTCCCGATCCGTTTACCGGCGGAAATCGTTGACCGGGGCTGCGGAAACACCACCACAATGGAGCTCTGGTAAGTTGCTTTCATTTATGTTACTTTTATTTTTTTATTTATCCCTCTGATTACTTCTAATACAAGTTATTGTTATATTATTTTTGCGGGTTTTCAGTTGTGTTTTAAATAATTTTCACTGCTGTGTGTTTTGATTACAGTCTCGCATGAGAGTGTCTACTTTTACTGGTTTTCAAGGCCTAAAAATTCAGTAACACTGCATTTTCATGCGATGACTTGGTATCAATATACTTTGACATATTAAGCATATTATGCATCTGCATTTGTTGTCCGTAGGCGTGATGTGAGATTCATGTGTTATTTCGGTCTAAAATCATTCTAAATTTCAGCTCCGTCCGTTCGTGGCTCGGGAGTGCATGGATATCAACAGTCAGCAGTGTGACATACAGCCGATACGCACGCACGCTGTGATACGGTTTTTTGATTTTTTAGTTGTTACTTGTTCCATATCTCATTCACGTTTGTCATTTGCCAGTTACATTATTCATTTGTGCACCATCATCATTTTACCAGCCTATTCTCATTTACCCAATATCATTAACCTTTGCTCATTTACCTGATATTATTAACATTGACTCATCTACGAATTGGCTCATCTACTTATCATCATTCACATGTGCTCATTTACTCATTCTCTTGATAGTGTTTGCTCATTTACCCATTATACCATCCTCACATCCTTTGGTTTCATTTTTTATTGCGTCGACTTACTTTTTTACCTTGATCATAAGTTGTACTCGACTTTTGTTTTTACTCCGTTACGCGACTTATTTGTCACGGGACTGGGTTTTCAGCCACCTAAATGCATGATGTTTCATGCGGTGATCTCAAATCACCGGATTAAATTCCGATGCGCAATCATTATTATTTGAATTCAAATTCAAACCAGTCAATCATCGCTGATTGGCTGATGTTTTGTGGTTTTCTCGCGCCCGCTAGTGCTAGGATTATCTGCCTGCCTAGATGTAAGTGCGCGATTGTTGTTTTGCTCGCTCTCTCGTCTCCCCTTCTCTACCGCTCCATCTGGACGTTGGCCGGTCTACCTCAACGCGCGTGCTGCTGCCTCTAACTCTGGACCGTTCGATGGCGGATCAACTCTTCATAAACTCTATGGACTTTATCTAATGGACAATTAAATGATTAATATGATAATATCTAATTGCTAAATAATCATCTCTTAATCGTATCTAAAATTCAACTCTCAAATTATAATTCAATTTGATTCGCTTATTTGACTTACTATTGACCCTGCTGTACTCATATTGATTCCGGGACTGTGCGCGTGCAACGCTGCCCCAGTGATTCGATGCCCAGCTAGTAACAATGCATTTTATACACATCATCACTTCCCAATATTCAAATCAATGCATTTTTTCTAGCCCCGTGTGTTCACCAATGCATAAAAGGCCAGGTGACCACGGCCAGTAAATCAGTCTACAAAAAATTCCAATTTTCATATCAAATATTTTCTTGAATTATATTTCATATATTGTTGTCTTGTCTTGAACATTTCAAACTTGCATAACCTTTGCTTTGCCCATCATAACTTTGCCTTCGTACTATGAACCTAATTTATGACTAAAATTTGGTCAACCGTTGGCTATTTGTATCGGAAACAATTCATCCAATTCTTTCTGTAATAATTCCATTGGATGTAAAGTAAGCAAACAGTAATTAAATATTTCGTGTAATTAATACAAACAATAATCAATCCGACTCGATGCCGCTGCCGATGTTCGTCCCCTTGGCCGTCAGCTTCGGCACATCGAATGGTTGTTAGTTTGAAGGTCGGTTTAGTTATCACTTAGTAAGACTGACTCATAGCTAAATCATCTACTTTAACTTTATCTACCATTAGTCAGTTTCAGGTTTTATTATTCCAACTCAATTCTTTATTTTATTAATTGAGTGCTCGCCGTTTATTTGGCCACTCATTGGGAAAAGGGTGTCTGCCGGTTTTCTTGGCACACTCGAGTGTTGCTGCTTTCTTTGGCACACTCAGGAACGCTGCGGTTTCTTGCCCGTTCCAGTGTATCACTGCTTTCTTGAGTGATACACGTAAGTTAAGTTAGGAGTGGGATATCTTCTCGAAGAATTTGATACCCACGTACTTTGACGACACCCAGTCATTGTACAACGAGGTTGGAAAGAGTCCACCTCGAGGGCAGGTAGTGGAATCTACTGTCCAAAGTGAACAGAATTGCCATTCGGTAGGCAACTTCTGGGATCTTAATTCTTGTCCGGAGTGACTTGAATTATCAAAAAGATCCTCAATCGTTTGATTGATTCACGCTGCCTGTCTCAAAGACCAGGTCCATTAAATTGGAACAATACCTGCGATTAAATTCGTACGGTTATAATTTGATTGAGCCTTGAGCGTTGAGCCAATCATTGAGAATTAATCTCAGGGTGTAGCCTACGGGCGAGATTATTCTTCCATTAAATTGGACAGTGAATTTTGTTGGCCTATTGCCTTCAAGCCTATACATTCACTACCATCTCATGATGATGTACCAGGGCTGTGATGGTCATAGCAGCGCCTGAAGACTCGCTCATTCACTAAACAAGATCAAAAGTGTACAACACAGACAAAGAGTGAGGAGAGTGAATTGAGTAGAGTGAACATGACACGTGTGATTATTAGATTGGATGCGTGATCTTTATAAATGTCATGTGTGGCAGCCACGTGGGCTGAGGAAAACCTATAAATAGAATGTGATTTGTGATTTAGATTCATTCGTATGAGACGTGGTTTGGAGATGAAAGTTTGACACTGACTGACACGTGGATGTTGTGATATACCGGCAAGCTTAGGCAATCCAGAAGTATCCGTAAAAGCTGACTGGCGCTCCATAAATCTGGCATTACCGACAACTTTTGGAAGTGCTAATTTGCGAGCTGGTGTGCGTTACGCGTGGTCAATACGTGTAACTGGTCTGAGACTAGGAGGTGAGTGTAGTGGAAGTGGTACAGGTGACTTATCGTGAGTATCCTCAATTTTTCTGGTATTTTTTCATAAAATTGTGGAGCTGTGAGCCCACTGAAGATCGAGAAGCTGTGAGCCCGATCAGATCGAGAAGCTGTGAGCCCGATCAAGATTGAGATGCTGTGAGCCCAATCAAAATTGAGAAGCTGTGAGCCCAATTTCAAAAACTTATAAAAATTGTGCAGCTGTGAGCGCACTTCGAGGATAAATTTGAATAGTTGGTGTGTGATAAACTTTATTTTTCAAGACGTGAACAAAAACACGGATAAGTCACTGTACCAATGCCGGTGGTTGTGAATAGATATGGATACCGGGAGGATCATTGTATCTCGCTCCGGGAATGTCGTCAATTGCTACGGTATCACGCGCACACGAACTACCAACAGGCAGAAATTCTCTTTCGGTCAATCAGGGAATTATGTAGGCTTACGCCTGGCACTGACCGTGTGCATATGAATCGCATTAAGGCAAGAGATGGAGTACAGCAAAAATTGAATAGGATGTACAACTATCTGGGTGAAGTGTACGACATCGTGGATGAACTTGAATGGGGACGGGCGAATCAGGAAAGGTGGAGACTGACTGATATTGCACAGGAAAATAACGGTACACAGGCAACAGATCTGACACAACGATCCGTACAGACAAATGCCAGTAACAATCGATCTGGTATGGGTTTGGTTAACGAGTCTCAACAAGAATCGAATAGTTCTGAAGGCGGCGTTACAGTAGACAATACCAATTCGGTTGTTACGGCTAATTCACATTTCACGGACAGTAGTATTGGACAGGATATACAACGTGTGAATCATAATAACGTGACAAATCTGACACATGATTTTCAACAGTTGGGTCTTAATAACAACAACGATGTGACTGGTCAGCCATCTGTTTGCCGCACGAGTACACCAATACGTCAGGTACAGAATAGTATGAGTGGACAACAAAAAGGGGATAAACCTAACGTTTTGTGGAGTCCGGATTTGAATCAATGGGTGATGGTACCGAGTAGCGCGTTTATGTCGTCTCCACAGATGGGCTTGCAGCAGATGCCGATTCCTCTCGCAACGCCGTTGATACAGAGTCCAGAATTGAATAGAGGTTTTGGTATGCAGAATGTTCAACAGGTGAACAATACAAACAGTAATGTTATGGAGCGAATGGTTGAACAACAACGTCAACAACAAAAAGATCTGGTTCAGATGCAGTTGTTCTCACAGGTGTACGAGAAACTGAATGGACTGGATCATACGAAGTATAAGTCATGGGCTGAATCTGTGCAGAAGAGAATCTATCTGTCAAAGGCGGATGATGAGGTCGCATTATCGCATATAAGGGTTTGTTTGGAAGGAAATGCGCTCATGATGTATGAGAATGCGACGGACAACGTAAAAAATAGCGTGATTGAGACATGGCGTTTTCTAGAAAATAGATTCGGAGAGAAACGATGTGCGGCAGTACGAGAAAGCACATTTTTGACGTGCGATCAACTACCACGTATGAACATTCGGCAATACCTGGTTGAGTTAGAGAGCAGGTGCTTCTTGACTCGGGATAACGTGGGATACGATACGGTTATGCTTCAACGCATGTCTACGGGTCTGAAAGAACACAACCAACGTGTTATGGCTACCGATGCATTACTGATGGATAGTAGAACACGTTTGGATGACTTGGTTAAAGCCATCGAGATCAGGGAAAATAGCCTGAAAATACAAAACGTGCAATTTAGGCAGATACAGAGCGCTACGGGACATACGAACAGAAATCCCTATTATAGAAATAAGACGAGTAACGGTCAGAATGAGGACAGTGGTGGTAATACCCGTCCATACTGTACTTACTGTCAGAAAATGGGACATATTGTGATCGAGTGTGACAAAAAAGTGTATGAAACTCGACACAAGGACTACGATCATGGTGCAAGTGGTACTCAGGGTCAAAACAACGTGGCCAAGGGTGGCTACAGTTCGTTTAAAGGTCAGAACAGACCAATGACACTTAGTACACAGCACATGAACATGGGTGCACAAAGATCCGGTTATCAAAACCGATCGAATACTCAGATTAGGGAGACCTTTTCTGGTACGTGTAACAAATGCCAGCAGGTTGGGCATAAGTTTAAAGATTGTCCAAAACGTGACAATATGGTGAACATGGTGAGAAATTGCCAAGGTCAAGCAACGGATCAGGTTACTCAGGATGGTAAATGTGGTAATGAAGATCAGTCTGAGGATGGTGGTGGTCCGATGATGATGATTGTTCAGGACCACAATCGGACAGATACTACGGAAGTGAGTCAAGCACAGGAAATTATGGCCGTGCAAGCGAAGAAGATAGACAAGACATCTCAGGAGAAAGTGGATAAGATGTACTTGGTAGTGAATGGTGAATTGCTTATGAATGACAGATATCTACTGGATACTGGTGCATCAGGCAACATGATTGGACTGAAATATGTCAAGATGCTACAAGAAAAGGGTATAATAGATAAGAAAAAGGCATGCTCGTGTAACTTCGAAGGATTCACTGGTGCCAAAGTAGTATGTCTAGGAAAACACCGTTTGAGTGTTAGTTTGGCAGGTAAGCCATCGTATCATGCAGAATTTCATGTTACACCTCATTTGGAGGCTAGAAACTACGACATTGTTCTGGGTAGAAATGCTCTACAGGAAATGGGCGTGAAATTGATGTGTAACGGTATAGAATTGAACATGAATCTGGTGAACAACGGACATGTTGTGGATGAGAAAGAGAAGGGAAAAGTGAAGGTGAAAAATAAGAAGAAACGAGGAAATCAGCAGGGTAAAAAGATTGGCCTTGCACATGTGGATAAGAAATCGGCGGATAAGCAGCCAAACTGGAAGAAGGGTACTGGTGGTCATGGGACTACGAACCATAAATCCTTTCACTGTCATGGGGTCAAGTCCGTGAATAAAATTGTGAACAGCCAGATCAGTACTGACCAGTCCCATCGAAAGTTCAGCTGCAAGGAACAAACGTATAACAACAACGAATGTTGGTTCCCTGGAAAGGCGGCCAAGAGCGATTATTATGGTTACGGGAAACAGGTTAAAATGAAGAACAGTAATATGAGACAGTGGCAATCTCGTCAGAACTGGCAGCGCGATAATTCGAAGTTCCGTCGGTATCGTTCCTGTTACAGTTGTGGAGAACAAGGGCATATACAGCGCAACTGCCCATTTAAGATGAAACAGTTCTGGGTTGAAGGTAACGGTGATGTGGAACACACTTATTAGTAATGTGCAATAGTGTAATTTTCACCTATCATAAGTCATATATTTTTAACTGCAAGTTTCAGTCTAAATTTTTCAAAAATGGGGAGGAAATTATGAGCCACAGTAAAAACAGTACAAAATACTTCATGCATGGTAATTCAACAACCGTTTATGTCAAGTCTAACTAAAATGAAAATGTATTGACAACGCAATTTATGTAAATTGTGATACTGTATTTTCCCCAGCAAGTTGGTTTTTAGTTAATCAGTTATTTAAGCTTAGTTTATCTTTGAGTTTAGACAGTAAGCTTATGTGAGAACAAATTAATCCTTATTTATTTAGCTATTTCGTTTATCGTCAAGTACAGGTATGGAATGGAGTGCATTACGACAAACACGAATGGCGTGCTCTCGATGCATCCGTTTATACATCAAGAACACTATGAGTATAATAGTATATTTATATACAGTTTATCTATCATTACTTTGTCTTTCTTTGTTTTTCGTAGGGAGAAGTGAACATGACACGTGTGATTATTAGATTGGATGCGTGATCTTTATAAATGTCATGTGTGGCAGCCACGTGGGCTGAGGAAAACCTATAAATAGAATGTGATTTGTGATTTAGATTCATTCGTATGAGACGTGGATTGGAGATGAAAGTTTGACACTGACTGACACGTGGATGTTATGATATACCGGCAAGCATAGGCAATCCAGAAGTATCCGTAAAAGCTGACTGTAGTAGTATATGATACTCGATTGTGGAGGATTAATATAAGAGCGAGTATAATACCACGGAGGGTAAATTCCCACTTGTATGACATTGGAGGTCCCGCCAACTACCTTTTCACTCACTTGTATGACATTGGAGGTCCCACCGACTACTCATTCACCTTACTCCTCACTCCATGATTATATATCATTTATAATTGGTTGAGCTGGCCGACCACATTAATCCAATGCCATCCCACTTGTATGACATTGGAGGTCCCGCCAACTACCTTTTCACTCACTCACTCTCATACAATGCTTGATTTGAACTGCAATTAATCATAAAGTGATTAATTTACATAGCATTGTCACATAATTCGTTTTGCTTTATTGCAACTCGATCGATCATTCTCCGAATTATGATTCATTTGATGATTAATAAATCGGATGATATATAACGATCATTGGTGATAAAAAAATAAATCGTGACTTTGTTTGAACATTCATTTGCTATATTTTGCAATTGAATTTTTTTCAAACAATATTCTGCAATACGATCGCAGTCACACAAACTGACATTGAAGTCAAAAATTCATTCTTATTATAACTAATAAGTTTATGAATTAAGACTCAATAACGTCAACGTTCATTTTGCTTAATTGCAACTCGAATTGATCATTAACCGTATTTTGATTCATTCTATGATCAATAATTCGGACTTTCTTGAATGATCAATAATAATAAAAATAAAAAATCAACTTTTGTTTGAATTGAATATTCATTTGCTATTTTTGCAATTGATTTTCTTTCAAACAATATTCTGCCATAAGATCGCAGTTACATGAACTGATACCCAGTCAATATTTCATTCTTATAATTTATAAGTTTATGATTTGACACTTAACGGGATCAGTATAATTTATTATTTACAAACGCCAAAAAAACCGAACCGAGTTGTACAATCAGAATGTCTCTTCTCGAATCGATGGAAAGGTTGAGAACAAAGATTGATGAAAACTTCTCGAGAACATTCAACCTGATTGAATCCTCGATAATGAGTCAATCCCAAAGGAGCACGCCACTCATCAACCAAACAGCCATGCATGATATACCGAGTTATTCGGCCTGTCACAGCAACGGCCTCGGTTATATGACACAAAGTACTGAGTCCACATACCCATCATTGGGCCCTCAGTTGAGCTCACCCTTTATGGCACAGGCCAGGGTGCGGTCACAAAATAGTCAGTTGATCACACCAGTGACTCAACCTGACTACAGTGCACAATGGGCTCAATACTACCATTCACAAGGCATGCATGCACAGGCTGCACTGATTGAAGCAAGGCTGAAACAGACCTGCTCATCAGAACAACATCAACTGCCAGTGCAGTCTACAGTAACAACCTCGAATACCAATTCAATGGTTTCGAAAGTTGACTCGCTTCCCAATGCCTCACATCGTGGTTCACCACTGTGGTACACAACGTCGTTGATTGACCGCATGAACAGTGAACACCATGTGCAGGTAGTTAGTGAGCGGATCACAACTGATAAGACCAATAACATGGTCTATCATTCGGTGGTTTTCAAGAACAACGATGTTGACACACAACAATTATTCGAGTTGACTGATCGACCCTTGACGGGCGATAGAAAATCAGCTTCGAATAAAAAGTCGGACAGTGGTGCCACACAAACCAACGAGTTCGGTTTTGGTGCCAAAGCCAAGGGACCGATTTCAAAACACAAGGTCGCTCCCAGAGTCAACAAAACCAACCACCGAGAAAAGTTGACATCAGTGAATGTCGGACGTGCCAAAGTCATCGGCACACCCATTCGGTACTGGTTCAACAGCAACAAAACCAAGGTGCATAACCACGCCTCGCGTGATGGTACCAATGCACGAAGACCAAAATCCAAGTACAAGATTTGTCTATCGCTACGCAGACACGCATTCATTTCGCGATCCGAGTCGCAACCGAGTGACAAGGTCGTCTGCCATGATGGTACCAACAACCAAGGACCATCATCGCGATACAAGTTTAGCTTTACTAAAGTGCGTCCACACATTCGATGTGTCGGTACGAACGCACATGGGCCACAAACAAAGTACAAGACCCATAATTACCAAGAAGCATGTAAACCACATCACGGTAAACCCACCGTCGGACATGCTGAATCCGTTGCGCAGCCTAACCCACTGCGAACACATTTTATCAACCAGTTCTACCATAACATCTCTAACGCGCATCAGAACTGGTACATTAAAAGCCTTTACACTAACATCGTATCGGCTTGCAAAACAACTTACGGATTCAAACATCACCTCGTCACCCCGCCCTTGGGGGACCTTTTCTACGAACTTCCCTACGCTCAGTTCTAGTGTGAAAGGGGGGTGGTGTCACGGGACTGGGTTTTCAGCCACCTAAATGCATGATGTTTCATGCGGTGATCTCAAATCACCGGATTAAATTCCGATGCGCAATCATTATTATTTGAATTCAAATTCAAACCAGTCAATCATCGCTGATTGGCTGATGTTTTGTGGTTTTCTCGCGCCCGCTAGTGCTAGGATTATCTGCCTGCCTAGATGTAAGTGCGCGATTGTTGTTTTGCTCGCTCTCTCGTCTCCCCTTCTCTACCGCTCCATCTGGACGTTGGCCGGTCTACCTCAACGCGCGTGCTGCTGCCTCTAACTCTGGACCGTTCGATGGCGGATCAACTCTTCATAAACTCTATGGACTTTATCTAATGGACAATTAAATGATTAATATGATAATATCTAATTGCTAAATAATCATCTCTTAATCGTATCTAAAATTCAACTCTCAAATTATAATTCAATTTGATTCGCTTATTTGACTTACTATTGACCCTGCTGTACTCATATTGATTCCGGGACTGTGCGCGTGCAACGCTGCCCCAGTGATTCGATGCCCAGCTAGTAACAATGCATTTTATACACATCATCACTTCCCAATATTCAAATCAATGCATTTTTTCTAGCCCCGTGTGTTCACCAATGCATAAAAGGCCAGGTGACCACGGCCAGTAAATCAGTCTACAAAAAATTCCAATTTTCATATCAAATATTTTCTTGAATTATATTTCATATATTGTTGTCTTGTCTTGAACATTTCAAACTTGCATAACCTTTGCTTTGCCCATCATAACTTTGCCTTCGTACTATGAACCTAATTTATGACTAAAATTTGGTCAACCGTTGGCTATTTGTATCGGAAACAATTCATCCAATTCTTTCTGTAATAATTCCATTGGATGTAAAGTAAGCAAACAGTAATTAAATATTTCGTGTAATTAATACAAACAATAATCAATCCGACTCGATGCCGCTGCCGATGTTCGTCCCCTTGGCCGTCAGCTTCGGCACATCGAATGGTTGTTAGTTTGAAGGTCGGTTTAGTTATCACTTAGTAAGACTGACTCATAGCTAAATCATCTACTTTAACTTTATCTACCATTAGTCAGTTTCAGGTTTTATTATTCCAACTCAATTCTTTATTTTATTAATTGAGTGCTCGCCGTTTATTTGGCCACTCATTGGGAAAAGGGTGTCTGCCGGTTTTCTTGGCACACTCGAGTGTTGCTGCTTTCTTTGGCACACTCAGGAACGCTGCGGTTTCTTGCCCGTTCCAGTGTATCACTGCTTTCTTGAGTGATACACGTAAGTTAAGTTAGGAGTGGGATATCTTCTCGAAGAATTTGATACCCACGTACTTTGACGACACCCAGTCATTGTACAACGAGGTTGGAAAGAGTCCACCTCGAGGGCAGGTAGTGGAATCTACTGTCCAAAGTGAACAGAATTGCCATTCGGTAGGCAACTTCTGGGATCTTAATTCTTGTCCGGAGTGACTTGAATTATCAAAAAGATCCTCAATCGTTTGATTGATTCACGCTGCCTGTCTCAAAGACCAGGTCCATTAAATTGGAACAATACCTGCGATTAAATTCGTACGGTTATAATTTGATTGAGCCTTGAGCGTTGAGCCAATCATTGAGAATTAATCTCAGGGTGTAGCCTACGGGCGAGATTATTCTTCCATTAAATTGGACAGTGAATTTTGTTGGCCTATTGCCTTCAAGCCTATACATTCACTACCATCTCATGATGATGTACCAGGGCTGTGATGGTCATAGCAGCGCCTGAAGACTCGCTCATTCACTAAACAAGATCAAAAGTGTACAACACAGACAAAGAGTGAGGAGAGTGAATTGAGTAGTAGTATATGATACTCGATTGTGGAGGATTAATATAAGAGCGAGTATAATACCACGGAGGGTAAATTCCCACTTGTATGACATATTTTTTGCTCCATAATCATTGTTTCATCCGTTAGTTTTTTTTCTACTAACACTGTTTACTCCCTGATACCTGCCTGTGCTCTCTCTCTCTCAATAAGTAAGTAAGTGTCTCTCTCTCTCTCTCTCAATAAGTAAGGTTTCACCCCAAGTAAGTAAGGCTCCACCTAACTTAAGTAAGTAGGGCTCTGTGCTCCACAAAACGGGACCCGCCTTCACGCGGCGTGGTGCGTAAGTAGGGGCAGAGCTGAGCTTCAGTTCATCTCTGTCCTGAAACTAAGAGGTCCCAATCCTCACAGCTTTTTTTTACTCAACTTGTTGTTTTTAGTACTCACCCGCTGTTGCATTCACATATTACAGCTTATTTTGACTCACTTTTTGACTGTTGCATTGCAGTTGGGACTTGCGTTTACTTTTTGACTCAACTTGCCGTTGAGTTCCTGTTTTGATTCTCTTTAACTCACACCTTTTTGACTCAGCTCACTGTTGCTATTTTGTTTCGACTGGATTTTGATTATCGAAATTTATTGTCTTAACTATTGCTGCGTTTACATATTGACTTTTTTTTACATAGAGTATGCTTTTTTGACTCAACTCAGTTGTATTCATGTTTTGTCTCACGTTTACTTCACTGTTTTACTCATCCAACTGTTGTCGTTACTTCTAGATTAAACTTACTGTTATAATCACATTTAGACTCACTTTTATTTAAACATCTCTAACTTATTGACTAATCTCTGCGTTTGTTGACTGCACTCACTGTTACTGTTTCATTGCTATCGCCACTGTACTCAACGTGACTTCATTCCATTACCACTGCATTGAATTCCATTGACTCGACTTTTTTTAACTGTACTTTTTTTACTCAAATCACTGTTTCATTTACATAAACTGTTTGTGACTCACTCTTTGGAACCTTGTCTGACTCATCTCACTGTTCTGTTGACTCAAAGTTTTATTTTTTGACTCACGATGCTTTTCACTTTTACTTAATGTTGGGTTTGGATGTTGTATAATAATACTTAATATTGATTTAGACGTTGAAAAAGTTCCTTGCTGTTTAGATCACTATTGCGTACATATTTTTTTTTGACTCACCTCATCACTGTGTACACCAAACATGTTGACTCACAGTTTTCATTTTTTGACTCACTATACTTTTGACTCAATTCACTTTTGCATTTACAATTTCACTCACTTTTACTTAATGTTGGGTTTACATGTTGTATAATATTACTTGATGTTGGGTTTAGATGTTGAAAAAGCTCCTTGTTGCTTTGGTATTTTGATCATTCTTGCGTACCTATACTTTTTTGACTCACCTCATCACTGTGTACACAGTACACCAAACATGTTGAATCACAGTTTTCATTTTTTGCCTCACTATGCTTTTGACTCAATTCACTTTTGCATTCACAATTTCCTTACTTTTATTAATGTAGGTTTTAGATGTATCATAATATTACTTAATGTTGGGTTTAGATGTTGAAAAAGCTCCTTGTTGCTTTGGTATTTTTGATCACTATTGCGTACCTATACTTTTTTGACTCACCTCATCACTGTGTACACCAAACATGTTGACTCACGCACAGTTCCATTTTTTACTCACTGTTCTTTTGACTTACTTCACTATTGCGTTCATAATTTTCACTTGAATACTTTCCGTTGGGTTTAGGTGTTGAATAAAATTCGTTGCATTGCTATTACTCACTATTGCGTACCTTACCTGTACTTTTTTGACTCACTATTGCGTACCTGTACTTTTTTGACTCACTGTTGCGTACCTGTTCTATTTTTGACTCACCTCACTTTTGCATTGAAAATTTTCTTCTCCGAACAGTGATAACCACCTAACAAACCACCTTGAGGCACAGCCTCCGAAACGGAAGACATCTCCGATCCCCCAGGCATTGGTTTCGTACCAAAACTTTGAAGCAACTTGCGACACAGAGAGCTGATTTCAGTCATGTAAGGCTGAAAAAAACAGCTGCTCTAAAACAATTTTGGCGATCAACGGACGTGCCGTTTGAGTCGATGACAAGTTTACTTGGTTCGGACAGTTATACAGCAAGTACAAATTCAATATATTTATGATTTTCATATCGTCATTACACTCGCACTACCATTCTAAAAGTCATTCATTCATTCAGTAAATGAATCAGTAAATGAGTGAGTGAGTTGTGTATATCGGTATGGATGGTAAACGCGCAAAACACTTAACGATCATCAATTTATATTTATGCCGCAATTGAACAATGAACAGTTCAATACCATTTACCACCATTAAGCACCATGTAAATGTAGGTTTATTAATGAAGTGTGAAGGTTCTCTATCGTGTGATACCACTAGGGTAACAATAATTTATCTTTTTTTATATAGCTTTATCCGATTTCTCAGTCATTGCGTTTTTGTCATATTCTGCGTTTGTTGTTGTTGTTGTTGTTGATGATGTCTTAGTCGTTGTTTCTGTTGTGGATTTTACATTGTTTCCAGTCTTGGTTTCGTTGTTGTTTTTTTCATTGCTGTTATTATTTTTGTTGTTATCTGGTTGGTTGTTGATGGATTTGGATGCATCATTGTCGTCTTTGTCATCGCTCCACGAGCACAACGTTGTTGGTTGGTTGTCGGGTGGGGATGGGGATGATGACGGGATCAGTTCTGGCTCTTTGTTCACTATGCTGAATTACGACATTCACTCACTCGTATATACAATTTATACTCGCCATTATTATTTTACCTACTCCTACACTGCTTAGTCACTAACATACTCACTAAGAAAATTCATATTGTCCTGAATCAGTTGTTGCTCTCTCACTCATTCCAACCCTGTCATAATCTTTCATTCACTAACCCCTGTCCAACTGACTCATTCACTGATCCATGTACATACTCCAGTAATTCACTCATTCAATCTCGGGTCTGACTGACTCATTAACCAACGTGAACTTTGATGGCAACGGTGAGTACTTAATGGTATTGAAGGTGCACAACAGATTGGCATCGACGAGCATCAATGCCGCGGCATTCGTGAACATGCCGCAGTAGTTGGGTGCCGAGAATACCGTAACCAGGTGACGATCCGCAAAGAACTCGTACCCATCTTCTACAACCTGAATATGTGGTAGAGATAATAAAGATATTTATGTTCACATCACCTTGCAAAACATGTGTATCAGTAACAAAACGTGTGTATGTATATCAGACAATTACCAATTTATAAAGCAACAACAAACAAAAATTTCAGTATATGATAGCATGGGAAGATGTTTTTGATTCAGAAATATTTTTGTGATGCCATTGAAGCTGTTTATTGACTTTTTGGAGCTATCGTAGTATGAACTGCTACTTTTTACGGAGTCTTTTTGGAAACTTTTCCGGCTTCGTTTCAACATTTCCTTGAAAACCCATTGTGACAGGGAAAGGTTTACAGAAAAGTTCGGAAAAGTTGCAACTCGGACTCTGAGGTTATAATGGTCATAGACTGATAACAAGACCTGATGAGCACGTGCAATCAGATCGATGTCATGATGTTTGCAGAACTTGGTCACTACGTCCGCCCCAAACACGTAGCTCACTCGACGGTTGCGATTCGGCTGCCAGCCGCTGATCTCCTAAAAATTTTATTCAAATTATCATCGATCAAACAGAAGCCGTCATTTTCGTTTATATTGCCTTTATTTAAACTTCGAGGTTCATTTGCAATTGATTCAAAGATTCAAAATCCTTGAAACATTCACATGAAATATGAATATTGTATGATGTATGTATTTGAAATTCTTTTTGCGAAACTTCTACATAATACATTCGTACCAAACCCCATACACTTACAGTAATATGCATGGATGAATGTGTAACGGATAAGACTATTGGCCGTCTGGAAATCGTGGTTATTTTTGTAGCAAAACATTAGTTTACAGGATTTGATGAATGTGAAATTTTGATAAGTTCCACATGATGTTTTATAACAAATTATCCAGGCCAAAATACATACATGGTATGTGATATAATAAATAAGTTATAATCAAAAATAAAAGTATATTATTACGGACTCGGACACTCACCTCCTCAGGATCAGCCCACAGTATATCGGTCATGATGCCGAGGTCGGGCGGATCGACGGGTCGTTCGATTTTGATCAGATCACTCAGGGATTTGATGTAGGGAGATATGCCTCCGTGCATACAGAGGATACGGTCGTTTATTAGTGCCGTGAATGGCATCACGTTGAACACGGACTGAATCGGCAGCGATGAGTCAATGAGTCAGTGAAGTGAGTGGGTGCATGAGTGATTGTGAGTGAGTGAATGAGTGTGAGTGAGTGAGTGATTGAGTGAGTGAGTGAGTGAGTGAGATAGTAAAGGAGTGGGTGGATAAGTCAGGGAGAGAATGAATTAGATATTATGATTAGTGAGTCAGTGAACTAGTGAGTGTGAGTAAGATAAGTAATGCGTGATCTTGCATGAGTGGGTGAATGAGTGAGTAAGTGAGTGAATGAATGAATACCTGTAATGCCAGCCAGAGTCGTGTCGAGTATCTATATTTACATTCGTCATAAAGGCCGTACATTCGGTTGATGGCGGCCGTTTCGTGGTTGCCGCGAAGTAGAAACATGCGGGTGGGGTAAATGCCTGTCATTTTTATTACTGATATGGATGAAGGGTTAACAAAAAACATAATTGATAGATACATAGATTGGCTGGGCTGGTTTATTAACACACGATTACTGGCTGTTGATTATTTAGTTTATTTATTCACAGGATGACTGTATGGTGTACAGGAAGACTGTATGAGTTTCAGGATAACTTCTTGACTTGAAGGGTGGTTACTTGACTTACAGGATAACTCATTATAGCTTACTACAACATGCATGCTCGACGTACAGAAAGATAGGAGATACATGATGATGATATTATTGATTTCAACATGACTGATTGTATATCCAACATTTGTAAGCAAGCAGTAGTATAATGCACTCGATGGACTGTCTGCCTCTGTCCACGTAGTCACCCAGGAACAGAAACGGGTTTCGCGGTGGCAGACCCACCAGTTTGAAGATGCGCAACAGATCACCGTACTGTAATATCATACTATAGCCTGATCGTAAACGGACCAGCGGGACATTGATGAACTAACACTACTACTTTCAAATAAGTTTTTTTTTTCAAAACACGGCTCTAAAAATTTTATGTTCCAGTAATTTTTGGTAAAAATAAATAAAATTATCAGGATTGGTGAGTACCGTAATCTAGCAGATGAACCACGGATATAAAGGAATATAATAATAAAACCGAGTGGAAAATTATAATCCGTCACTATTGTAGATAAAGTCGATCATTATTACCAGTTTGAAATTATTTTTATTTGAATTCATTCATTTACTCGCATATGAGTCAAAACAGTTACTGTATCACTTTGATGAGCTAAATACTTGCCCAAGCGCCAAAATTAATTTTATGAATTAAATTACTACCACGTCAAAATCTTTTTTTTTCTCGCTTGCTCTTGCATTTGATGAACGACGGATATAAATTCTAATATTTCAACTATAAAAAAATATATGATCGAGTATTTATGCAAGGGTCGTTAATCTTCATGAATTCTCAAAACGCCATTTTGAATTGGCGCCAAAAATATTTCCCTGATGCATAAAAGTTTTACATTTATTTAGATGTTTCATCCCCTGGTGCGGAAAAGTCTTATCGAAAAAAACAAAGTCAGAACTTGTCCGTTTACGATCAGGCTATAATATAACTGGATTCAGTTAATATTACGAACATCTTAAACCACAATTTTATCAACACTGTATAAAATTTCTAATTCAAAAAAAGCCGCAAAATTTTAATGTGAATCTGTGAACCATACTATCAAGGAATGGACGTTAGTCCGTTCTCTTAACATTGTTCGATAGATATAGGCTTTTTGCGAATAATTTACAAATCTACGTTACCGTAACCCTGTTGCGTAACACATCTCTTCCACTTTACTTTATAATGCTAATTTATTTATTACTTAATATCTCTTTCTCTTCATAACTCAGCTTAACAGTATATTGAGCTGCAAATTTTATCAACTACTGTACATATTCGGTCCAACCAACCTGTCCATGGATGTCACCAATGACAGCAATAGGGGCACGTAATTTGAGGCAGACCGGCTGCTCAAAAATGATCCTGTATGAAAAATATGCATTTATTCAAACAGGATTTTTTGTTTGTTTTATCAATCAATTTTTACTGTCAATTTATTCTGTTAAAATCATGTTTCTTCCAGTCTAGGCAAGAAAGTGTTCAATTCAAACTATCAGCTATCAGGCAATCAATCCGTCATTCAATTCATCATTATTTCATTTTATAATCGATCAGTCATTCTCGCCCTTGATTGGAGTCATTCATTTTCATTAGGCCCTTGACATACAAAAGCTCGATATATCTGGCAAACGTATCGTATGAACACTTGATTCAGTACCACTACGAATCAAACTGTCAATTATTCATTATATCCATCAATCAGTACCTCAACGAATCAATCTGTCAATCAGTCATTCAATCCATCAATCAATCAATCCATCAATCAGTACCTCAACCAATCAATCAATCATTCACATACGCTGCCGCTCTATTGCAAACAGCAATCAGCGTTGGTTCGTCCAGTCGTTTGGTGGTCTGCGTCGGACGCTCGCTGATTTCAATCAGGGTCCGGATAACCTTTCGGATGCCATCGACGTCGATTTGCGATTTGGTGATAGTGACTACAGTACAAACATTTGACTATATTATACAAGTCTACAATCTCAGGTCAAAGCTGTATTTTGATCCTGAAACAAAACATTTTTAATAAAACAATTCCTACATTGGTATATTTAGTGTAAAGTTCGGTGCTCAGTGCAAACTTGTAAACGTTTTCGTTCAAGAGTAATATGTCAACCAATAAAATTGATATGATATGCAATATGCATTTCATAGGATATGATTTTTAACTCTGTATTTTCATTTTTCATAGCAAATTCCGATCAAGAAACGCAGTTTGTATGTGTCGTTTGAAGGTTTACCTGGTTGCGGCGGAGGTTCAATGGCGGTGAATAAGTCTTCGTCGGTCATGATGGGATTGTGAATTTACTAACTCGTTAATGAGCAGTTTGTTTGGGAAATAGATAGGGAAATAGGTCGGTTGAAATTTATACCTACTGATGTAAATTTTTTTAGTCAGCAGAATTAGTGACTGAGGTTGAGCTGAGGCGATATGCAGCTGAGTGCAATCAGTAGGTGTCAGTGATGTGGGGTGATGATGACTGAATCTGGGGCTAAGTATTACAAAAAAGGATATGATGGAAAGCCGGCGGGGTCTCAAAATTAGGAATTTTTTGAAGTTTTTTGGCCTTTCGCCAGTGTAATTTTTTACTTTTTGCCTATGAAGTTCTTACATACAGTATGTGGCCGTAATTTGAAGGAAAATCGACTGATTTTATCTTTCTTTATGAAACGTCATGTTTTTTCACACTTTTCATCTCATGCAAAACCATGTCCTAATGCATCGGACGGACTGAGGTTTCATATACAATAAAATTTTATAATACAAATCACAACAGAGTACATGACATATAAATGGAGATACCCATAATGTGTAAAAGAACCCGATGACATAATAATGAGCAAACAGACATCAATATACACCAAATGCGAAGGCAAAAAAAAGAAATCTAGAAACACAAAATCAGGAAATCGGTGAAAACTCATTAGACAGGACAAAACTGTATTATATTGCATCATTCAGGTGGTTAGTTCTAACAATAATGTGTAGTTCAATTCAACTACTAGCGAACGGGGGAGAAACGAAAAACTTTCTCTGACAGGAAGGAAAAATACCGTTATCGAAGTAAGGATAACGATTTATGTCGCTCTCTCCCTAATCCGCAGCTACATTAAATCGAATCGCAAAATGAGCTATCAAATTGACAATAATAAATTCATTCGGATCGAGTGCGCATGGTCCGACACGTGACACCCGTCTCCTGGTAGAGTCTGCGCTTCTTCTCGCAGTACCTGACCGTGTGGGCACGACGACCCGTCATACCACAGAACTCGCAGCGATGATGGAACAGCACGGGGCACCTGAAATAAATGCGGCACATTTACAGTATTATACTAAAAAACATTTCAACAAGATGACATTTCTCAAACTGACAAGGCACTATGAAATATGATATGGCAAAGCATGATAGATCAGATGACCTATAGGCTATAGCACGTGCCAGGTTTTCTTGTTACTTAGCGAGTATTTTGCAAGCCTAAAATTACCGAAAAAATCGAACTTCGCGTGACACTTGGAACATACGAACATCGCGCCTATTTTACTTTATTTACGTTACGTGTGACAATGAGTTTCAAGAATTCAATTTTAGTAACAAAATACTTTGAACAAGCCAAATATTAGCAAGAGTACATAGTAGTACGGTAGAAGAACAAGTGAAAGTTGAAAGCCATGAAGTGAGCGATGACCAACAAGACATTGCCGAGCTCGTCCTTCATGTCGTGGTCCCACACGCACGTCATACGGGACAGATCGTCGTTGTTGTAACTCTGCAATCAAATTATAAACTGATACATACATCGAAACAGTTAAGTAAGCCTGGGGTTATCATGAAGAAAGGTTTACTTTCCATATTTGTAAAAAAAGCTGCACGAAAAAAAACTGATCAGTCGACCAAATTACCCACCATTTCGTAGGCGTATCGAGCGTTGTTGTAGCAGAACGGGCAGAACTTCTTCTGTTTTCTGCCGTTGCCCGCATTCGTCAGGGACTTGGTTATGACGAGAGGGGTCGGCGGGGGAGGATACGGAGGACAACAGTTCGGACTGTACAGGACTGCATTAGGAGACTTGGGACAGGAGTCGCATGAGGGTGGTGGTGAGCAACACTGGGGTGGTGGGGCACAAAAGAACTGCAGTTGACGTTGATGGCTTTGTTGCAGCTGAAAGACACATCTTTTTTTAAGTGAAATTTGTACTGGTATATTGCGTTTTCGTTCATAACAGTCAGCGTAAGACAATCGTTCTGAGTGTGTTATCAGATGTCAGTCAGTCAGGCCTTACAATGATTGTAGAAATTTAGCGAACCTGCAGAACGGCATAGGCCAGCTGGACAGGCTGAATGGTGTTGAACTTGACCAGACCTGGACGTGCGTACGAGTTGTACTGCAATACAATATGTACATAGTTACCGTA
The DNA here is from genome assembly GCA_964036265.1 of Daptonema setosum. Lineage (NCBI taxonomy): Eukaryota > Metazoa > Nematoda > Chromadorea > Monhysterida > Xyalidae > Daptonema > Daptonema setosum. The sequence continues at coordinate 23,033,354 of OZ038442.1, forward strand.
ACCTACAATACCATATATTTTTTCAACAATCATAAGTTTTGACTACCGTAACCCGTCCATATTTTATTTCTCAGGGCCACCCAAGGGTCCATATTAAAGTTGCTTCGAAATTATGTCAGTCAGTCAGATTAAACGTATACATGTTCTTCATAGTTATCAGTGTTACATTTTTCAGCCAACCTGGGGCATGTTGTGATGAGCGGTGATTATCCTATGGGCTTGCATGTTCAAACAAGTCAGCAGTAACCGGATTACAAAGTTAACTTTGCGAAATGCCATGATTTCGGCCACCAACACCGACCGGCCCAACAGTCGGCGCATCGTGGGAACCGAAACTTTCCCACCGGCCATTTGACGCCGCACCATCTACTTTCTCACGGGGATTAATGACTTTCCCACGGGGATTAGTAGCTTATAAACTTATCGGTTGGTTGGCTCCGCCTTGTTAGCTCGACGCTGATTGGCTTCACTACTCCAGCATAGCGGCTGCTAGCGGATCATCAGTGTAACTGCAGTCATTTTCGTCAAAGTATGGTTTTGAAGAACGTTGGTTGAAGGACTGAGAAAGCATGGGGAATTTACTTGAAACCTGGGGTAATCGACTGTGAATATAAGTGGTTTGAACAACAAATTATCTGGAAGGGAAAGATAATCTTAGGAAATGAGCATCCCGCAGTAAAAAGACATTTTTAATGGAACTTGTGGATGAAAAATTTTCGCCAATTGAGGCAATCTTGCCACTCTGCCTTCTCTTCTCGCACTCAAGTGAATTCGACGTTGGAATGATTGAACAATCCACATGAATCAGCTCTTACTTGCACTGCTGTTTGGGTAGGACTCTTTTTGATACGGGTGGTGGCTTGAAAGAAACCCAATCAACGTTTAAGTTCCGTTCTTCAGAGATATCTCTTTACTCTCACATATCGACGAAGTATAGATACTTATTTACAAATTGAATGTGTTAATTTCAAGGAATGCTTCTATTAAATTGAAAACAAAGCAATCACTGTTTCAACACCAGCGGACGAGAAAAGCGACAGTGGAATGGAATCTCATCTGATTGGTCATTTGAAAAGTATATCACTTATTCCTTGAGATGTCGGTCAATGTAAATCGGGGTAAAAAACATAGGTAAAACATCGATAGGAAAAAGTTATGTTCCACCAGCACTCCTTCACTCATTTTCGTCTGCTGAATACGGCCCCAACATGTCTCAACCTGTTCTCCAGTTTTGGCGGCCGTTCAAATATGACCAGCTCATAAACACATTTTGTCAACAAATTCTTCTCGTACTAAAAAACAGAAAAATTAAAATAGTAGTGAAATAGAATTTTTTTTATCAAAACAATATCAGTTAAGCATCCGTCCAGTCCAGCGAAAATGTCGGCCCAAACGAAGCAGCGTCCCAAAGCACGTGAAGAAATAGCGACGACACCGAAAGCGTCCAGCTCGGCGGCTCCTCTGCAGGCGCAGAACGAAGCCATCAACGATGAAGAAATGGCACATATGCCATTGTCAAGACTTGAGGTGACGTTGATAATGAACTTTTCGATTCCTGTGCACGGTAAATTTTTTATTGATCTATTAAAGCAACTAAATGGAAATTCTGGTCATCACATACTTCATGAACTGTTCTGATTTTTGGCATTGAATTTTCGGGTCAGGTGTCGAATCGGGGGCCAAATAGGCAAATACGTATATGCCGATCCATATATGCCATCTGGCATATACGTATATGCCGATCCATATATGCCACGGCCTCCAGTCATATACGTATATGCCGATCCGTATTTGCCGACGGGTAAGTTGGCATATACGTATATGCCGATCCATGTATGCCGTAGCATATACGTATATGCCGATCCATATATGCCGTACGCCGTAGCATATACAAATATGCCGATCCATAAATGCCGATCTACGAATGCCAATCCGTCTGCTTCGGATATCTGGTACAGCTGGCGGTGTCAGTATTTACTACGCTGGACACCTCCGCTTCGCGGTGCTCGGAAATTCGGCCTGCAGCCGAAGCCTCACAATAGGTTATCGGGGGTTAACGAACAGTATAGCTTTGCATGAAATTTTAAATTTCTTGTGAAGCATCACTGTTCGTTAACCCCCGATAACCTATTGTGAGGCTTCGGCCGTAGGCCGAATTTCCGAGCACCGCGAAGCGGAGGTGTCCAGCGTAGTAAACACTGACACCACGAGCTGTACCAGATATCATAGGCAACACGCTTCGCAAAAATCGGATCATCATATAAACAGTAAACGGACGGGTAGTCATACGTGGTGGATCGGCATATATGGATCGGCATATACGTATATGCCATGCCATCGGCATATACGTATATGCCGGATGCCGGCATATACGGCTATCGCGACCCGTCGACCCAGAATTTTGATATTGTTTGTACGGCTTCGGCTCAGTTCCTAGCACCGACTTAAGTTTACAAAAGTTATTCTGGAGCACTATACTAACAGTTTGGCAGGTGTGAGCATCAAAATTAGGTTTCTGTGTAGGCTTAGGCTTAGGTTTCTGTATCGCAAAAACCTAAGCTTAAGCCTAAGCCTACACAGAAACCTAATTTTGATGCTCATGCCTAGCCTTCTAAACCTATCCAGCTATGTAGGCAGCCTAAAAACCTCCAAATGGCCGGTCGACGGGTCGCGATTACCGGGCATATACGGATACGCTGGCATATACGGATCGGCATATACGTATATGCCAGACGATGTTTTGGCATATACGTATATGCCGATCCGTTTATGCCAGCTGGCATATACGTATACGCCGATCCGTATATGCCAAATCGGCATATACGTATTTGCCTATTCGGCCCCCGATTCGACACCTGACCCGAATTTTCAGCAACACGGAATCACCGCGGCTGAGATACGCAAGTTGCGAGAAAACAACATAAACTCGGTTCAGCAGTTGGCCTACACACCACGGAAGGAACTGTTGGCTGTCAAGGGAATCAGCGAAGCCAAAGCTGAACGTCTTCTCGTTGGTGTTTCTCACCGCAACCGCTCTTTTTGTTTTTACACCCTTAATTGTAACTGTAATTCGGTATACGATGGGTGGTTTGTTGTTGGTTACGATCCGACAAGACTTCGCTGAACTGGTTCCCTGAGCTGATGCCGATGGCCATGCTTTTGATCGACCAAACGTCATTTTTTGATAAACGCTCTTTTACTTCATTATCATGAAGTAATGAAATATCTTCTTTTTTCAGACAGAGGCCCACAAGATGGTTGATATGGGATTCACGACGGCCACCGAATGTCACCTCAAACGATCCGAGATCATCCAAATTACGACCGGATGCCGCGATCTAGACAAAATGCTGCACGGTGGTATAGAGACCGGATCCATTACTGAGGTTATCTTCTCATTATTTTTCACTTTAACCGTCTTATCTTTCAATCGATTTGCGATTCAGCAGTAATAAAAATCTTATTTTTTTGATTTCACTAATCAATAAAAAAAATTCATGTTCTCCATGTTCTGTGTTTCAATCAACGGCTCTCTTGCTCAACTGAAATTAAATCATTCTTCATGTTTTGTTGATTGCCAGAATGTTAGAATTGGATGAGAGACCAATGAAATATCTGTCATTGTGGAACCTTTTGGTAAATACAAAAAATATTCTGATTCCAGATTTTCGGCGAATTCCGCACGGGCAAATCACAGATCTGCCACACATTGGCCGTGACCTGTCAGCTGCCGATCGATCTGGGTGGTGCCGAGGGTAAATGCTTGTGGATCGATACCGAAGGCACGTTCAGGCCCGAAAGACTGCTGGCCATTGCTGAACGGTGAGTTTCATTGCGTGGTTTACATTGGTAATACAATGGTTAAATTGAATGTTATGCGTTGCAAGTTATTTCACTCTGGGACATGGAGTATGTAAACGATCGATCAACGACAATAAATTCAGGTACAAGATGAACGGTCAGGACGTATTGGACAATGTCGCTTATGCCCGATGCTACAACACGGACCATCAGATGGGACTGCTCGAGCAGGCCAGTGCCATGATGGCTGAATCAAGGTTGGTGGTTCGGCAATCAATTCTCAATCAATCGATTCGATAATCAACAAAACAAAATGATTCCAATGTGATATCTGCAGTGTGATGTGCTGCTACCTGAATGAAGTAGAAAGATATTGTACTTTTGTGTATATTTCTACTTGCATTGCAAGGGAACTTTACTTTATTGATCTAGGTACGCTCTACTAATCGTGGACAGCAGTACGGCTCTGTTCCGGACGGACTACAGCGGTCGCGGTGAGTTATCGGCCCGTCAGATGATGCTCGCCAAGTTCCTGCGTCGTCTGCTGTTGCTCGCTGATGTGGTTGGTTGAATCATAATTCATAATCAACTAATTACTGCATAAACATTGTTTCTAGTTAGTATGTCATTAGTCATTCAGTGTTTGCTTTGCGTAATTGGGTTAGGGTATGTATTTTTCCCTAGGAAATTACTGTGATGTGGTGAGTCGTTTGTTTGAAATGCGAGTTTGAATTTCCAGAAACGGGCCAATGAACCTCTTTGATTCGCAGTCACGTTTCGTTGTAGGAAAAAGAGTGGCTAGCCACTTTAATTCTGCCCGTATCTCTTTCTCTTCCTATACCGTACCGTTTGTGCGATATTTTATGAATTTGTGATAACAAAAGCTGCAAATTGACACGTTTCAGTACGGCGTGGCAGTTGTGATCACGAACCAGGTGGTGGCACAGGTGGACGGTGCCGCTTCCATGTTTTCGGCTGATCCAAAGAAACCGATCGGTGGCAACATCATGGCACATGCCAGCACTACTCGGTTTGTTCACTTTAACAACATCAGTTCATTCATTCCGTTCTGACCGTCATTCACGTTTTTTCGGTTGTTTTCACGACACCAGATGTGCAGTCCATCGAAAAACGACAGTTTTCTTTGGTAATTAGCCAACCAGAGTGTTCAATTTTGTGACTTGTGATGGAGACTGCGACTGATAGATACAAATAATGTCTATACACTGACCACATTATTGTGCTCAATTGAGCACATCGGTCCATCTCGGATTGAAATAAACTGACTATTATTTCAGTCTGTACCTGCGTAAAGGCCGTGGCGAGAACCGAGTGTGCAAGATCTACGACAGTCCGTGTCTTCCCGAGTCGGAGGCAACGTTCGCCATCACCGAACAGGGAGTCACTGATCCCGCTGAGTAGTCACATCACACTTGACTTATCTATACCTTTTTGGGGCATGGGTTTATAATTATCTAACTATTTTGTCCCAGAATCAGTCAAACTGAATTGGACATATGCGGGTGATTCATCAAAAAAAATTGTGCTGAGATTTCTTCTGTCAAGTTTCGAGAAATGTTCTTTCGTTGCTCCTCTTTTCTGTTACATAGTGCATTTGTATTCTTCTGGTCGATTTGTAAAGTGATTCCCATGATGTTATACGACACGCAGTACATACAGTATCAGTGAGAGTTATACCATTTAAATAGTTGTTCCCTTCTTTATCTTCATGTAGTGTTTCACAACTTTGATGCCATCATTTTGTTTCTAATAAGCTACTTCAACTTGTTATGCATTATTCTTCCTTTCCTGATATAGATTTTCCCCTCTATATCCCCATTGAAATACTTCTTTGCTCTGCGATCGTTGTTGCTTGTGATTATTGGTATTTTGATTTCTTTTTCATGAATTGGACAGATACTACTATTCCGAGTATCTGAATTTTGATCATAAACGTATGTCTTAATATTCAAGTTGAATCAAGTGTTTGAATAAAGTGAGATACGAGAAGCGTTTATTTTATAGGATAGTATAACACCGTATACATGCATCAATCAAGCGAGGAAAAGTACTAGTGAGTGAACAAATATAATGAGTATCCCTCAGCCAAACTGCAAGTTGAGTACACTCGTTTAAACTTTCCATGGTTCAATGGATAGATACAAATCGTAGTATACAATCACAATTATATCAGCTGCTATTCATAGCCAAGCCAAGGAAACACGATTATATCACAATTGAAGAGCGCACTTAACATTATGTAACCAAATTTCCATTCCAGTGACAAGCTGACGAAGTCTGTTTATGATTTTGCTTTTGTTTTTACTACAAATGGCACAAACTATACGATAGTACGCTCTATGTTAAAGTGGCGGAACGAAATGAATCAAACTCATTTCACTGAATTCACTTTTATAGTGCTTCCAAAACGAGGAATTCTTATATAACGGATAGATAACATGATCTCAGAGCTTGAAATTTTCTTTTCTTTGGGAAAGTTCCCCGCCGGAACGATTTGCTCGTCGACGAGTGTGTTCAAGCATGTTGCCTGTACCACTAACAATAAGTCTTCAGTACAGACAGGTATATATGCATGCCTAACTCACTTGGTTACTAGGTGACCGAATTCATTATAATACATTTCGACGTTGCTGCTGTGAAACCACGCCGTTTTCCGTTGTTTTCCACCGCAAAACTTGTTCGTGTTTGCCTGGAGATGTGTTACCATGACGTTGTGATGAAATAGGAGGACATTTTCCAGTAAGTCAACCGATATGATAGCATATGAGAAGATGATACCTCGGATCAGTTACGCTACACTCGTCCTCATCGTACCTTAAAACCAACTACTGTACGTATGTACTATCATATGGTACATCATAAATTTGAACTGGCTTTAATCCCAGCTCAATAACATCGTCGGGTATAGTTTTGAACCTTGATTGAATTCCATAGTTAGCCGGTGGTCATCTGGTATAATCATGTACACCCGAACGCCATACACGTCACAGCTCGATGAGTCTTACCCGCGACTCACTCGCAGCTCATCAACTCATGATCGACTCTATAACCGCGTTGGTTGACAACTCACTAAAATCACTATCTCACTCTTGCTCATTCTTTCATTATAATCTTTTCATTGATCAGAATACTACATTTGAAAGCCCGCTATTTTTCTTTAAATACTTAAAAACACTGAAAAAGCGCCCACTGAACACGTCAATTGGAAACGCTGTATTTTATTGACAACAGTCCACAAACTAAATGCCAGTATTTGTATCATTCATTTACAGGTTGATCCACATAGCCTATATCCATTCACTAACCTTTTTTATAACAGTAACTCGCTCGCTCACCCAATACCTCATTCACCTTCTCACTCACTAACTCACCCATCTCATCACACTTACTCACCCACTCATTCACTCACTCACTCACTCACTCAATCACTCATTCAATCAGCTCGAACCGGATGGTGTTCGCTTCTATGGTGACGCTCCGTCATCGTCTCTCCGTCGGGGCAACGAACGCGTAAGTTCTCTGTTTGTTTGTTTTATCAAACGAGGGAAATAAGGTATAAAAGTGTTTGTTATTTTTCATGAATTACGACTTCTTGGTCACACAAAACAATAAATACACCTACTCTTGAAATTTCAAGAGGTTTTCTACCAAAACCCCTACACCTGTGATTTGAACACAAACTT
>OZ038442.1:23045858-23073358 GCA_964036265.1 Daptonema setosum
ATGGAAGAGTACGAAGAGGCAAAACACAAGCTCGAGAAAAAATATCATGAAGTGCGACGGGATGAGGTTTGTAAGTTCTATCACCAGAATGTTCACAAAAAACTCACTCGATTATTCCCATTCTGATTCACTTATTCACAAATTCACTTATTCACTTATTCACTTATTCACTTATTCACTTATTCACTTATTCACTTATTCACTTGTTACAGAGTGAAGTGAATCGGTCTCTCCAAATGACGGAGAGCAGTGTCCACAGTTTGACTGGTGAAGTGCACAGGCTCAAACAGGCCATTGCTGACTCTAGTAAACGAGAAAAACAGGTTGCTCAACATGACACTCTCACTCACTCACTCACTCACTCACTCACTCACTCACTCACTCACTCACTCACTCACTCACTCACTCACTCACTCACTCACTCACTCACTCACTCACTCACTCACTCACTCACTCACTCACTCACTCACTCACCCACACATAGCTCGCCGATCTACGCCATGTGATTGCTCGTATGCTGGGACTGAATGCCGATAAGCTGGCCGTCCCCGACTATGAGATAATCAGTCGGATGGAAAAACTGATAGAGTCACAACATCTGGGTGCCGTGAGCCGGGCCAATGCGCCATCACAATCTAATGGTTCATCGGCGACACGCAACGCACGAAATGGTAGTGTGAACAGGAGCCACAGTAATGGCAGGGGATGGAGATAATATAACACTAAATCTACATATGTACATGAACTATGTTTGAATGCAGGATAAGGTCATTTTTTTATAGTTATCTTATTATACAGGGTGTCCCAGCGAGGGGTTCACGATTTGTTTTTTGAATAACTTTTGTATCCGTTGAGCAAAAATCTTAAAAATTTATTTTGTGAATACCAATACAGTAAGAATTTTTTCGCTTTTTAAAATTTTAAAATTCGTTGAGAACAGCTTGTGTTACGGTTACGGTCGAGTGAAAAAAAAACTCGAATTTTCGAACGAAATTTCAGAATTTCATTTTGAAACATTTTCAAAATTAACTCAATGGTGATTATACGACAAAAAAACTCACAAATTATGCAAGAAAAGATGGAAAATAAAAGTCTTCTTGAATATGATGAGACGACCGGGTTTTCGAATTCACTTAACCCATGCACACACACACACGCACAGTCAACGTTTGGTTTGCCATTTGGTCCGGCGGTTGGATCGAGTCTTTTTTGATGAAAATGTAACTGATGGCAAGTACCTGAACATCTTGCTCAACTATTATTTTCTTTCGCAACTTGAAGATAACGAAGAAAAGATGATCATGCAAGCTGACGGTGCCTCACCACACTGAGCATACGGTGTGTGCCTGCATGATGCACGATCACTCCACTGATTGGGTCGAAAATGGAGGAACCGCGGATTTGCCGACGAGACACCCTGATTTGACCGCTTCTGATTACTGTTTTTGGCGAAATTTTAAGAAAATAGTTCATTCCCACCAAATAAAAACACAGTAGAAAAACTCAACGAAATTTTCTCAATAGAATGTATTCAGAATCGCAACTGAATACATTACTCGCCTTCAAACCCCGTAAAGATCGTTGTATTGAGAAATAGGTGGTCTTGTTGAATAAGACTTCTCTTTTCCATTGTTTGTCGCATAGTTTGTGAGTATCTCAGTCGTATAATCACCATTGAGTTGGTTTTGAACATGTTTCAAAATGAAATTCTCTTAAAAATAAGTTCAAAAATTCGGATTTTTTTTCACTGGACTGTAACACGAACTGTTCTTAACGAATTCCAGAATTTCAAAAAGCGAAAAATTCTTAACGTATTGGAATTCACAGCATGAATTTTTAAGAATATTGCTCAACGCACACAAAAGTTATTCAAAAAACAAATCGTGAACCCCTCGCTGGGACACCCTGTATTATCATATTTGTATGTTAGATAACTAGCGAAGGTGTTTTGAACCCAGCTGAAATTATTGCAGCTCAAGTTACTCGTATGTTTCATGTTTCATTTAGGAATATAGTTGTTGCTGTGTTCGTTTTGATCACCTAACATTATACTGTATGCTTTTTGTATAAAGTTATAAGCATTATAACACGAACCTGTTTATAATTATATGATTGTGCTCATAATGTTCATATTTTGTTAGACATAATGAATGTTAATACTCGATTATAAAATTTTCACTAATTAGTATTGTTTTATCTGTAGCATTCAAGTCATTAACGTTTAAGCCAAGTTAAACACATTATTATTTGTTATCAGGTTTATGAAACTGGGCAAAGTTTTGTGGTGAAGTTCCTGAGTAGAAGCTCCATGAAAACTTTTTCTATCGGTTTGGACTCCTAAATAAACAGGAATGTTATAAATTAAAACTGCATGTTGGTACTTGAAAGAAAGTCAATAAAAACGCAAGTATTTTATTAACAACTCTGATAGAATAAAAGGTCGGGTGTAATGGGAATCGACAATATTTGAATTTTGGTATACCGGGTAATGACGAACCTTTCTAACAACACAAGTTTCCTCCACAGGCTTTTGGTAAAATTATTTCTTATTTTGTTTTTTTTCGGAAATTTTAACAACATTTTCAAACAGAACAGAGTCGTGATTCAAAACTTTTAATGCTACACAATTCAATTTAAAAGGCTGAGTTTTTCGGAAAGGTTCGTCAGTTTCGACTATAAAGTAGTCATAAAGTGTAAAAGTGAAAACAATGTGTATAAAATTATATTAAATGTGCATTTCGCATGTGAAACTCATTTCGTTATAGTCAAACAGTATAAGGTCTGTTCGGTCAATATATTGACCTGTATTTTAAATGTTGTTGTTGTTGTTGTTGTTTGTCATTAGTGAATAACAGTCGTTGTTACCAGCAGATACACCTGAACATGGCCAGCATCACGATCAACGTCCAAACAGCGGTGATCGGTTGAATGGCTCCACCATGATTTGTATCGTTGATAAGTCGTTTATTTTGGCTGACGGCCGACTGGCCCATCGAATCGTGAACGTAAAGATTGCATCGGGTGCCAAGACATGGACACACCATCACCTGCGTATCAACATCCGTATCCGTGTAGCCGTTGAGCACCTGAGTGAGTGAGTGAGTGAGTGAGTGAGTGAGTGAGTGAGTGAGTGAGTGAGTGAGTGAGTGAGTGAGTGAGTGAGTGAGTGAGTGAGTGAGTGAGTGAGTGAGTGAGTGAGTGAGTGAGTGAGTGAGTGAGTGAGTGAGTGATTGAGTGAGTGAGCAACCTGATACAAGTAGAACACCTGACACTCCGTACTGGCGCTGTGAATGAATGCCTTCGAGTAGTTGGTGAATCCGTGAATGGCAATGTTCGTAGAGCAACCGCGGATGTATAACGGCACTGAGGTCACGCCTGAGAAAACGTCTTGAAATCATTGATCAAAACTTGCGAAAGCCTTATGAATTCACAGACACATTTCAATAAAAACACATTTCAAAATTTGACGAGTTTGTATTGGTTTTATTAAATCTATACAATGGCAACCAACCGGCAATACTCATACTGAACACCATGGTGACACAGGTATGGGCACAAGCAGCCAATGGCACATCCAACTTGACCAGACCCTGTCTGGATTCGCACAACGATGTGAACGCTGCCTGCTCCTGGTACGTCTGCTTCAGGTACGACCAGAACTCCTTGGCCGCCGGCGACATGCAACTAAAATTTACTCCCAATTATTTTTTTTTGTTTTCTTTTGTTTGTTGGGTTGTCTCACTCGGATTAAGACTTCGCTGGGTCCCAATCACGAATGGTGCTTGCCATAAGGCATATCATGAAATCCAGTTCCAAGTCACTCTATCGGATGTTCAAGGCATATTCTTTAACGACCATCAGCCAGTAGGTCACACTTCTGTTTGACTGCCATAAGGCTTGTTGGTGACGGCCCCGGGATTCGAACCCGTGTGCGGCCAGCCAGGCGGTTTCAGAGTCTAGCCCCTTAACCACTTGACCAGCGAGCCGTCTATTTGTTAAATTAATTAAATTTTCAGTCAGTTATAAAATTAATTAATTTTCCAGTTATCTATTAATATAATTTGATTCTCGATTATTATTTCATTTCATGCTTTGGCTCAGATTCCGTACTTAATTAAATTGAAACCCCGTACATCAACCTGAAGCAACGATGATCCATTGAAGCGTACGTGCGCGAGCGGTGAATCTGCAAGTATTCAAATATTACTCAATTCAAGCTGTTCCGAAAATACCAAAATCAAAAGCTGTTTTTGTATGTAAAGTATGAAAATATAAACATGTGGTGTGTGGACAGCGATGTAGTTCATTAGAGGTAAAATGAGTGTGATGAACTGTAAAAATGTCGGTGAGGAAAAAATTGGGATTACACGTGGGAAAAGTTAATTATATGGATTTGATGGCCAAATCATACCTGATCAGCTTTGAGCAGCAGCTGGAGAAACTTAAAAAAGCACGGTCACTCAGGATTAGGCATTATGTGAATTATATAATCTAATATAAACTATAGTACTCTACACTACATATATGTATGTTTCAGTTACATACATTACTAATCACAGGCAATGAAATATAATTCTAATGTGGAACAAATCTACTCCTCCCTCCACTAAACATTCGATGGCAGGTAAACCACTCTAAAAAATAAAGCATTTCTAAGGTGTTTTTATATATCTAAGCCCAAGTAATATAGGGATAATAGGTTTATTATACACGTTCACTAATCTATACTAAAACTAAGTGATATGTAATCATGATAAGAACGCACTACATGTATATATTCAATTGTGTCCATCCATAACCACGAACTAACTAGCATTTTGGCAGTCTGAAAACATGTAGATTCAAAAGTATGTAAGTTGGTCCACAATATTTTTTTCAGTTCTCTATTATCGGTCGAAACAATTGATGTTTTTTGTATTGAAAGTTGCGAGGAGATTTCCGATACACTGGCACACAATAGTTATTCCAACTAATGGTTAATATAAGGTTTATAACTGAAAACCATATTTCCATATTTATCAGCATTATTGCTGTATTTTTTTTTACCAACCTCAACGGCATCGAGTACGGAAGTCATTCTGGTAAAGTTTTGTATGAGTGGTGTTTCGACGGGCACAACCGTACCTGCCAGTTGGGCCTGCCGATTCTGCATCTGAACATGATTCGCTATCCCAACCACAATCGTCGTGGCAAATATCAACGTCCAAATTCAATTATTATACACAATGATCAACAGAGGTGGAGTTGGAATATCGTGCATCTGTTCTACACATGAAATACTGTACATGGATACTGTACTGTATAGGTATTCACATAATATATCATCACACGTAAATAACTACTTACATGAAGTGACTTATGTTTACTAATACGTATACGGTACACACAAATACGTAAAGTGGTTTTCTATCCTCCAATCCCATCTGCCCACAAATAACAGACAAAACGTTTTGATATCGCGACGATCGAACCTGATGTATGAGTTCGTTGTGCATAACACGTTGCGGTCGGTGTTGTTGTGCCGAGACGGGCGTTGTTACACCGTTGAACATGATGACTGCTAACATTGCGACGATCAACTCGTACACATTCAAGTTCATTGCGGCCGTGTGCCAGCAGCCGGCCACAAAGACACCTTTGATGGCACTTTTGGAGATATGCCCGATGGTAACTCGTCGTCGTGGCACAAGTCTTCCATGTGAACCATGATTCCGTCGTGGCCACCCGAGTCACGGCACGGCCGTAGCCAGATTGGATTCAGTGGATATGGTAGGTGCCGTGGATGATTGATGATGACAATGTTGATGTTGTTGATAATGTTGGTTTGATGTTGATATTCTGATCAGAAACTGATACTACAAAATCATGATTGATATTTTTTCGTTGATAATGTTGTTAGCGAAAGTGTGACCAAGTTGTTTGGAGCCGGTTGATAAAGGTCGTTGGATGGTGGAGGTGAGTTTATGAGGGTGGAACACGCGATGAACTGACTACGTATGATACATTGGGTTAATTACTGTAAAGTACACCATTGTTGCAAACTGGACGCTTTCGTAGAGTTATTCACGTTAACGGAGTACAAGATATTCTACCTAATTTTGTAGAAACCGTCATTTACTTTTATCATGTACGTCATAAGTCGCCCAGAAACGCTCAATATGAAGGATATAAGCAGACAGCTGATTGCGCGGCGCAAACACGTGTCAATCATTTATCCGACTCGAAAGTCTGCACTGTCAAATCATGTCAAACGTAATACATTTTATATTTTTAGACTATCAACTGAGCAAACTGTACATCGGTTCCAACGACACTTGTTTAATTAATATTAGATTTTGTCAAAATCCTGAAAACTGATCAGTAAAACAGTAAGTGTCCTGAGGACACATGGATAATTCACATGTTTGTCAGTATAGGATTCCCAATATAGCCGAATCGTAATCCTGAAAAATACTTGATTAGGTAATGCTAAGCTGCTTTTAGCTAAGCACATAAAAACACACAAGATGAGATGAAATCGTACACATATGATCCGCTCAAATGAAATGTTGGCCTAAGGTTTTGGAGTAATATTTTCAAATATATAAAACGGGGTTCGTCTGTGAAGGGTGTACTGAAAAACCGGGGATAAAAGTTGTCAAATGCTCAGATGATGACACGTATTCATGTACGTGTTCATAATTTCAAGTTGTGCCAGTAACATGCCAGCCTACTAATGTGCCATTCAATATGGTTTGGGGTGCGTGACCTGCCGATCTCTAGTGGGTCACCGTCCTCTGCACGTACAGTCTAGTGCGTAGAGCGCCAGCCTATTAAATTGGGTGTCCTAAGTTCGAAACCTGACTTGACACACTAACTCTGACGTGTTGCTCGAGAATTCAGGTAAAGAATTATTGTAAGTATGTTGCAACAAATGAAAAGAACGTCAATTAATTCAATTTTGTTTCTCAACAATAAAACCCACAGAGTAATAGCTCATAACTCATGTCATGTGAAACTGAACCCGATTTGGACAATGCTGATTTTGTCGTACCAGACGCGATGGCATCCAATACTCTAAATTATTGGAATAACACAGCATTAATGGGCTAATACATTTAGGTTGAATTAAGAACTAATATACAATTAAAAATACATAATGTACAATTTTGTATGTATGTACGTATTTTTCTGAAACAACCAGTTAGAATATGTTCCTGGTACAGCACTGCCGACACGATTTGATGAAAAGTATGGGTTTTCATCGAATTGGAAAACCTTGAAATAGCCTTTATTAGTAACCGTAAATTATATATAATATGTGTAATCACTGGGTATCATTCTATAAGAAACGCTCCTAAAGTATTCGGATAACAACAACAAACGAATCTATAACAACAGTTTAGACTTTACGACATCTGTGAGTGTGTTTGTTGGTTAATATTCCATAAAATGTGCGTAATTACTGGATTTCTGCGCATGTCTTAATATAGAAGCGAGCAGCAACCGACACCACCCAAATGACATGATTACAGGTCCAGACTGCCATGAGAGCATGCCATTACCAGTAATAAGTACTGACGTGATTATGTACATGTTCACATTGAACATACAGCTTGGCCAGGGTTTCTTGATATCAAAAACTGCTTTATGAACCGGTTACGTTCAAATGAAATTACCGTTTGTATGTTGTTCAAAGTTGGTGCTTGTGCTTATGCTTCTACAAGGCATTCATAATTATTTGGGATGCGTTCTGATCGGAATATCCGCGAAGTGGCGCCCATAATAACGTAAGTATGTTTCAAATCTTTTTAATATGTATCCTTGATATTGTCTGAATATTCTTGAAGGCAAAAGGTACTATCGGTGATATCTAGGATATAGAACTGGCTAAAAAGTAACATTTGGTTATAATCACGCAACTATTGTCGGCTTTTATTACCCTGCATTATGAATAGCTAGTGGCTTAACTACTGAATTTTGTTTGTTACTAAAAGTTTGTTTTAGCTTTAGTGCTATAAACAATATGTGAGCATGTTACACGCAATCCAGGCCAATAAAGGCCATTAAATTTTTTGAAAATCTTGATAGCATAATAAAAACGTTTTGTAGATTCTACTGAATAATACATGTTTTTTCTTGCCCTCAAACTCTCCTAGATATGTATGTATACAGTGTGATAGAAGGTAGTCACGAATTGAGCGGTTAGCCGCAGCTTTCACACAGATGAAGTTGACAAAAACACCATTTGACAAGTGAACCTGGAGAATCGGATGTGAGACGCTGTTTGTGACTGTGGTTCATAACAACTGATGTACCGTTTCGAACTTCCACAATGATCTTCCTCTGATAGATCCATAGAAACTTTTATAGATTGACAATTTATTAATATAAAAGAAATAAGTACCATCTAACATATAGTATTAAATAGGAAAAAAATACATTCTAACTTGTTATATGCTTTTCGTCTAGTAGTCTAGACGCCTTCTACAGCTCAGGCTACATAATCCCTCCTAGGTAGAACTCGTTCTAAAAAATAAAAAAAAGATAATCATCCTTGTTCGGAAGTCAACATGTTATCTTCGTTCAATCATATGATATCGTCAGCTCTGAACAATATTCGGCAAATATTTAGCCGTGTTTAATTTCCGAAACTGTTCATCCATGTTCTGAACGAAATCGCGCCTGATGTCTGTCTTTGAACCAACAGCGGACGAGAAACAATGGTCCTATTGTGGTTATCACCTATCCTGGTTACAGAGTATGTAATCAAACTCTTCCTCAAGGTAAAGTTAAAATGTTTTAACGAAAGAACTATTCCCACTTTGAAGAAAATTTCCTTGACAATAAAAGTTTGCCGTTTACATAGAACGGTAAACCAGTGTGGGAGGTCCGGGTACATGATGTACATCGGGTACTTGGCGGTCCGTGACGACTCACCATCAAACCCACACCATTTCGGCCGAAACGAAACGTGTGGCACAATCTGACGGAGATGACATTTAACCGTACTTCACTTAAATGTCACACACGTCACTCGCATGTCGTACTTTTATGCATGAAAAAATCAGAACGTCCCACACTTTTTTCCATAACATTCCGGCAAAATGACATGTGCTAATAATCAGCAAACCCAGGTACAAGGGGTATGTAAAATCAGGAACTCAACGTTGACGTCAGAGAGTTTAATTATTCTGTAAACAACTTCGTGTTTCTGTGCATTTTCACGGCGTTGCTATAACAATGAAGCAGTTTTCAAATATCCTGTTGTTAGGGCAAATATGTGAGCAGTTTGGTTTTATTTTCAATACCTGACAAACATGCAGGGTGGTCCAAAAATAGGCCAACACTTTTGCAATGAATATCTTCATACACAAAACACCGATTTCATAGCGCTGTCAGGGATTAACACCAACATATTAATTTAGTGAACTCTATAATATCAGAGAAATCGGAGAACCACACGGTTCCCCCTCTTTGATGAAATTCCTTTCTTTTCAGAGGAATACATGTAGCTCGTCCACCAGTGAATTCACGGCACAATGGTATACATAGTATTCGTGGCAAACTCGACCATTCGGCCATGTATCACTTTGACGGCACTTTGGTGGTGCACCGCTATCTGCCACTGATAATCTGTCATTTACGGATTTACAACAGTCAAGTGTATATACGTATGCAGACAACGTTGTTCACGGCACTGCCAATACACAGATACGATCACTAATAGTCTGAACATGCTAGAATATCAAACATTGGACTCTACAACCATGCATGAAACAAGGCACAATGTTCAGAAATTTAAGACATTAAGTATAATATTAGATGCAAGTTTTTATAATTGATTTGCAATTTTTTCAATTCCTGATATGTGGAATAAAGTTGTGCCAACATGTGTAATAGAAGCGGGCTTGTTTTATGCTAAGTACATAGCACGTTCATTGTCTTCTCAACCAGAGGGTCCGTTTTGAGTAACGGGTTATCACAGGGTTCTTGGCTTGTTCAGATTTGAATAACAGTAATTGTAGATATATAATTAGACTGTTGTTGCACATTTAGTAATCAGCCAAAATCACGTACATCAAAGTCTAGGAAAGGAAATAAAAACGAATGTGCACGCAATAAATGGTTGGTTATGAAGAATAGAGATTTAGTGCGAGTTTGGTGCATCATGATTCATGGTCGTACATAAATAGTGGCAGGTATATGTGGTCGGAATGAATGTACGGCATGAATCCATTGCCCAATTCATTGCGATGCCAGTCTGCAATGGATGAGCATAAATTGCGACAACAATGCCTGACATCACACGCCCCTTAATTGGCACTGCTCTTGTTTGGTACATTGCATTTATGGGCACATTACATGTGTCCCCACAATAACATGCAAACTTTTATGGCATGCCATACATTGTGGTGGTGGCACAGACTGCAATTGGGAACACATCTGATTTGTTGCAATCGGATTGGCGGACATTCTAGATCTCCAAAGGGAGGTAAATGTCGTCAAAGAGGGGGAATTAGCAGTTTCAAAGTCATTTACATACACTTTAGAGAACAAACAGAATTTTTTTGAATCCACCAAAAGAGGAAGAATTCCACTTTTCCATCCCCTTCTCGTCCGCTAATGAATCAGATACATAACGACATGACATCAGAGATAAAGGCAACATTCAACAAAGACATCCACTTGAGTGGCGTTGCTAGGATTCATTCTATAAATAGCATCAACTAGCTGAGACAGGTTATTCCTGTATCAGACATACGATCTATTTATTAAGCGATATAATGGTACAAACTTACTAAGTACTTATCAACGGCTTTGTGTGACTTTGAGAGAAACTCGCATCTGTTTACAGATATACAGTAGCATCCGAGTATGCTTTCGGTTGTAGAAGAATAATTCAAGTAACCATTTGTACAGGTCGATTCGTGTTTGCACCCGCATTTCGTTAAGCACTATAAAACGCATTTATCGTGATGCAAGTAGCCATTTTTGGTACATATCAAGGCGGCGTCTTACATGATTATCCGTGTGGAATGGGGTCCGGCTGGCACATTACTATTACGCATGTAGTACACATGTAGACACAAACACACTAGCGGACAAGAAGAGGTGGCGAAATTGGAATTCCCCCTCTCTTTCGGGTTTCCAAAAAGTAGAATTCGTACCTTAAGGTACCCATAAAATGTTCTGCAAACGGCCGATTCCCCCTCTTTGACGAGTTTCCTTTTCCTGGGATTAGCGAGTCCGCCAGTGCACGTGCATGCTGGGTCTTTACAAGTACGTAACTTTGCGTACATTGAACGAATACTGTCGTATATATCCTAATATGATCGTGGCACATGTAGACCATCATCCTGATATTCATCCACACCCCTATACTACTTGGCATCGTGTCATCCTAACCCATAAACGGGTGCCTATTTGATTGCTTGTACGATGATAAGTCTCCGATTTGAGGAAAACTTACGACACGCGTATTCTAGGGTGAAAACATGCAAGTGAGAATGCTAAGCCAATAATGTGATTTCGTTTGAATCACAAAATCTCAAAACTTGATGGAACCTGTTAACTCCTTTCAAGCCCAGAATAATTCGGGTAGTTCTCTGATTTTCAGCGCCACAATGTCAGCCTCCAACCACCTTTTTGCTAACAACACTACTTCTTACATGATTCGGTCGTACTTGAGGTCGAACTCATGAAATATGTGTCCGGTGTAGCGCAGAGAAAAACTGACCATTACAGCCGTTTGAACCAATTTGGCAAAGTCCTGAGGATAATTGGTTGCCTGATATGATATGGAATATGGAAATACAAGTTCTTAATTCATGAATCGGAAAAAAGTTGAATTAAAAAATAAGTTTTGTTACAGTTTTGTTTTAGTAAATTCTCCTTCATATAATTTGGCCGTATAATGATAGAACACTTGCATGTATCCAATTTGCAAAAAAGCACCTACCGTATGTTACAGTGGTATGTAAATATGTACGTAGGTATGTATGTATGAATGTATGTATGTATGTATGTACATATGTATGTACATGTATGTACGAATGCCATGTCATTTGGTGAATGACAGACAGGTTGTTTGCATGTGGAATAATAACGGGATATGTGACACCTCATAAAAGGCGTGAATGACCCGCATTGTCCGCATATAAATAGACCCCGTTTTTATTACCGTGACAAACTGCAACACTTGATGTGAATTCTGTACCTGGTACATGGATGCATGTATGTATATCGTGAATTATTTTTCGTGAACAGAATGTTATATTTTCTCTCACTACACAACTGAGGTTTGGCTTGGCTTGTAGATGGAATTTTTTTCTCATCTTTAGTGTCTTTCTTCTCCAACAATGTCACACGAATCAGTAAGTTTTATGCGGTTCATCACTTGGATTTCTGTTGTTTATTCGTACGTACGTATTTAAATATAATTGTTTGCAAATACAAGTTAAATGTGAGTTTTTCGAACGTTTATTGAACTGACACTACCGCGATGAACAGGTATAGCTTGGGGAAGGTATCTTGTTATCAAAACATTTCATTTATTTTAGACAAATTACGCAATTTTTGTATGTTTTCATAACGTCATGTGAAAAACATGTCATTTCAATTCAAACTGCGCGTAGTTTCTGAGTAACAAAAAACCCTGGATAGTCTATAACGGATGTATAATGTTCGTATTGAAGTACTTGGTTATGCAACCCTCAATAACGAATGCCAGTGATGCCAGGACAATGCCAACGCTCAGCATCACGAAACAACCAACAAATGAACTGACGTCCATCGGATCACCGGCCTGACAAAAACAGTGAATGGGTGAATGAGTGAATGTATGAACGGGTGAATGGGTGATTGATTAAATGGGTGAATGAGTGAATGAGTGCATGAGTTAATGACTTGATGGTTGAATGACTGAATGGGTGAATGAGTGAAAGACTTGATTGATGAATGAGTGAACGCTTGAATGAGTGAACGGAAGAAAGTGGTTGAATGGGATGAATGTGTGATTTATGGAATATTAAATGCATCATTGAGGTACATAGGAGAGCGGGGAACCAATAAAATGTAAATTGAATTCTCACTGAAGAAATACCGATCAACCATGTCATATAAAAAGTGGATTAGGAATATTTCAAAAAATTTGCCCGAACTTTGGGCGTAATGGTGTTCATATAATTGTGATGACACCTTTCGTATACATCGACCATTCTGTCCATGTACTCCTGTATTATAAAGTTGTAGAAGCTTGCATGTCTGTCCAGCTCTTTGTTGATCATTGACAGCAGTTCGAGGTATCGTGGAGATACGACATACGCAAATTGGATCAGAGTCAGGTTATGGAACTCTATAATCGCCTCTTCGCAGACATGACGATAACCTGCACTATTTTTTCGGGCAATGACCATGCTTACGATTTCTGAAAGATCAGAGGTCATCAGACAGTCTGAAGGACAAATAAACAATAAATAGGAAAACACGGGGAAGTACAGGGTGTCCCATCCTTTTGTCCCGATGTTGACGGCTCCGCATTTGAGTTGTACTTAACCAATATGGTTGAAATTTTTTTCTGGATTAGAGGAGACTTTGGCAATTTGTTTGATCCAGAAGTTTATTCGACGTCTGTAGCTAGTTTTACAAGCCATCGAAAAATGTCAATTTTGGTCACTATTTTTTCGCTATTTTCAATTTATCGACCAAGCGACATAACAGAACATCATTAATCACAAGGCACCGTGAACAGAAAATCATAGGTAATTACCACATAAAAAGAAAAAATTGAAAATAATCTGACTTGTTAACTTCACGACTTAGGTACCACCGAAATGTTGGTATCGTTCCCAGCTTTCTGGGCTGCATGGGTTGTGTTCACTGAGATGGTACCCATTTATTCGGTGATAAAAAGATGTAAATGGCCAAATTTCTTGGGATTCCATGTGTGTATGCGCATCTCCAAATCACCCGACAACCAAAAGTCCAGAGGGGTCAGATCTGGTGACCTGGCAGACCAATGGAGTGGTCCTCCTCTGTTGACTCAAAAGCCAGGAAAGGTCTCGTCGAGCCGATCTCGGGTGGTCACCAGATCTGGTCACCAGGTGTTTCACACGAGTGCATGTACGCAAGAAGTCCCGAGATTTCAGGCCAATTACGTCTCTTTATCACGGAAGAGATGGGTGCTGTTTCCCTAGACACACTTCATGCAGACCTGAAAGCTGTGCCTTCTCGTCGGGGGGAACGATCTCGGTGGTCGAGAAGTTAACAAGTCGGGTTATTTTTTTTTTCTTTTATGTGGTTATTACTTATGATTTTCTGTTCACGGTGCTTTGTTATTAATGCTGTTTTGTTATGTGCCTTACTCGATAAATTAAAAATAATAAAAAAATATTGGCCAAAACGTCGAATAAACTTCTGGTAGGTATCAAACGACTTGCCAAATTTTCTTCTATTCCAGAAAAATATCAGCCATATTGGTTCAGTACAACTTAAATGCGGAGCCGTCAACATCGGGACAAAAGAGGGGGACAAAAGCATTTTTGAGAAAAAAACGATAACTTAAAAAAACATGGCAAAAAGCAAACCAGGAAAGTCGAGAAGGGTGATGAGTGGATCATCCCCCTGATAGAAACCATCAATCAGTCGATAACGAGCTGGATTGCCCTAAGAAAAAGGATCTATTTTGGCTGTGGAACGTTTTCGACAATTGTTGTTTATCTGGTGTAGGCTGATTGAAATGTACATTGATAGATTGTAGATCATTGGGGACAGATTAGGACCCATACTGAAGTCAATTGAAATCAGAATCTACACTCCTACATACGTACCTTCATTGCTTCTTTGAATCCAGGCATTTCCAGTACCATTTGGGTTTGAAACCAAGTCGGATCATGCAGGTCGAGCTTGACCCGACGCTCGCTGATCGCTGTCAACAAAGTGTCGATACTGCGAATGTCAGTGGGTGGATGTGTAGGGCGCAGTAGTTGGGACAGCAGATAACTTTGGTAAAGACTGAAAGCTTTTTTAGATATAAAAATCGATAAGTAAATGAGATTCATTGCGATAAAGGTTTTGTCGATGCGATAAACTCAAAAATATAAACTATTTATCCTACATAAATATCATACATACGAACACGAGCGTGAACGAGGTGAAGAGAGATGTGGCAATGAGGACACAAGCTTTGGGCGTTGGCAGGTTATGTGGTGCGATTGTGAGCTGGCCGCAGTAGTGCTGAAGCCATGACCATGGGTGCAGATCGAAATCACTGGTTGAGTGGTGCTGCAGGAGGCTGATCACGGTCGGGAACAACACCAGCAGGGCCAGCACCACCTATGTATGTGAGTGAGTGAGTGAGTGAGTGAGTGAGCGAGTGAGTGAGTGAGTGAGTGACTGAGTGACTGAGTGAGTGAGTGAGTGAGTGAGTGAGTGAGTGAGTGAGTGAGTGAGTGAGTGAGTGAGTGAGTGAGTGAGTGAGTGAGTGAGTGAGTGAGTGAGTGAGTGAGTGAGTGAGTGTGTGAGTGAGTGGGTGAGTGAGTGAGTGAGTGAGTGAGTGTGTGAGTGAGTGAGTGAGCGAGGCAAAACGCAGCAAGGCAACCGTCCACAAGCTTGGTGCGAATATGGTGAATACATTGATTACCGATCGCTGAATGGTCGTCAAGTGACCATACTTTAGTGGCAACATCACAGGAGTCCTGGTCGCCAGATTCACTCGGTTAATTACACGGCTACAAACAGAACTAATATATCAGAAACTACATACATTTGTAATCCCGTTATGAAAATCGAACAAAAAATACATATTAATATAATTCTGAAAATTTTTTACCAGGACCTGAAATGAACCAGTTTCAAACGAGACTGTTGAATGGCAAACTGAATGTCACTTGAGGCGAGATGGCCAGTGCTGATCTGTGTCAATATTTCGGTGAAGTTAGCTGTTTCGGTTAAATACACGTACTCAAAATCGACACCCATATCCTTGAGCAAGTAGCTGAAACGTGACTTCGTATAAAACAACAACAACAACAACAACAACAACAACAGCAACAGTAATAGTGACACTAACCTGAACACCCGATGGGTCATCTGATTGACCAGACGGTAAGAGACTGGTGCACCAAATGTTGCAATACGGTAGCGAATACCAGATTCATTCAACATGGTTAAACTATTTAAATTGATTACCAGTTCAGGGATGCTGATTGCTGAATGCTGATGTGAATATACCGATAAAAACCAATGGGAATAGGTGCTTTGCTTCGCTTCAGTCGTCAATAATAAGAACAACTTATGATCAAAAAATACTTACAGCTAATCACAGATGCTCATTCCAGTGCGAATGTTCATAATTGGTTTGCTAATAATATTTACACAATTTATATTTTTAACTTTGAAGTTCCAGCTCTAGTTGAACGTATTCTGGCGATATAAAGCTTATGACTGTGACAAAAGCTTTGTAACAAATGCAATCTGGTTTAAAATGAATTGCAAATGCCGTATGAACGCTGGCTTAATTACGAATAAACATGAACCAGGTAATGATAAACTGTGGGCTTGTTTGTTGTGATCTGATAATTAATGCCACGCCAAATGCATTATTATTGACATAATTATCCATAGCTGTTACAATCTGTGTTCTGTAATTGTGTGACGTACTGGTTATTTTGTAACAGCCGATTCTTTTTATCCACGTAGACATGAGTTGTCATTAATGCCCAATCAACGATTATTGTAGCAGAAATAATGAAACACGTTGCCAATGTACAAAAGTCTTCAAATGAAAGTCATTTAATCCACAAAAAGTTGATGGTGGTACAGTGAACTGAACTAATTGAGTACACAAGCACACGTCACTGCCAGCAACGTCGCCAAACACGCAATCATCACGAGTAACGTTCTCACGATCGGTCTGACGTTGTCGGCCATCACCGTAACGTCACCATTTACCGCCGTACCAGCGTTACCATTCGTTGCGTCTTGCAGTAGCACGTCATCAGTTGTGTCCCCATCCCTCGTCACTGACGCGGCGGTTATAAGTAGATGATCATGTGAGTTATGAGCGTCATGCAGACGTCGGTTGCATCGATCGCCTTTGCACAGACACACACGCACCGAACTGAGCCGGTGACGCGGGGAAGTCTGATGATTCTGGTGTTGACTTCGTGGAATGACGTGATCCGGTGATGACGGTGACCGAAAGGAAATTGGTTCAGAGGAACCATAATCGTGCCTGGAGGATGTTGAGGGGCTGGGAGAAAGTTCAATTTGGTCGCAACAGTACGACGAAGACTTGGTGGAACGTTTGGATGTGAGCGATTGCCAGATGGATGTAGAGCTGTAATGGGTGAGTGAGTGAGTGAGTGAGTGAGTGAGTGAGTGAGTGAGTGAGTGAGTGAGTGAGTGAGTGAGTGAGTGAGTGAGTGAGTGAGTGAGTGAGTGAGTGAGTGAGTGAGTGAGTGAGTGAGTGAGTGAGTGAGTGAGTGAGTGAGTGAGTGAGTGAGTGAGTGAGTGAGTGAGTGAGTGAGTGAGTGAGTAACCTGTGTCTGTCTTGTCTGTAGAACGGATGCACCTGTCGCTGACTGACGTACCACGGTTGTTCAGTCCAAACACAGTCAAATAACAACAACGTGAACATCAACAATTCAGCGAGTAACATGGACATGGATCATGTCAGCTTAACTTTATTGCTTCGTCTAATATGTTCATGGGGCTCAAGATGTGAGATGGTCGATCAAATACATAGGCGTGGTGTTTGGAAATATACTGGTAATTTTTTTTTGTATTTTTGTTGTTGGTTAGGTCTTTGAAATCCGTCTGGAACGAACGACGAATTTGAAGATGTACTGTACTTCTGTTTGTGATGCATCGATGATCAGACTAAATGCAAGTATACAGTTGGTAGATATACCAAGCTGGTGGAGGAATACCTTTCAATAATGCATGAGTACTCGTGGCATTACGCATTGAACATTGCTCTTCAGACAAAAGTAACGAGTTAACATTTCTAGAAAAAAAAGGTCATGGGAATAAATAAATAGTTATGTGCACTCATAAAAACCCTATGGAAGTCATAAAACTTTTGTAATGATATATTCGTTTTAGATACCATATTGTCATGTCTTAAACATGACACAACCATGTTCAAATAGGGCACAACCAAGTGACGCTAGTCGCACTCATGTCAGAATCATGTCACAAACATGTCACACACGTCACATTGAAGTCACACATGACATAATTATGTCACAAATGTGTATAATCACTTACGACACATGCATAATGGTTTCTTGTGGCACATGGCATCGGCCTGGTCGTGTGTGCCATCCCGTCTCTAAAATGGCTCTGAGTGAGCCCGCGTCCCAAAACGTAATAACTCAGTGTCTTTTGTTGGTCAGCACACAATTTGTCTTTGCTTGGTTGTAAGGTGGTAGTGAACACAAAGGATAGCAATAACCTGTGTTTTAAAAAATCAGACTTTTAGATTTTTTTTACTTAGTTGTTTTTATAGTGTGGAACAGTTTTTCACCTCTTTGATGAGAAAAAGTATTTCACGGAGGTGAAAATCAGTAATCCAACTGACAACTCTCGAGCCCGCCACTGACTTTCGTTGGGTTATGGTATTGATTTTGTGTGTGGATGGATGGCGTACTTGGATGACACGTTGTCCACGATTTATGTACCACAGTGTACACGACAATGTATGATGTAGAATCACTAGCGGACGAGGATATGAGAGAAAAGTGGGATTCTTTGATGGTTTCAAAAAAGTATAGTTTGTTCCTGAAGGTGTAGGTAAAAAGGTCTAATTTCTGCCAAGTTCCTCTGTTTTCGAAGAAATTCCCCTCCCTTTGGAGTTTGACCCGTCCGCCAATCTGTAGAATACATACATGTACAGTAAGTAGATCTATGATAGCTGTCTGTGATTTACCTACGGTGAATAGTGTTCAGGTGCACACGATACATTGGTTCGGAAAAGGTTAATCTGAAAGCTTTCGACCTAATCACAAATATCTGGTTTTCACACTGGTTAGCTGATCATGTTTTTAAGATTAATCTATATGTTGAGAACAAGGTGGGTGAAGTCTCAGCAAAATCTAGTCATCTAGAACCCTGTTTTCTAGTAATGATTGTAAGATGAACTTTTTTTCAAGGTTTGCATAATCTCAAAAACCTGTAATGCATTAAATGTGGTATCGGAAATGGAGGGGTTGATGAAGGGGTGTTGCATAGCAACCAAGTAAATGTGTTGGAATGTCTGAGTAATAAAAGTAAGTCGCTATAGTGCATATCCAAAAAAAAGTTTCTAACAGAGATTCTGATTTACGGAGAAAAAGTAGTAATATCACCAGAGTCATTATAAAGTAAACTTTTATTATGGAATGTGGAAAAATCATGATTCGTATTTTCAATTTGCAATACAGAGACATAATATAAAAAGTACAAACAGAAAACGATTATATCGATGCCGCAATGAAATAAATACAATTATGACAATGGATAAATAATCACGTAACGAAAAAGTTGATTTTCTCGGTTTTCTTGACTGAGTTCTGCAAAACCTACACAATAATTAAAAAACATGAAATTGGAACTTGCATTCTGCAAGCAGTTTGATTGGAAGAATCTCAAAAAAAGAATCAAGCTTGTTAATTTGTACATAACTCGACTACTGACTTTTTATTACAGTAAAATCAATCAAATTATGGCTCATAATCACAGACGTTATGCGAGTGTGTAAATGGCGATACACAAGTCGTGGGTATTTACTAGATTACTTTCGAGTTACGACATGCCATCGTTGCCAATAAAAATCCATTCCTTATCAACAATGCTTGAAATTTTTTCAAATTTGGGTTTACCAAATTTCAATTTATCGGGTTCGAGTGATATCGGCCGGAAGGTGCTATCGATCAGTAGCAAGCTACCGATAGTTTGACAGCCACCTTACCGTTCGGGTTGAACCGAGTAACGCAGGAAGAAAGCCCACCTTCGTTTCAAGTTTCAACGTCAAGTTTCCGTCCAGACCGCAAGTTCCAACAAATCACGAACAGATGACACGTTCATAACTTTAGTATCGTTGACGTACCATATGATTGAGAACGTTGAACATGTAATGACATGTGTTCAGTGTTGTATGTGAGCACATGTTGAACTTTATGAACATGGTGAACATGTTGAACATGTAATGACATGTGTTCAGTGTTGTATGTGAGCACATGCATAACATGCGCACATGCACACAGCCATCACGAGCACAGCCACCGCCACATACCAGTACCTCAATAACGTCCAAAGTCCCGTACCTGACGAAGATTCGTCCGGTCTTCGCGCGTTGCAGCGTTCGCCGATACAACTGAAGTCCATCAGTCAGTCAGTCAGTCAGTCAGTCAGTCAGTCAGTCAGTCAGTCAGTCAGTCAGTCAGTCAGTCAGTCAGTCAGTCAGTCAGTCAGTCAGTCAGTCAGTCAGTCAGTCAGTCAGTCAGTCAGTCAGTCAGTCAGTCAGTCAGTCAGTCAGTCAGTCAGTCAGTCAGTCAGTCAGTCAGTCAGTCAGTCAGTCAGTCAGTCAGTCAGTCAGTCAGTCAGTCAGTCAGTCAGTCAGTCAGTCAGTCAGTCAGTCAGTCAGTCAGTCAGTCAGTCAGTCAGTCAGTCAGTCAGTCAGTCAGTCAGTCAGTCAGTCAGTCAGTCAGTCAGTCAGTCAGTCAGTCAGTCAGTCAGTCAGTCAGTCAGTCAGTCAGTCAGTCAGTCAGTCAGTCAGTCAGTCAGTCAGTCAGTCAGTCAGTCAGTCAGTCCGTCAGTCAGTCAGTCAGTCAGTCAGTCAGTCAGTCAGTCAGTCAGTCAGTCAGTCAGTCAGTCAGTCAGTCAGTCAGTCAGTCAGTCAGTCAGTCAGTCAGTCAGTCAGTCAGTCAGTCAGTCAGTCAGTCAGTCAGTCAGTCAGTCAGTCAGTCAGTAAGTAAGTCAGTCAGTCAGTCAGTCAGTCAGTCACCATCGATTGTGTACCTGCATAATTCGACGAACACGTCGTGTTGTCTGGGCACATTATAGAACATCTCCGACATGCGTTGACTACGACACGCCGCCTTGACATGGTTCATGTAGACCACCGTATCTGGTCGCAGTCGGATGTTCTGGGTGGCCGGCGAGTGCTTGCGGAACAGAGAGGACGAACAACCACGGATCGTTAATAGGTCCGTTTCGATGCCTAAATGCCACGGTTAATATAGTCAAAACATGTAACTGAAGCTAGAGCTCAATTGTCTAAGAGCAACTAATTTAACTTAACTTGCGGCTGCATTTTATGGTCCGTAAAATCAGAAACAAAATGGTCCGCGTAATTTAATTCCATTAACTATTCCATAAACATATATATTTAAGTGATGTTTACAATTGTTTTGAAACCAATCGAACTGAAATATAAATACGTAGTTAATTGTATGTTTCAACTGAGTACTGTTGAACTCACCGAAAATTATTTTCCCAAAAATCACTTCATCGAATTGGGTTATCGACTTTCGGGGAGATAATTTCCGGTGAATTACTGGAGTAACTCACCAAGCACCCGGAGTCTGAAGTTGAGTGTGAGACAGGCCTCATCGCACCCGACCTCACCCAGACTGCCCGCATCGTCTTTGCACAGGTCGGAGAAGATCTCCGGTTTGTTGTAGTAGTGGGACAGCGGCCACCAGTGCTTCTGTGCAACCGTCGACATGCACGATATGCACTTGTAGTCCGTACTGAAATGTTATAATTAATAGTAGATAATAATATTAAGCTGCAATCCCTGTTATATTCTCGTACTCGTTTATGGGATATGCTTGTTCACAGAGGCTAATGCATGACGTCAAGGTTAAATGAAAGACTCGCAGCTTTGAAATTTCTAAGGTAAAGAGCTTCTGGAGATTCAAGTGAAAAAATGACACGTTAACGTGTCCAACCCAGTGAAACACCCACTGAACGGGATGATTACATGTTGCGATATTAGTCTTCGAAGTTATGATCGTAAAAAGGTTTTATTATAATGAACGTGATATAAATAGGTGTTAACCTCAGAACTAACGGAAACTGAGGTCCCTCTTGGTTGACGGTGAAGGCATTGGAGGGTGTGGTGGTGTGCAGTAAAAGGAGCATCAGTACGAATACTTGATTTACATAATATTTCGGAAATAATGGCTTTATCCTAAGCCTTCGTTTAGGATACGGAACGGATACATGACCATGTTTAGTCCTGAGCTCCGATAACGTCTTCAGTCTGATTCTGAGTTTTGGCTCAATGGTATTCCGGCCATCATTAGCGTACCATATTGATGGCATTGTGAACGGACATCGTCGGCTTTTTATATTCACATACTGGTTACATCAGTTCCGCATCTTCAATCAGTAGTAATTATACAATCGAATTCGGTTCCGAATTTTCGTTTTTTTGTCGCGAGTACTGAAAAAATCTTTTTAAACTGGCCTTGATCATGATTACCCATCATACCCCATCCAACCTATAATTTTACAAACAATTCAATATTTTATGTGACAGGCATCATCCTGTAAACGCCAAAAATACGCGTCAAAAAATTAAAACTTCGAATTTAGAGACTTTCGCTACTGGAGCCAAGTAGATGATAAGTTCTTTCTCAAATACAAATTGTATGTAGCTGAATTATGATGTAAGATCTGTAAAACACGCTAAAAACACCAAAACACAATTTTTAATAGTGACAAAAGTGTTACATACCAGTGCGTCATAGCGGCACTGCATGTGCTATGTAGAATATGTATGTATCATACCATACCATACCATAACCTGACCAGCTGTAATTACATACCAGATGAGGATCAGGCCACCGCAGGGGCGCAGATCCCGATAAGCCTGATTTGGCCATCAATAATCATAACGTTACGACGCACTTTTATGTACATGCTACCAATATACACCGTTCTACTTATATTTTTAGT
Source organism: Daptonema setosum (assembly GCA_964036265.1). Taxonomy (NCBI): domain Eukaryota; kingdom Metazoa; phylum Nematoda; class Chromadorea; order Monhysterida; family Xyalidae; genus Daptonema; species Daptonema setosum. The sequence continues at coordinate 23,068,788 of OZ038442.1, forward strand.
AAATGTGAGTAAAACATTCGTATCTATAGCGCTCCGTTCTCATCAAGGGGAATCTTCTCAGTGAGGTTAGTCTGGTTAAGAAACAACACACGTTAGCCTGAAACCTGTATACATGTACAATGTAGCGAGACTATGAGCCATTGCTTTGCAGAAAATTCTTAGTTTGACTAATCGTAGAAAAATGATGAAATACTTCGGAGCAGGAAGCTCTTTTGAATTCAACAAGCTTGCCTCAATGAGAAATGATTTGAGAATCAGATAATATGTCAGTGAATAAGGAGAGATACAATAGTTGCGTCTAATAATTAGTTAAATCAAAAGTTGGCAGAAACCTTACACTATTAGTCATGTAGGGCACAGAAACTGATTCATGGTTTTGAAACCTTACGCGTCTAACGCATAAAGTTTGGACCATAAACTTGTTTCAGACCCGACAGTTTTAGTGATTCGGTTCAGACAAAACCATCTCAGGAGCAATTGAGAACTCACCAAACAACGTTAAACCAACTCCGCATTTGTTGCTTACGTATGTAAGTTTCAACTTTAAAGACTGGTGTGATTAGATATGTAACTTGTGTGAAACAGTCTGTAAATCAGAGATAAAAATAGAACAGCAAGACGTTCGGTGACCCAGAGTTGGCTTGGGGACGGGCCAGGACTCTGGAGACAGATGGCTTAGTGACTGATTGAGTCAACCTGAGTTTACAGACCCTGGATTAATAATAATGTGAATTTTATAAATCCTTGTCAGACATTGGTGAAAACCAAAATCTAAGACAAGAAACACGTAAGCTCATCCAGGTCTCTTAATACACAAAAAGCCACACACATAACATTTTATTTTATGTATCTTTTTTAAAAGATAAAAGAAAAGAAATAAAATAAAAGGTACACGATGGTCAAAATCGTGTTATAAAAGAAACATAGTGCATCGAATACCTATAGGTTGAAAACAGGATTCGACTGTGTAATCGAGAAAAAAACTAATTTTAGAGGATGTGTATGGCAACAGTTTTATAAGACATAACCTGCACTGCACCGACAGTACTAATGACGTAAAGGTTGATTATCAGTGCCTAATGATCGGTCACATGGTCAGTTTATTCTCCAAAGCAGAGAATAGAAGATTAATACCCAGATCCGTAGATGAATATGCAATATGAAAAGTAAATGTTTCATGATCGAGATCACGAAATTTATAACAACAATAAGTGATAGGAAATATACACCTTGTTAACAACTCACAAATTCCAGATTTGGATATTCATTATGAAGTGATGATGAATGTGCCAATATAATGGGTGATAATACCCATGGGAACCACTGTTTGCATGAGTAAGGGCATCACCAATTTGTCAATCAGGCCCATCGCATGGACAAGTTTGCCTTTGCCAATGTTCAACAGCCCAATTAAGGCTCATTTATTATGAATCACGGACACGGGTTTCGGCTACAAATACGAGATATAGAATAGAATGTGCGATGCAGATTGATTTATAGGTAGATATCTACGTGTATGTAGGGTTCCGATGATCAAGTATGTATTCTATATTACGGAGAACAAAAATATGGCTGGTTTCATGCGTACCGTTGTTTAGTATTCTATTATTCTTTTATGTATTCAATGGATTAACAAAAGGTTCCAGATTCGAGTGGTAAGTTCCCATGGTTTCAAGTGTATTATCCTAATGGTATTTGAAATCTTGTATTATCATATGACACCAAACTGTGCATGAAAAATACCATATTCGAGCAAAACTCCAAGAATGTTTCGTAGTCAGAAATTTGATTTGCATCAGTTGTTGCAGTGATTCGTAATGACTGAAGATAAGTTCAATAATCGATTCACCTGTAAGGAAGGAAGGATTGCATAGAAATACTTGTCAGACCGGACTTGACTGAACTCGAACAAGATTTTAGACAACGATTTCTTTCCCAACAAGACCATTTCACAATCGATCATGAATCAATCAGTAGGAATAACTCGCGGACGAGAAGGGATTAGAAAAGTTGAATTTCCCCATTATTTGGCGTTTACAAAAAGTATGTAGGTGTTGTTCAGTGAGGTGTAGATAGAACGGCCTGAAAACTGCCCGTTCCCTCCTATTTGACGGAATGCCCTTCTCTTCGGAGAGTTACATATGTAGCTGGTCCGCAAGTGGTAGGAATACATGTTTCCAGGCTATGCCTTGCCAGTTTGAAACTTACGGAATAAACATTGGAGGCACTCATGCTTTGTGCTCGCATAGCAGTTCAGAAACTACGGATAACTTTATAAAGTTTGGATTTCGTGGCAAGATTATGGTTTCTCAAAGAATAGTAAATTGTATCACATGTGGTTCAGAACACTATTTAGGAATATCATCCAACAAAACAGAATAGTTTTCTTTATCAGTCGGTAACATTGCCAAAATTAAGTTGACGAAATTTTCAAGTAATTCAATCATGTTAACAAACCAATGAGGTTGTTTAGATCAATAATGACTCTGAACCAATGTCATACTTATGTACGTACCTTAACTGTCAGACTACAAGAAATGCACCCAACAATAACTTTCCTCTCATTCCCTAATTCACTCCGCATTCTTATTTAACTTGACGACTGATATACGCCTCACGGTTATTTTTACCTGCATCCTGTAGGTATAATGACCACTTCAGACTTCGCTATCGAACTTTATGTTACGAGAGTTCAAAATAATACACCGTGCGACTCGAATTAGTAATAAAATTCTATACACCCGGTTTTAAAATTCTGACGCACATCTTCCAAACAACAAACCATCGGACAACAAACAAAATAATGACCCACTTTCAAAGTAATACGGTCTACTAAAGTACATAGCTACATGTTACATTTTACGACCAAAAAACAGTACTGGCGAGCGTAAAGAAGACATGCACGTACATCGGTTTCCTTGGAGGATACTTCTTTTGAAAATGTACAGCGACCTTCCTTTTCGGGGTATTTTCAAATTAATGATTTAATTGGAGACATAATTTAAATAGCGTCCAAACACAAGTTTTTCCCTTCTTCGGAGAAACTCCTCCTTTTTGAACTATTTTCTCGTCCGCCAAGCAACGTGACGTGATGTGATGCCCGATGCCATTCACCCATACATTACTAATAAACAACGACCAAAGTTTCATCCATAATTGATCGAGTCATTGCCGGTACCTTCCATGATCTTTGCTACTGGCGGACGATGAAAGTCGCTAGAAACCAGGGAATTTCCTCAAAGACGGGGAGTCATTTTTTACCCACTGTTTTTACTTTGATAGAAAAATGTCTTGTCTAGATTTTCTGATATATGAAGATTCTACATCAACATTGCACCCTCGTTCGCTGGTAACTGTAAGTAACTTTTTTCTGTGCCACTGCAACACTCAATCATTACGATCCTAGCAAAAACGTAATCTGATGTTAGATAGATTGGTAAAAAAACCGGATGTTTAACTACAGAGTGTTCCAATGAAATTTTTTTACAGCTTTTGCTCTAATTTTTTATTTTTAGTTGACAATGACATCGCTAGTAAACATTTAGGTTTTTGCAACATTTACATCGTTGTCGATGCATACAAGATAAATGAATCATTTTGTCCGTAAATGGGAGGAGGAACTATAAATATCTACTAATAACACTGACCAATAGAATGCTGGTTCTAAGAAATCTACGACTCATATTCGCAACAGTTGATAAATAACACAGTTGTCAAGTTGCATCTGCACTCTAACTAAAACCAGGAACAACATAACAGAATACAAAAAGTGTAATTGTACATAGTTGTGATTATGACGAAATGCCGACTCCAAACTGGTCGAGTTGTTACAATTATCATCTACATGTACCACAACAAAAAAACATGAAAATTCAAAACAGAATTTTATCGATTTCAAACATGCAAGTGAAAATGTCAGCATTGTTTTATTAAAAGTTCAGTGGACGGTTCAGCTCGTAAAAAACGCGAGTTCAATGCGGCTAAATGTCGCAGGGATTACCACGTCATTGTACAGTCGGTATTGCATGTTGGTGATAACGATTCCAGCAGAAAATAACATGTGGACTCGATCAAATTTGACAAGTTCTGATGATTTTTTTATAAATAAAACTACATGATTCAACTCAAACTGGTACATCAACAAACTACTCACGAATTTCGTGTGCAGTCGAGCTGTGTGAGAAACAAAAAGGAACCGGGTATTCTCGAGGATATTAGTTGTATTCTTATTCTGCTCATTTTTCATGTTCAACCTTGTAACAGTAAATAATGTACGTACAACCATCAGGCAGCCGTCAGCTCATTTCTGGTCGGGCAACAGTTGCCAATTATTAGCCGGCTGTTTCGGGTCCGTTAGGAATGTGGTACTCTTCGTTTCGTTGGTGGTATCTTGACCATGATGTATGTACCTTGACTTGAAAAGTTGTGCCAACATGCCTACTACAGTTAAGTAACCAAATTAACCAATCATACTAATTGGTACAAACAGGAATTGCGATAGCACTACGGTTGAGGAAGACAATTGGGCAGTAGTAAAACGTTTTTGTACCAGCAAGTATGAGTTTCGCACA
>OZ038442.1:23078358-23090858 GCA_964036265.1 Daptonema setosum
CATATCGTGTCGTATCAACGCCGTCCATTCCATTTATACCAAACGATACATTGATTGGCCAGGTTCAGAAAAAGTGGTGTGACTAACATGATGTTTGTGATGTTACAACAAGCGAAAATCACACCAAATGTGAGATAAGTTTCAAAATAATTTAAATATCAAGATGTAAGTGAAGTACATGCATACATTACATGTTCTGTAAAATGGCTTCAGGTTGGTGGTGTTGTTGGTAAACTGTCCATAAGCAGTGATGTGCAACGCGGCGTGGCCGACGCCTGACTATGGGCTCAAACTACACTACAGTAGATGGCAACAACTATGATGATAATGAGTAGAATCCGCAATTCGAAACCGTGTAGTAGTATATAATGTAGTATTCGTAAACTGAATTCAGATTAACATATGGTATTGGCAGATATGCAGTTATGAGACTAACTTTGGATGCGTGCCTTTTGTGTCTTGATTTCAGTATGTTCTACTGTTGAACAAAACCCTAGTAAAAACGATACTCATGTGTAACGTGTGTCACTCAATCGCGTTTCTATTCTATTACATTAATTTCATAAAGTCAATACCATACATTTATACAGTATACGGTTGTTATGGCTATGTATATATTTAATAAATGCGATTGATGTATATGAAATACATACGCTGATGAAGGTATAGCTTGGTGAGAATTTCTTGTTATCTATTTTTAAGGTTGCCTAACTATTTTTAAGGTTTCGTTACGCACATACACTATCCACTAAATTAGGTGTGACGTTCGTATGTTGTCCAAATGTCATGTGAAAGATGACTTCTCGAAAATTTAAACGCATGCCAAAATCATTTCTGAATTCAAATTGCACCCCAAAAGTGTTAGAATAACAGGAAACCCTGGATACGTGATGGTCATGGACGGTCTGGCATGGCAACGAGTCGACGAGTCACGCATGGACGCCCGTGGCGGTCGTCTTTGCCTTTTGTTCACGATCCTGGTCGATGCCATTCTCCGTCGACTAACAATTATTGCAAACAATTATCGCTTACATCTGTCAGTCCGATACGAAATTATGCGTGAAAACCAGTATAGCTTGGTCAGGGTTTCTTGTTAACAAAAATTAAGTTTGTCGGCCGGGTACGCACGTAATGAATTAGGCGCAGTTTTTGTATGTTGTCCAAATATTATGTGAAAAAGGATTCATTTCTTAAAACTTTGAAAGCGCGCCAAAACCAGATTTGAATTTAAACTGTGTGCCAAAAATATTTTTGGCTAACAAGAAACAATGGACAGGCTATATGTGGCAAGGATTCTCGAAATCTGGAATAGTCCGAACTATGTAGATTCTCTCAGGGTGCCTTTATAGTCGGAGTTTCAAGTATTTTTGGAACTTTTCGTAATTCCTATCCACGAAACAGGAAGAAAATATAGGGAAATAGGTTACGGTTTACAGCAAGGTTCCGAAGTAAGGTGCAACTCTGATCTGACTATGAAGGCACCCTTCCTCACCAACTTACTCACATGAATCATGATTATGAAAAATCCTAATCAGTGAAATTTAATAAGCGTGAACCTAATTTGTTTTTTGTATAATCAATTTGTTTTACTTTTTTAAGCACTGTGCATATAGTACGTTCTCAATTTTCGTGTGATATGCTGCCCCGCAATCAATACTGACGTGTCGTATTATACAGATTTATAGCAAAACCTTTGACTCGTGCATGTACGAGTGGATTACTACACCACAAACTGTACTGTTCCTTTGGTTCTTTCCGTAAAAAAATTCGGATACCACGAACTTTTGTACAGAATATATATATCTGTTATTTAACCTATAATCAATTAGCTATGTATGTATTTCCGACAAAGAACAGGTACGGAGGCCTAAGGTATGGGTCTCATTTAATATGGCACCATTTCATGACAACGGTTATCTTGGTGGACGAGAAGGTTACGCAGCTGTGAAGTGCCTCCTCTCACAGTGATTTAGTTGTAAAAACATCTTCCATTTCCACTCCACGATTTATTTGTTCTCCCCGTCCGTAAGTTACTTGGCGAGTCATCAAACAAAGTTAGTTCAACCACTACGTTGTATCCGAGTATCAGGTAACCAAACCAAACAAACGTAACTACCGGTATGAACATTTATTACCAACCATCTAGGTTACAATCAATTCAAGTACATAAGGTCTAATAAAACATTCACTGCTTTCCCATCATGCGATTCTCGAGAGTAAATAACAGAGTAAATAACAACATTCCTAAATGCAGTTGAATCCAGTTCCTTCCGGAATCTGTTCACTATTTGAGATTCATGGAACGTTGGGATGAACGCGTTAAACCAATAATTCTGGCGATATATTATTGGATTACGTGGCGAACAAGATCTGTCATTTTGGATGAGACACCCGGTCACTTTACCATCTGACAAGTTACCTGATGTGCCATCGAAGATTTACGGTAAACATAGTTTATTTACCTCTCAGGTTTCCTACTTAATCAAGTGCGGTAGATATATTCACGCAGAATTTTTTTTGTAACTGTGTCATTTCCAAATGTCAGCGTTGAAATCGATTGATTATAGCCACAGAAATCATATCGAAAACATGTATCTAGTACTTTTGTTTTGCCATCACGATTACGACTTGTGAATACCCTTTCAAGTACCATCAACTCGCGCTGATCAGATCAATTGAAAACTCGGTATCCAGAACATCAGTTTACCGTGAATCAGCAGTCAATCATAACCACCAAAAGTAAATGTACCAAAGTGCGAAATCAGATTACCTAATTTTGTATGGTCAATGTTATGGAGCGAGATAATGCGTCGGCGATTTGTATGATTTCTTGATACTATGTTCATTAAGCTTTGCAAAGCTTTTATAATTCATTGGAGCTTCGCTGCTACATATTTTGGCTTCCAATCCCAATACGAGTTTGTTCATCTCATAAGAATAACGGAAGTTACTACTCTAATATATGTATGTAGTAGTAATACATTCGGGCATAATACGCGTAGACTGAAAGAAAAATTACTGTAGTTTTTTAAGAAGGTCGTATGTGTATGTAAACAGTAGTATAGTATGACATTTTAGTATTATGAGTAATACACATAACTAATCCAAACCACACACCACATGTGCAAATCCGTGATTTGTGAATCTGTCAGCTCTTATAATACGATACAGTAGATTTCTCTTTTAGATACGTTTGTAGATATTAATTTAAAAAATTGCGAACCTTCGTCTGTGTACTCCATTTTCAAGCATTTTAAGTATAACAATAACTTGTATCTTTTATGCTATTGAGTTCACTGAACTAATTCTTTGCTCAAACTAAATTCAACCCTATGGCGTCACGAGCATGTGGACCATACAAGTTTTGCTGCCAATAAATGATCCATTTTGATCATACATACATGTAGTTCGTCAATACATTTGTTTGTGTGTATTTTACATATGGGTACACTTTACATACCCATCGCAGTTTTTTAGTTATCAATTTAAAGAGTCTGATGATCAAAGAATAGGTAATCACTGACCAGGGTTCCCGATTTTCTTAGCAAACTTTTTCATCGAGCATTACGTTTGTGAGCATGTGATAACCGGACTAGACCGGTGTCATTGGTGTTATCGATGGAAAATAAGGGTATTGTACCCTTATTAATTGTATTGGAAGCAGTCAAGCGCGAAGTTGTCGTCATACATATTGTTAATATTTTTTATACATACATATTCATTCCCCGCCGTGAATTTTTTCGTTGACGAGTGTTGTTTCAAAAAATTAGCGTAGGTTATTTGCCCTGACCTAAATTTGAGGACATCGTCTCATGATGATCAGGAACAGATAGATTTAGCTATATTGAAGACTGAATAAGTAGCCCCAGAAACCATAATAATGCATAAAACTGCGTAATCACTGACCGATGATTACAATAATCCAGATTTTATTCTTGTTGAGGGAGGAAGTTGGCTGGATTCGAAGCAACTGCATTCTTGCCGTAGACATGAAAGAAACAGACGTCATTCACAGAATCTTGTTGTCTTTCTTCTAATCTTCTAGCTTCCTACATATATACAGCATTTCTGTTTGTGGCTGTCAAAATCAGTGTTTTTGTTCAATAACCGGTGTTGCAGACGGAATAAACAAGTCTGCAAACCATGTCATGGGCAGATTAGACACATGAACCATGAAGTCAACTGTTTTTAATGCAACACATTCACATCTTTTAAATAAAAAGACGAACGCATAATTTAATCTGATTATAGATTACTTATAATTATAATAATATGGCTACATGCATCAAGCAAAGGCATACTGCTGGAATCTGGTATTTTTTTTCATGAGCATGAACCCAACCGCATGCTTCATTATAGAATAGTATGTACTGTATGTTTGTTTACTAGGCTTGTATTATGTATAGTAAACATAGGATTGATATATCCTTCTTTACTCACTCAACAATGACTTCCATCCGATATTTGAGTTATATAAATTAATGTTTATATTAATATTATTGTCTGGTTGGCACATTTTCGTACGTGAGTCAAACCATGTATGGCACATAAATGGTATTAGTATGCACGGTGTGACAGAAACTCTGCGGGGTGACCCAAAAGTCTACAATAAATTTTATGTCGTGAAATACATTATTGAGCTCAGAACGAGAACAGCACACAAAACGACAGTATTTTAGCAAAAATTTCACAAAATAACGCATTACATTTGAAATCGGACGATATGGGTGGATTTTTCAGAGGTTTTACGTGTATTTTATCCACCAGGAAGAGGCACTTCTGATGACATGGAACGTCGAACATAGAGGATTAACTTTTGGGCCACCCTGTAGACCCGGATGTATGCATCATACGCCATTATCATACCTGATTAACACTGCCTTTGAAACTGATTCCCGTTTTCATCCATCTGTTAATTAATTGCAATTATGGTTATGGTATTTCATTAACTAAAATAGTCAATATACCCTTCAAAAATTACGAATTTCTGCTTGAAATGTTTGCTGACATGGTTGCTCACGAACTGATTTGAAAAAATTGAGCCGTGATCAACAGGTGTCGAACATTAACTTATCCGCTGAAATTATAACACAATAGTCTTTATAAAAGAATTACTTCTATGTAGTTCATGATACTAATGCTTGATAAAGGTTCCAATACTAACGAGCAAATTTATGGGCCCGTTTACATCCTTGTCGTATTGAACGTGGGTCGTTCAACAGCTATAATAATAAAGATATAATGATGGTTGTTGATAAATATAATTTTTATATTTATGGCGAACTAAACAGATACGAGTCAAATTAATCGAGCCTACCCACGTTCGAATTTTATCTCTAATTAGTGCTGATTCCCATTTCAACCTGCAAGTTAACAAGTGACTTTTGAAAAAAATCACGATTTTTTCAGCCAAATGTCATGGAAAATACAGGGTGTCTGATTCGTAAAGTGTAACATTCGTAAGGGACCTTGTGACCTCAAAGTGTATTGTCATGTAAATTCCCGTAAGATAAATACCTCCTACTCCCGAAACCTTAAGTCGTAATGACAACTACTAATGAGCGTGGAATAACAGTCCACTTGCGCCCAATTAATATAGTCAGTAATTGAGACACCCTGTGTATTAAATGGTACAATTGTACATATCTCGGATCCATTTAGTACGGATAATACCATCAAGTCGTCTCAGAGCCCGAATCCCCCAAAGACCTCATTAGAGCGCGCCGAGGCCGAGGTGCACCATCAGGCAGGTGCCTTGGATACGACGATACATTCAGTTGGGTACAAGTACATACGGTTATCTATAGGTTGGATCATTTGGATGATCATTTACTGACGGAGGTAACATAAACATGTTTATCTGCCATACAGCACCAGGTGAAAAGTATGGGACCATCGGGAAGTGGAGTACATCAATGTTCGTCAATGCCTATTTACTTCGAACACTTTTGGAAAACGATGTGTGACGGTGATTGAGTAGGTGTCAGTCAACAATAGTATAGTATAAAATTGAGATCATTCAATGATTAATTCATTCAATATTTTGTTCGTTGAGTGAATGGTTAACTCTGTTGGATGGCTTTCAGTCAGCGTTGTCTTCTGCTACGGCCGGCGATGCATTGATTCAGAGCGAACATGCAGAACCGATAGAGTTTTTCCTGCTTACCAAATTTGAATGAAGAAATAGACCATCATTGCAAGTACATAATACTCGGCTGCATTGAATAAAACCAGGTGAAAACTTTCTTTCTACGGAACGGCTTCACTAAAAATACGTTTTTGATCCGGAGTAACATGCTAAGGATTATAGGCGTAGGTGAACTTCTTCAATCTGATACATCGTTTAGTTCATCATCTTTGACAGAAATATTTCTATTGTCTTTGCATTGAAGACGAACGTTATGCCAATTATATGTAGATCGGCATTCCATATATCTATCTTTGGTTACGCACTTTCATGTGGTCTGTGTAAAGTGCATTGTTCCATTCGTATCTGTAATATACGGTAATGATATACCATTCTGACATTTGATCTGCCATGTACGACATTTGACGTCGATTTCACCCAAAGCCTGAAGAGAACGGTTCTCATGAACTTTGTGGATGCGAACTGCGTAGAGTTTTGCGGTCACCACTAAAGTTTTTATGCGTTATATAGGTGTCAGGGTCAGTTAACTCTTCTAAATTAGATATCCCACTACATTATTTCAATCAACACACTCTCAGAGAACATCTTTTTCACTAACCATGGAATTCGTATAACTTCAAAGAGTCGCGTGTATGTGTTTGAGTGCATTTGTTTCTTACACATTTATCTCAAAACACTTTGCTTTATTACATCGTGATGCATATATCCTTGTGGCCATTACTCTTTAGTGTTCCACTTTTTGAATCTGCTTATTTGCCTGTTCTGACTGAATAACTGTAGATTCTTGCAAATAACTATCTACAACAAAAGTTCCATTTTCTATCTACTTGACAAGCTAATCTTATCTGTCCAATAACTCAATAATCCAAATTATGAAAAAATCTGATCCATGGAATAGGTAAGAAAAATTATGTTTATTGTGGTTTTTATTATCTGTATTATTCATATTTATTATATCATAATAATATTTGTTTTATATTTATTATATTATGTTGTTTGTGTTTATATTATGATGATGATTTCAGTGACAATCAGGATCACCTCATCCCATTGGGTTGTACACATCGATCATCATGTGCCGTTACAGTTGCATTGTGCCCCTACTGGTGGCGCTCGTGGTGTGCACCAGTGTAACCAACGCATACAGGGTGTACGATTTACCCGCCGATTATGACACCGAATCCATACCCGATCAATACTACATGCCCAGTGTTGGTTGATTGATAGAAGCTACAAAGCATTGATTATCGACCACAGGAAGTACGAATGAGAATGATTGTTTGGAAGCACATGCCATTCTGGATAGGTGAATAGAGTGAGACAACTTTTTCAGGTTTTTCAAGATGTAAAATTTGTTTTCAGCCGAAACGCTCTGCCAGTGACTTTGAAATGTTGCCGAAACGACAAGCAATGCGACAGCAGTGGCTCAGAATTGGCAAAAAGGCTGCACCCGCCGCCCGACAACAGTGGTGAGTGAGTGAGTGAGTGAGCTATTGAGTGAGTGAGTGAGTGAGTGAGTGAGTGAGTGAGTGAGTGAGTGAGTGAGTGAGTGAGTGTGAGTTAGTGAGTGAGTGAGTGAGTGAGTGAGTGAGTGAGTGAGTGAGTGAGTGAGTGAGCTATTGAGTGAGTGAGTGAGTGAGTGAGTGAGTGAGTGAGTGAGTGAGTGAGTGAGTGAGTGAGTGAGTGAGTGAGTGAGTGAGTGAGTGAGTGAGTGAGTGAGTGAGTGAGTGAGTGAGTGAGTGAGTGAGTGAGTGAGTGAGTGAGTGAGTGAGTGAGTGAGTGAGTGAGTGAGTGAGTGAGTGAGTGAGTGAGTGAGTGAGTGAGTGAGTGAGTGAGTGAATCAAGTGAACTAAATGTAGCAATTTTCAGGTTGCGCATCGGCAAGTAAACGATCAAGCTTGTTGGAGCGACAATAGTGATTGAATATACATAACAACCAACTTGTTCATATTACCCCACAGGAATGCACTTGATGGAAGGGAAATTTTAAGAAAACAAACCTTTGCAGTATCTTCATAATTCTGTTTTCGTGCAACAACATGCATATGAATCGATGGTTGACTAATTCAGTTTTGATAATGAACATGTATGTATCCCTCTTACTGTATATGATTCTAGACATGGTTTCGAATAATATTGTCATTTTCTGTTTGCCACATGTCTCGTCATTTGTCATGTGATTAACAGCAATCGTCACTGAATGTCTATCTAAATATAAACTGATTTCGTGTCATTTATCGGTCATATCTGAACACACCATGTGGGTAAAGAACAATAGACACCGTTGCAATAATTTTCCGTAATTTGGGTTTGATGTAACAATTGATGGTTTTTAAGAAATTTTAGCCTAACCTAAAGACGAACTGGATGCTTTAACAACATTTTGCAATAATAAATGTACTTTGTCTAAGGAACAAAATGAGACTAATGATATAAGATGCAAGCGATATAAACACACGCTGAACACTATGATCAGGAAGTTTATGAAGTATTGTTCTGGTTGGTTTCCACATTCAATTATCACTTCTGTTCTAATTATGTATCTGTAGTCAATACAATGTGAAGCACATTCTAATGTTCAGTTGCTATTTACGCTGAGCATAGACAAGACAGAAAGATGCAGAGGCGTAAAAACTGCAACGTGCGCAGTTTCCAACATAAACTTTACAACGATGACACACGGTCGTATGGCCCAATGGATAAGGCGCCTGCCTACGGAGCAGGAGATTCTGGGTTCGATCCCCAGTACGACCTTCGTTTTTTGACTTTTTTAAGTCACGACCGTTTCTCGTTTTTGAGATAGAAGAACTTTTACATTTACAAGTCACAATAACAAATGATCATTTTGAAATGAAATGGAAACCCAGGTAGATCAGCAACGATCTCCGACATGTATTCTGACTGTCTCTCTTTACGTGTTTCGGCCAATATTTCTGGTTTGAGGGAGACTCGCGTTGAAACAAGTATAAAAAGTCAATTACCATCATTGAATGATGTCTCATGTTTCAGTGTAAGTACCCATATTTTGATAGAACCTCATTTTTTTATGGAACCTCCAATAAAAAATTTCTTCGTTCACTACCACATCTCACAGTTTCCGTTTATGGTATGTTTTACTAATAAATGAATGGAAACTGGATTTCACATGTATGAACCAAGTTATGTAATTCACTCAGCTTGCTCAATTAGTCCAGTTTTGGTAAAAAGTGACGAAGTGACAATTTGACGTCCCACATTTTCTGCTCCAGTACCTCGTCGGTGCCCAATCAACAACAAATTCACATTGAACAATTTGAATATAGTGGGAGTTGAAAAACGCCCTTTTTTATCATTAACGCAAAAAAAATCAGACAGCGGCTCACGGATATTGGAAGCAGTTTATGAAAAAAACAGCACTAACACTTGTTGCGGAAAAACATTTATAACACAGATACAGTATGTTGCTTGAAAACAGTACGCTAATTTCGTCCCATTTTTACTGTTAATAGAGCCAAGCAAACCGTTGAAACGCAATAGGTAAAGGAAACAAAAGATTACAGTAATCTATTGATCGAAAAATTACTCAAAATGGGCGTAAAAAATCGTCTGGATAGCTGGGCGTCGAGCACGACCATGCACGGATGGTCCCATCTCAGAAATGAGGCACGCTCCTGCAAGGCTAAGTGTTTTTGGTCAGTTCCCTCACTCACTCACTCACTCACTCACTCACTCACTCACTCACTCACTCACTCACTCACTCACTCACTCACTCACTCACTCACTCACTCACTCACTCACTCACTCACTCACTCACTCACTCACTCACTCATTCACAGGGCCACCATTATGTTGGTGTTCTCCTTGGCCCTGATCCTCACAGTCATCAGCACCATTCGTAGTCGATTACTGGACACGAGTTGGCAGGTCAATAAGTTATAAAATTAAACCTCTCACGTTTTCGTACCCCTTAAAAATATGTGAAGTCAATCGATCTATGTGCATCAGATAGAAAAAATACTGATTAACTTAGTCCTGATATACTACTCATTGGTTGCTAAAACATTATCATGTGCCAGATAAATAGCTAAATAGGTATATTACCGAACTGCATTCGTGAAAAAACACATCACATATACGTTTTCATTTTCAGGCCAATATCGAAATCGTGCAGAATAAAGGTGAGCCCATGCTGATACCCCCGTTCAAAGTGTGTCCTCTAGCCAGGTTAGCCACTTAACAGAACAGTATTCACATTTATACAAATGTTAAGAACATACACAATCATCATTCAACATTCTTTATTTAATGAAACTAGAATTTAACTCGTACACATAAATGTGCCGACTTAGACTATGGTTTAGTAACTACAATATTCGTTAATGTATATCAAAAAATTATATCAAGCAAACAATTATAATTTTCAACTTGTAGAGTATCGAAGAGAGCAGCGATCGAACTTGGTCTGATCGATGCGAACCTGACCGACCCATCGCTGTTGTATATGTACTACCAGACAATGCTCAGGGCCAAGTACGTATTCGCCTACTACGATATCGTAATGAATTCGAGTAGTCCGGAGGCCCGTGCCGAACGAGAAAAGTTTGCCAAATGGCGTCAGGGCACTGGCATGACATCACAGTTTGGTTTTATATGTTGATGTTTTACTACTAGACAGACATTCGCTGTTGGAAGTAGGATCGGAAATTCTCGTTGACTATCGTTGAGATACAAGTCAATTGTGTTTGTTTTCGATAAAGTTGCCTACAATAGCAACTATATTTATCACTTAACAAGTTAGTAGTGAGCCACAAAAGTTCTACAGTTATTCATGGGAGATAAAACAAAAAACATATTTCACTATAGTCGATTTTATGCATTCTGTATTTATTACCGGAGTATCCGATCCGCTGACCATAGATACATGTATATGTATGTAGTCGAATTTTTTGGTTACGACTTTTTTAGGAACTTTTTTAGTGTAAAACCTTTTCCTCGCCCCTAAATTGCTGCTTCCGACCGCCATATGGGTTCTATTAAAAAGTTTTATAGGCCCTTTGAAGACGTTTTCTAGGTCAATTTGAACACTCTCTACACGATGGAGTTGAGTTTTCGCCGATCCGAGTTTCCTATCGCGCGGTCGGAATCAGCATCTTGGGGTGCGGGAAAGGTTTTACAAACAAAAAAGTTCCTAAAAAAGACGTAACCAAAAATTTTTTATACATATATGTGGTGATGATAAGTAGAGAGTGAAACTAAATCTGAAACACTTAAAAAAATTGTAGTATAAAAGATTTGGAACCCAGGTGTTTCATGTCAGCACTTCTTATAGAGAAATCATCGAATACCTGGCACCTTCATGTGAGTCCACGCTCATTCTGCTGAAGCATGGCTACTCAACCGACAACTACTTTGAAGTGAAGAATAAAACGGTTATTAGTTAGCCTTGATGAAACGTGTTTTAACATGTTAGTATGGAATGCAGGTGCCATTGTGCCAACGTGTTAACTAATATCTCGTGAACAGTAATTTTCAATAACTATGTACGTTTAACGAATATCGTTGTCAAAAGTAATTTCACATTTTTGGTGATATCTATAATTTTAGAATTTTTCTGAGTTGTTTGTGGATGAATGAACCGAAGTACTTGAGTCATTACTTCAGGGCGACCAGCACGTTTGTGAGGTCGGTGTAACGGATACGGTACGGATATCACGCAAACTGGACGACGAGTTCGGGTTGTGCTACGAGATCGAGATGCGTCAGAGTGCTGCCAAAATCGAAAAAGCCGGTTGGATAAATAAAATAAAATATTAGATACACTAAATGCTGATTCAATAATTTTCTCGGATAAAAAATTAGAGGATGGCGTCCCACTGGATGTTTTTTGTTGATACGTCACAACAAACAGACTAAATCTTTGAAAAAATGCTTGTTTCTTCCCGTTCTCACGGCTGAAGTGAACTATAAATCACATAAATCATTTTTTATATGAATGTTTTGTGGAAATGGCACTGATTTCCGTTTCGTCTCATAAATCATTATGAAAGCTACGGCTGATGAAACGTAAACTTTACTGTCAGGTCGTCGGGAAGCAGTGACTTTCATGTTCATGGTTGATCCGAGTGATCAGATTCCGATTGTCCTCAACAATTTGTTTAAAAGTGGTCTGGCCATGAAGTTCAGGGCCAACGACGAAGATCCAGTGTTACTGGAACCAGGTACTAACAGACTGCCTGACATAATGACCCTCGCACTCACTCACTCACTCACTCACTCACTCACTCACTCACTCACTCACTCACTCACTCACTCACTCACTCACTCACTCACTCACTCACTCACTCACTCACTCACTCACTCACTCACTCACTCA
>OZ038442.1:23093358-23095858 GCA_964036265.1 Daptonema setosum
GCTGTTCAACTTCAATCCATTCGATTAAGGCTCCGGCTTAGGCTTAGTTCCGAGCTTGGAACTTAGGCTTAGGCTTAGGAATGAACTTTGGCTCCGTATTAGGCTTAGGCTTAGGCATATGACCAATTTGAAAAAGTTGAAGATGAAAAAAGGGTAGCTTATGAAAATCTGCCTCACTCACTCACTCACTCACTCACTCACTCACTCACTCACTCACTCACTCACTCACTCACTCACTCACTCACTCACTCACTCACTCACTCACTCACTCACTCACTCACTCACTCACTCACTCACTCACTCACTCACTCACTCACTCACTCACTCACTCACTCACTCACTCACTCACTCACTCACTTACTCACTCACTCACTCACTCACTCACTCACTCACTCACTCACTCACTCACTCCAACAGATCATACCAACCCTATGTTTCTGCTGCAACTGTGATGGTGGTGACAACAAAGATGATAACGAGAGCACTCTGACTCGCGTGGAAGAAATAGGCAGACAGAAGTCACCACCTGAGAAAAGTCTTTATTATTAGTGGTACAAGTCAAGCACCTTCAAAAAAGTCCCGTCGGTGCCGTGTTGATAATTTCAAGGGTTGCTGTATGTCTTTTGGACCAAGGCCACCATTAATTTTTTTCTCTTCCAGAATTATCCTGAAGTACGATTTTTTGAGAACGAAGTCACGATAGTTTCAAGATATTTCGGCTAGACTTACATTACCATTCCGAGCATATTATTTGGCTACAGTATTCTCAACTGATCCGGACTACACGTTTTCGTGTCACATACATACCATAAGACTGAACGCTGTGAATTTATACTGTATGACAATATTTATATAAGCTACTGTGAAACGAATCATTACGAAATTTGAGTTAGCACTTATTTGTATGTATCATCTGGAGAGAGACCTGTTATAACAAAAAACTAATGAAATGAAGTGTCATTTCCCAATATTGTATGTACGATATCTCATGTTACAGTAAATATGTATTCAAGAGAAACGGTGGTCACCCTGGTAAGCACCACTCAGACACTCATGAACTGACTGGTTGTTGTTGGCCTAGTTTTAAAAAAGTAAAAAAAAATTACTGTGTTACTTTCATGAAAAATTGATTTCATCACATCAACAATAAAGTCTAATCCTATTTCATGTTGCAGCAGACTAGAATAGTTTAAAAATTGGCTTCACAGTTTTTTTCTATCAGGTTTCCCAAAAAAAAAACAAAGTAAAACCTCAAAAAAGATTTTTTTTAAATATATCTGGTGTACGAATTTACATGATCTATTCCACATAGCGAACGATAAGGGGTAAGAAAAGTGGAGTTCCCCCCTTTTTGGCGTTTAAAAAGTATAATTTGTTCCTTAATGTATAGGTAAAATGACCTAAAAACGGCAAATTTCCCCTATTTAATGAAATTCCCCTCTTTGTGGGATTATCTCGTCCGCCGGTAGTCATGCCCACCCAAGCCAATCCGTTCATCCCACTGACACAGCTGCGTCAATAATACATTGTTTTTTTTATCGCAACACGTAATTAAATTATCACAAACAATTCAAAATTTCACGCCCAATTGGGTGGCTGAATTTTCTGTAGAATTTTCTGATGAAACCAGATTGACATGGAATGACGTAAATAGAGTTGAGGTGCGACCCACGACTCAACAAATATGGAATTATGGACTTGGCATAATTGAACACTGCAAGGAAGCCGACGAATCGGCACAATTTTTCGGTGCCCTACGCACTAGAATACGCACTAGAATAGACAGGCGCCAATTTTAAACTGCGCGTCACAAACTTTCTGACTAACAAGAACCCTAGATATGTAGGCTATAACTACTTTTAGATATTCAAAAAAGTGCGCCCTATTTGAGTTGAAACAAAAACAGTTTTAGGTTAATTTCCACAGAAGCATTAGGGGAAATTCTTCAAAATGGGTATGAAAGGCCTAAAATCACGTCTGGACAATTGGGCCTCGAATACGACCATGCACGGCTGGTCACATCTTAGACAGGAGGCGAGGTCATGGAAATCTAAGTGCTTCTGGTTGGCCACTCACTCACTCACTCACTCACTCACTCACTCATCACTCACTCACTCACTCACTCACTCACTCACTCACTCACTCACTCACTCACTCACTCACTCACTCACTCACTCACTCACTCACTCACTCACTCACTCACTCACTCACTCACTCACTCACTCACTCACTCACTCACTCACTCACTCACTCACTCACTCACTCACTCACTCACTCACTCACTCACTCACTCACTCACTCACTCACTCACTCACTCACTCACTCCCTCACTCCACTCACTCACTCACTCACTCACTCACTCACTCACTCACTCACTCACTCACTCACTCACTCACTCACTCACTCACTCACTCACTCACTCACTCACTCACTCACTCACTCACTCACTCACTCACTCACTCACTCACTCACTCACTCACTCCCTCACTCACTCGCTCAC
>OZ038442.1:23100858-23145858 GCA_964036265.1 Daptonema setosum
TTTTGGCCAGTTTTCCTTTTGGCCAATCTTCCTTTTGGCCAATTTTCCTTTTGGCCAATTTTCCTTTTCGCCAATATTTCCTTTTGGCCAATTTTCCTTTTGGCCAGTTTTCCTTTTGGCCAATTTTCCTTTGGCCAGTTTTCCTTTTGGCCAATTTTCCTTTTGGCCAATTTTCCTTTGGCCAATTTTCCTTTTGGCCAATTTTCCTTTTGGCCAATTTTCCTCAACCCGGTGGTTTTTAGATGATAGTGTGACTGTTATAAACGCGATTTTGATAATTTTAATCATCATCTCAGTCAAATAATGTGTTAAAAACATTTCATAATACGGACAACTGGGAATTTTTTTAAATCATCTAACCCACAGGCTGCTTACAAACTGTAACCACAACGCAGTTAAACTCCGCCTCCGCAAGCATGCGCTAGCGCAGAGAGCGTGGTTTTTCCTTTGGAAAACTTTACACAGTGACCTGATGTGGTGGTTTGCGCAGCAGAATATCGTAACACAAGGTGTTTTACCGTAATTAAAAAAAAATCCGTTTTGGTCAAATAATCTTACACAAGAAGAAAAAAACATGCTCCCTGCGCTAGCGGATTTTAACTGCGTTGTGGGTACAGTTTGTGAGCAGCCTTAAAACAATTTCACAGTTTTCCGTATTATGAAATGGTTTGTAGATATTATTTGACTGAGATGATGATTAAAATTATCAAAATTGTGTTTGTAACAGTCAAACTATCATCTAAAATACCCCCGATTACAGTGCAAAAACGTGAAAATGTGTTTGTTGGGAATTTTGTCATAAAAACAGATTTTCAAACTCGACTGGAAAAATAAAAAAAATAAATAAAGTAGCCAAAAATGTCTATAACTTGACGCAATTTTTTTTTTAAATCTAATGAAACTTGCAATTTTTATTCAAATACTAAATGCAGAATTTTTAAATGGGACACCCGGTACTATTAATGTGAAACAAACTCATGAAATTTGACCTCTATTCCAGCTGAAATTTTACGAAGCATCAAATCACTGCCTAATGAGAGTGTACCGGAGCATCCTGAAGAACTGCCAAAGCGTTTGATGCAACTGACTCTGTTCCATGAAACGCTTGATGTGCTGGTTTGTTAATGTTATTCCTTTTATTGTTTTTTTTTATGTTGTTGTTGTAACACAAACACTCTGCACTGCAGTCAGTCACTACGTTCCAAAAGGGTGGCCTGAGTAGCGCTCTTTCTGAACTCGGTGGGCAGCTCGGACTATGGGCTGGGGTCAGTCTCATGACTGTCGTTCACTTTCTGGGAGTCGTGGTAAGTTACTGAACAACTCACTCATTCACTCACTCACTCACTCACTCACTCACTCACTCACTCACTCACTCACTCACTCACTCACTCACTCACTCACTCACTCACTCACTCACTCACTCACTCACTCACTCACTCACTCACTCACTCACTCACTCACTCACTCACTCACTCACTCACTCACTCACTCACTCACTCACTCACTCACTCACTCACTCACTCACTCACTCACTCACTCAGGTCGTACCCACAATCTGTTGTTGCTGTACCTGCGATGACGAAGATGACAAGGCTGATGGCCAGAGTGCCATCACCGAAGTCGAGTACATCGGCAAGAAACGCCATCTGGAACGCCTGGAGTCACCACCGCCCGATCAAACCACAATTTACGGTGAAACGATGAAACGGAGTTAAGCGATGAACATTATTGTGTATTACATAAAAACATTTTTGAAACTGTTGAAAACAATATTGTTATGCTTGAAAAAAGCAACTAAATTTCGCGTTACAATAAAATTTCATATTTTGTGAGATTTCCTCAATAAAAGTTATTTCTGTCCACTGATCAGCTTAAATCTGGTTATTTCCTTATTATCGCGTCACTAGGTGTGTATTTTTAGTATAAACATTAGCGTATGGTTATCACTCGTTAAAATCATATCATAAAGTGTATGTACCTGTGCAACAATCGGTGTGAAAAGGATCGTTTAACACCATTTTATGAATGTTATTTATAAACAACTTGATAAGACCCCGGAATACGTGCGTAACCGTGAATAAACATCCAATGTTAAAAAGTTACCAACTTCGCGGCATTGTTCTTGCTCTTGGATACTGCGGTGATACTTTCAACTTGCTGAGTTTCTTACTCGTTCGAGTTCTTTGAACAGAAATAAGTTTCGTATCACTGAATAAACGAATCATGACATCAGACAAGAAGACGGTTACGGTAGCGTTGGTTGGATGCGGGCGACTCGGCAGATACCATCTTGAGGCATTCGTCAGGTTGACATACTACATTATATATGGCGTTCATATTGTTTCAAATGATTCCCCTTTTTCAGTTTGACTTACATAGTAAAACAGATTAATCATGGAGATTCGTAGAATTACCCCACAAAATTTTACCACTTCCTATGAATGTTTAGTTCTAACGTTTTTCGTGGAAAACTACACGCCATGATACATACCCAATTATGTAATTCTCGCCAGTCATTTCCAGTAGCCGCATCAGTATCAGTATCATGTGAATTTTTAATCACGAACTCAGAACATCATTCACTCACTATCTTAAAAAATAAGAATCTGGCAGACACCCGAATGTGCGAGTCAAGTACGTGGCGGATGCCATCCCAGCTGCCATCGATAGCATCCTCCATGACTTCGCTGATCTGGCTCACAGACATCAGTGCCAGGCTGTCAACGATATCAACACCATCGTCAGTGATCCACAGTTGGTCACACATGATTTAAAATGTTTAAGATTAGGGTACAGAATTCCATGTTGGTTTTTCTCAGAAGGTTACCTTTTGAACAGCTGCATATTCGCAAGGCTTCAGAGATACATAGCATAACTGAATCACATGTAAGTTGTTGAAATCACAAACTGAAAAACAGAACAACTCTCTTGTCATTTCATTGAAAAAGTCAATCTCATTGTCACATGAGAAATTCAAGGTGGATTACTAAATGTGCTACATTTCAGGGTAGAGGGTGTCATCATTTGTTCTCCGTCCGAAATGCACGAGTCACAGATCCTAGCTGCCCTGTCGGCGGGCAAGCACGTCATGACTGAGAAACCGGTCACCTTAACTGTTGAGGGCACAGCAAAATGTTTCAAGGTTGGAAGAACCTGCAATAAGATATAGCTTACATATGTATCTAGGGTTACTTGTTACTCAGTAAATTTTTGGCGCCCAGTTTGAATTCAAATCGGTTCTTCTAGGAAAGTTTCTTTTGTCACATAAAATTTGAAAAACAATTGAGCTGTGCGCCAAATTTATAACTTATGTACGTGGTAACCGGTAATAGAACATGATTAACTGATGTTTACGATAACTTCAATTGGAACTATCTGAGACTCTGATTTTAGGTGGCCAAAGAAAATAACGTGTTCTTGTTCAGTGCGTTTACACGGTTCGTGAGTGTATGAATAGGTGGATGGATGAATGAATGAATGATTGAATGGATGGATGAATGAATGAATGGATGAGCGTATGAATGAATGAATGAATGAATGAATGAATGAATGAATGAATGAATGAATGAATGAATGAATGAATGAATGAATGAATGAATGAATGAATGAATGAATGAATGAATGAATGAATGAATGAATGAATGAATGAATGAATGAATGAATGAATGAATGAATGAATGAATGAATGAATGAATGAATGAATGAATGAATGAATGAATGAATGAATGAATGAATGAATGAATGAATGAATGAATGAATGAATGAATGAATGAATGAATGAATGAATGAATGAATGAATGAATGAATGAATGAATGAATGAATGAATGAATGAATGAATGAATGAATGAATGAATGAATGAATGAATGAATGAATGAATGAATGAATGAATGAATGAATGAATGAATGAATGAATGAATGAATGAATGAACGAATGAATGGCTGAGTGAATGAGGTGATAAAGATGCGAATGAGTGAATGAATGACTCAATGATTGAGTAAGCAAGTATATACATACGTGCAGTCGATGGGACCCGCACTTTGCCGGAGCCATAGCCTCGGTGCACGCCGGTGACATCGGCAAGGTACACCTGCTACGCGCTAGTCTACGCGATCCGCAGCTACCACCAGCCGCCTTCTTGCAAAGTGCAGGTCACACACACCATTTTCGTACACGCGTAAAATATAATTAGTTTTCAAATGCTATCGTACAATGTTGAATTTGTGCTGATGTCTGTAGGTAATATATTTCTGGACTGTATGATCCACGATATTGACTGTGCCATAGCCGTGATGCGGGAGAAACCGGTCAGTGTTTACGCCACGGCACATTCCCATTATGATGAGGTAATCATCACTAATTGATAATCTCACTCACTCTTTCACTCCACTCACTCACTCACTCACTCACTCACTCACTCACTCACTCACTCACTCACTCACTCACTCACTCACTCACTCACTCACTCACTCACTCATTCACTCACTTACACACTCACTCACTCACTCACTCACTCACTCACTCACTCACTCACTCACTCACTCACTCACTCACTCACTCACTCACTCACTCACTCACTCACTCACTCACTCACTCACTCACTCACTCATTCACTCACTTACACACTCACTCACTGATAAATACAGGTGAAAGCGGCCGGTGACTGGGATACGATCACAATGACGTTGACGTTTGAAAGTGGTGCCGTGTTATTTTCGGATGTGAGTCGGTATGCCAGTTACGGATACGATATCAGAATGGAGGTTGGTGTCACGTAGTTTATATGCAGATTGGCCCTAAACATTATTTGGGTGGTATAATGGATGATCGCAGATTCTAGATTATATATGATGTGATGATTGGTCATGATTGTTTAGGATTGATTTTACAGATCTTCGGCTCCGGTGGTCTCCTGACGGTGAGCACGCCCAAGGAACATTTGCGAGTGCTGCATAATAAAACCGGTATAATAGTCATTCATTTCTTAATTGTAAGTATTATTGTGAATAAATGCAATTCATTATTTTTTCTAATATCTAATCATATTTAATGCATCGGTTTATTGAGTTTCAATCAAGTTATACATCTCAGGTGAACACCATGCCCGCTGGCATCCATCAGGCGCGTACCTGGACCGATTCAAGGAGGCTTTCGCCAACGAAGGCGCTTACTTCATCAAAGTGCTAATGGGTCGGTTACGGTATGTAGTTGATGTATAACGGTATTGATTGATTGGGAAACTAGATTTGAACGGGTGGCATTATTCTTGGTGAGCAAATTGTTTTGGCAGACACATACTCTGGTTAATTTGACGACCGTGTGAGTTAAGGACTGAGTGAGTTAAGGACTGGGTGAGTTAAGGACTGAGTGTGGTAAGAACTGAGTGAGTTAAGGACTGGAAGAGTTAAGAACTGAGTGAGTTAAGGACTGAATGAGTTAAGGACTGAGTGAGTTAAGGACTAAGTGAGTTAAGGACTGAGTGAGTTAAGGACTGGGTAAGTTAAGGACTGAGTGAGGTAAGAACTGAGTGAGTTAAGGACTGGAAGAGTTAAGAACTGAGTGAGTTAAGGACTGAATGAGTTAAGGACTCAGTGGGCTAAGGACTGAATGAGTTAAGGACTGAATGAGTTAAGGACTGAGGGAATTTCAAACCTCTGTCGGAATTTCACTGACAGTTGCGTTGTTTTAGACGAGGCACCTCGGATCGACTACGAGGCGGATTGTGTGATGGGCGTCAAGGTGGCATTTGCCTGTGCCCAGAGTGCCTCCACTCAGCAGGTCGTCAACATTCAGTGAAATGATCATAAAATACTTATTATCATACATTTTTTTATTGCTGCTTCTTAGGACATTGCAAACTCATTAAATGAAACTTTTTACTATTTGATCACCGTCACCGAATTTCATACGGAAAATGCGAACATTCTTGAGTTGTTGGCTGAAATGAGGAAAACAGTTATATAAATCCAACTATAGTGGTTTTTAACGTGACTGGAGACTGGTTTATAAATACTTGTATGAATATTATAATTACATGTGAATGTACAAAACGGTGTCACTGAAATACTCCGATTCATTAACTGACTGACTTAATTAGTTCGTGTCTTAATCGATTGATTATTTCGTTGTTTCTTTTGTTGATTGCTCTTTCAATTAGATTAGTTGATAATAGTGGGTTTCGAACTTAGAGCCATTCGCTTTTAAACCACGCGCGTTAACTGATCGCACTACAGACGCAGACGGCGTAATTTATGAACCCAACGAACTGTTGCATCGACGGCTGCCGTGCAATCGGTTTTTCAGAAAATGTTGCTGGCGTTTCTGTAAAAATATATTCATTATAAAATTTTTTTTTTCAATTTAGAGCTCCATATTTGTTTGTCCATTTTGTAACTACACCTTACAGGCCTTTCACCCATAAAAATTCGCCTTAAAACGCCAATAAAATGGGTTCGCGTGAAGTCGACTGTTAATTCAATACATCCTGTTTGATTGTTTATTGAAATTAAATAGTTATAAAGATACAATCACGCCAGTGCGCAACAGTTTTGACCTCGGAAGAACGTAGTATAACATTATAAAAATCTGCGAGATTATCGAACTCGGTAGTTGTAATCGCACCAAAAACGATCTGTGGACATGACGAAAGACAGGCTGTCGGCGCTAAAACAGGTTAATGATAGTTTCTTATGTTCTGATTGAAGTTCTTATTGAATTGTTGTTGGGAGCCTGCAAATGTAAGTAGTCAGTTCTATGCTGAACAGGCAAAGTCTGTGAATATATAATATAGAAAGTACGGTCATCTTCGGCGTGGTGTGTTGAGCTTGAGTGGTTGGTTACGAATGTCCTAAGGCGGTTGACAACACTTCCTCTTAAGTTTTACTGCTGCTTCCCGTTTATCACAGCGAGGATTGAGCCGAAGTTTGATGTCCTAAGGTTGTTAGTCATGGAAATGGAAGATCAACTTTGCAACGCTATTTCACTTCGCTTCTCAACACTGGATGTAGTATTTATTTTTTATTTATTTATTGTCTCGATCATTGGGTCAGGAAAACATACAAGGAGAGTAAACGGGAAAAGTAATAGGTTGATCGGAAAGCAAATAATTACAAATAATTACAAATATTATTCACATAAAGAATTAATAAATTAAAGCATATTGATATCCCGCTGTTCAATAAATTTACTGATTAATTTGCGATTTTTAAGATCACCTTTGGGTATTTTTTCATAAGTGTTAAGGACTCTTTTGGACCAGAAATTAGCGTAGATGGAAGTCAAAAAGCGGGTTTTAAAAAGAGCATTACGGGTATTACTGGTTGATAATTGAAAAGGATTAAAATTTAGATATAAAGAATTTGCAAAATAATCACGAACGGCAACAAGATCATTGGTCAATAATCTATTTTCAATGGTAGGTAAGCCAATCGAATTAAGTCTATCTATGTATGGTATATCGAAAAGATTTAAAGTATACAAAGTAAACTTTTTTTGTATTGACTCAAGATCTTTAAGTTGTTTTTTAGTACTATATATTATGGCAGGAGAACAATAATCAATTATAGGTAATATAAATGTTTTAAATAGTTGTATATGAAATAAGGGATCCTTGGCATAAAATGTATTACGAAGAATAGCTACCTTTTGATTAGCTTTGTGTGTTATGTTAGAGATATGTTGATTAAACGAGAGTTTAGAATCAATAATAACACCAAGATCCCTAACCTGATCAACAGCAGTAATAGGAATTCCATCAGCATGATAAATATATTCAGGATTGTTGGCTCCGAAATGAATTGTTAGCGATTTACTATTGTTGAGGGACATGCCATTGTTTTTGCACCATAAGATTATGTTATTGACATCACTTTGGAGTTCCAAGCAATTAGTGACAGAATGAACCGGTTGTAAGATTTTAGAATCATCAGCATAAAAAAATGGACATTTAATAATGTTAATTAAATCAAAGGTGAAGATTACAAATAGAATAGGTCCAAGGACAGTACCTTGAGGTACACCACTAAGGACTGGTTTGTAAGATGAAGTACAATTATTAAAGCGAACGGCCTGAGACCTGTTTGTGAGCCAGTTTTGAATGATGGAGATAAGATGTGTGTTAACTTTATATTTATGTAATTTAGCAATAAGAAATTTATGAGGTACTTTGTCAAAGGCCTTCGCAAAATCTAAATAGATTACATCGACAGGTATACGATTATCAATATAGGTAAGGATATTGTGAATGTATGAGAGAAGATTTCCACAAGTTGATCTACCGGTAATGAAACCGAATTGGTGAGGTGAGATTAGACAATTGGCATTAAAATGTTCAAGAAGTAAGTCCTTGAGGAAATATTCAAATAGCTTGCCGTCTGAGCAGGTAATTGAGATAGGACGAAACTGAGTAACTGAATCAGGAGAGGGTAGCTTAGGTATCGGAGTAATTGTGCTAAGACGCCAAGCATCTGGAATGACCCGTTTCGATATAACGACATTGAATAATTTAGACAAAGGAATACTAAAGCAATGGACAAATTTTTTGAGCAAAAAAGGAGAAAAATCATTTGTGACATGAGTTAATTTGTTTGAAAGCATATTAGTATATTTTACAATATCATCAGGTGTAAAAAATGGAACCGATTGAATATAATCAATTGACGGTAGGTCAAAATTGCAACAAAGAAGAATATCATCATCAGAATAATCAGTGTTATTAAATGTAGACGAAAAGAAAATTGAAAAGGCATTTGCGGCAGATGCATCATCAACAATTGGTAGCCCAAAACTATCATTAGTTGGTCTTGAAGAAGTAATATTAGGAAGTTTTTGTTTAATGTATTTCCAAAAAGTTCTAGAGTTTTGGTTACGAAGTTGATTGTTATCGTGTAAAATGTCATCCGCTTTTTTACGTGCAATAAAGGCTTTTTCGGCAAGATAGTATGAAATCTTGGTGTCAAGTGAAACAGGGTTAGCCTGAAATTTACGACGAAGTCTTTCTGCACTATGATATAAATTGATACAGGTCCTACTGAAACCTGATCCGTTCTTGGGTTTAGTATAAGGGACATAATTTTCTACTATGAAATCGAGATGTGATATTATTGTTTCATAGAAATTGTTAGCATCATGGCAAAGTTGAAATTCTGAGTGCCAAATTATGGAGTTCAGGTATTTAATGGTTTCTTGAGCGTCAATTTTATGAAAATTTTTGTAAGTTTGGTTAGTGTCAGTATTGGGTAGCTGAGAAATAGGAGTATTAAAACTGAATGATATAGTTTTGTGATCAGTGAAGAATAGGTTTTCACCAAAAAAATTCTCCTGAACGACACAATTTTTGACAGTGAACGGGAGTCCAAAAACCAGATCTAGAAAATTCCTACCTCTAGTAGGTGATTTTACAAATTGAGCAAAACCAGAATGAAGTACTGAATTAATAAAACCATGATAACTAGGAGGAGAACTAAGATTAGGAAAATTAGACCAGGTTAAAGGAACATTGAAATCTCCAGTGATGCAAAGACCATTAAGTGAAAATAATTGAGTGAATTGTGAGACAAAATCGTCAGACACAGCAGAGGATGGAGGACGGTAGATAACTGCTAAATGACTGTTATTTATATTATTGGATATTTTAATGACTAAAAAATCATATAGTGGACTCGTTTTAGAAAATTTAGCTAGTTTCTCCGCCTTCAACGCTATAGGAATAGCCGCCAGAACACCACCACCGACCGAGTGTTTTCTATCAGTTCTAAATATGACATGAGTATTATGTTGACATATTTTAGAATTAGGAATATTATTATTTAACCATGTTTCTGTGATTAGAATAATGTCATTAGCGTGTTGGCTAAGAAAGACAGAAAATTTATTGAGTTTGTTCTTAAGTGAGCGAGAATTGAAAGTTAAGACGGTAGTGTAATTTAAATTCTTGAGTCACTCGGTCGAGGGGGCGGTGTTAACACCACCACTGGCAACGCGATTGCGGAACGGCTGAATGTCATCCAGTGCGACCTCAGATGCGTCAAAGTACACAGTGGTGAATGATCCCCTGATTGGAATGCCATCACCACCGCGTACAAGACTGCAAATCTTGAATTCGTCACTGACGTCATTGTAGCGGATTACGAAATCCCGATTATCAGTAGGGGATTTGGTGGCTCTGAGTGCCTTCACAACATTTTTGGCATGAGCTTGAAGCTCCAATTGTTTAGGCGAATAATCGGATCGACAGTATCTATTTTTGACATCAATGTTCTTTTCCAACAGAATTGATCGAAAATTGGACATGAAAGATTTTTTCACATCATACGAATCAAAGAATACCTTCAGTCGAAGATAATCATTGCTATTGTCATTGTTACCGAACTGTTTGACAGCCGTAACATGCTCGGCAAACGTCGGGAAAAACTTCCTAGTTTGCACCAACAGCTCCTCGTTCGAACACTTGGTATTGAGCGGAATACCAAAAGTCGCCACGCTCAGTTTCTTCGCTTGACGAATCGCATGCTCATCGATTGACTTCACGGCTTTGACGATCGAACGGCAGTTATCGAGACGCACATTGGCACGATGGTGGTTGAGATCCTCAGGTTTCGCGGTGATGAGTGCCGACACCGGAAGACCTGAAGGTGAGGAGACAACGGCAGCGGCATAGCTTTTGGCGGCATGGCTATCGACTTGACGTTCAATTCGTTTAACAGAGCTCATAATGAAATCGAGTTTTTCACACGTAGTTAACACACCTGTTAAGGCCGCAACGGAGGTGGATTTTCCAGAAGAATCCAATGCCGCACCACCCCCATTTAGCGGCATTGTACGCATGACAGAAGTAGACGCAGCATCAGCGGAGTTCGGCAGGCACGAACGACACGAGACCAGAATGGACGCCAGATCGAGGAAGGCAGAGAAGGATTTGGTGTAATGGCCAGACTTCGTCAGAGCTGATTGACCGAATTGTAGGCAGTTGGCACAGTGCCACTCTCCGCAACGGTGGCACTCCGCGGTGGCCACCGACAGTTTGGAGCAGCTCATGCATTCGGTAGGTTCGTTAGCAGGTTGAGTCATTATAATTGAATACTGAGAATTGAGAATGCGCACGGGCGCGCGTATTATTGGGCAATTTCCTGAAACTCAAGTTTCAATGGGTAAAAACCTAGTGACTAGTTAGCAAAGTATCACGGGCCACGCCACGGCATTACTGATCACTCATTTCGAGTTCGACCATCGGAAACTAGACGTTCGTCCATCATCTACTCTAACTACAGAAACTAATCAATGCCCTTGTTCAAATACATAAGCTCATCTTCTCAATGTCTAGTAGAAAAGGGTAGCGTTTAGTGTGATGTTTATTGTTATTTGGATATATTCTGGTTTGATGGTTTACTTAGCCTAATCACTACTCTTGAAGTATCCAATGAGTAAAATGTGAAGAAACTGTTCCTAATACTACTTCAGTATGATTCGACCACTTCTTGGGTTAGTTGATTCGAGTTGAATTGTGCACTTGATTAGTTCTAATCCAGTCAGTCCCCATGTTTTCGTGCCATTTTAAACATATAGTTGTATTAGCCATAGTGCATAGTTGCTAGCCCATGTGAATAGTTGACTGGTTTTGATGTGATATGCGATGCTCTAGTCTAGAATTCCAGAAAGTAAAAACACTTGAGATTTGTGATTGTGCTTCTTCCTGTGTCTGATGATATCAAAAGCGGTGAAGGAACCATTTCCCTTGAAAAAATCTTTTAAACGTTTTTGGAATTTCTAATGTATGAATTTTCTGATTTTTTTTATTAATCGAAATTTTTTATGTGAAATTTTATAGTTTTTGGTTGGTTAAACCGCCGTGTAAATTCGTGTATAAACCTTGCCTTGCCCAACAATGTAAACCAGGTATTAGTAGTATTAGTATTACCGTTTTATCACTGATCTCTTCATCTCAATTAACAATGCGTCACTTGGTTGTTACCCAAAGCTCCCATTGCAGATCATCTGATCTACTATTCGTTTCAGATTTGACGGTGGTGTGTAGCTGGCTAATCAATGTCAAGTCAAGTGAAGTTGTGTTTATAATTTACGTATGTTTTATTCAATTAATGCACTTAAACAATTATTTTCAGGCGCAGTCAGACGATGACGATGCCGATTTGCCAGAGATCAGTGGAAGTGGGGGATTCATGGAGGAATTCTTTGAACAGGTCAGTTCTGGCTAACCCATTATTGACTCATGGACTGATTATGTATAAATGTGAAAAGTATGTTTGATTATGTATAAATGTGAAAAGTATGTTTGATTATGTCATTTGTGTTTTTTAGCTAGTGTCTTTCCTTTTTTAATAAACGAAAGTTTTTCGTGCATTGAACATGTCATTTGAATTGCGGTTGTGGATGTATCTACGAAGAAGGCTGCATTTATGCATGTTTTTCACTACTATATGGTAGCTGTATTTAACTAACTTTTATTATTTTTTATAAAAACAATCACTCAATTTCATTAAAACCATATAAAAGTTCGTATCATAGCAAAGCAATCGAACTGCGATTCATTGCTCATCTTTTTGCTCGTCACTTCAATATCTTCGTCTTCGATGAATCAAGTTCTTTTTCATAGTTTGAGGCAAGTGAAATGTGGATATATAAATTTATATATTTCTTTTGATAAGATTGTTTGTCTATTTATTGGTATCCAGCCAAGTGCAGTAGAGTGGTGGCACATACATACGTACGTGAATGTATGTACATGAGCCGACCGTACTGTTTGTGTGATTAGCATGCCTTGTGTGGGCCGTCTAGTCGTCTGGTGAGAGGTCGCAGTTATGGAGACGTAAACTCAAACATACTGTACGTAACTTCGATCAATCAAGTTTAACTTTTTTAATTCTATTTTTAACAGCTTTTAAAGTCAACATATTTCCTTATTTTGATGGAACACATCTTTACTGTTGTATAGTGGTTTCATCTTTCATGCTTTTTGTAGCCGGATGGTGTTTGGAATCACTTAGGGAAAGATGTTGCATGTTCTTTAGTAAAACGTCGTGAAATGCGGTTTTAAGGACTTCATTGGTTCATGAGTAAAACTTTTACTAAATTGATCCCAAATGCGATTTTAGTGACTTCATCTCATTCCATCACTGTGATGTGAGCAGGGAACAGACAGACCATCGGAGATGCTTTTTATAGAAAAGCGAGTGGTTGGCTGGCACACTGACCGACCCGACCGTAAGCCGTTTATCCCTCTCATGTGCCATTATGTCAACACATGGTAGGTGACAGTCAGCTTTGCCAGTGACCGAGGGACGGGTACGGGTTCACAGATTTTCTTCTGCGAATTTTTCTTATCAGTGGAAAGTATGACATTTGTATTACTTTATTGATTGGAGACTTCAAAAGCTATAATTCCGTTCATTCAAAAGTTCAGAATTGAGTTCCAAGTCAGCTGAATTCGTCATTTTTCGCCTTGTTATGTGTCATTCAAATGTTTTCAACCGAATGTGATAGATAAACATATGTCCGTAATCTTTTTAGATATTTTAGTACATTTTTTCGGTAAATATCGAGTGAACCTCAACGGTTAAATGTTGTTTTTGATGGGTGGGAATGGGTAGCAAGAATTCAGTTAGTGTTTGTGGATTTGGGTTGGCTGACTGGCTGTGGGAGTGCAGTCAGTCGGCCATTACAGTTGGATGGTGCAAGCTGTACAAATAAAATACATCAAACACAACGCGGGAACCCTGACTGTTTTTTTCTCGTTATGGTGGAATATCTGATGGTTCGGGGTCCGTCCGTCATTCTGGTTCTGTTCTGGTATTATAAGTTATGTGTATGGATCATGGATGAATTGTGGGAAATGAAGGAGCTGTATATGAGTCCTGGGTTGATATAGAGGCCTGAAATGAGTATGAGTATTTGATCACTTCTTTTCGTTGGTAGAATACGAGCTGTGCGCTTTTTTCGGCAGCTCTCTTTGGTTAACAGTGAATTGGTTTTCATTGAGTTATTTTTTCAGCGTTAGTAAAAAATAGCTTTTTCTGCATGAGCGTTATCAGCGAAATCAGACAGATTATTATGCGTTGCATAATTTGATTCAAATGTTGTTGTATTGCCGTACGTACTGGATTTGGATTATAATGGTGTACGGGACTGCACTCGCACTGTGCTTTTGTCTATCCCGTCCTGGTCTGACGCTGTCGAACGAGCTTGATAAATGGCTTTGGCTATGAAATTATTAAGAACAGCTCGGCTGTAGTATGGTATCATCGGTCACTTGCGGTAGCGGATGAGTTAACCCTCCAGAGGGAGGGGAATTTTATAAAAGAGGGGGGATTAGCAGTTTTGAGGCTATGTTACGTGTACCTTAAGGAACAAGTTCTACGTTTTGGAACTGCCAAAGAGAGGGGAATTCCACTTTTCCTCATCTTCTCGTCTGCTAGTGGTGTCGGTACGTATGTAGGAAGTCTGGCATGATCTGGGGGTATATTTCATTGAGCTTAACTTGTTATTATTATCATTCATTGTTATGAGAACGTGTTACTTACACGATGTTTGTTGTCACCTGAAGTGCCGTCAGTTAAACAGTACATAATGAAATAGAATACGTGGCACCCAGACTTGGCCAGACCAACCAGGGTCTACTGTATCGTTGTCTGATACATTGGGCCACACTAGCGGACGAGGGAAGAACGGGGAAACGGAATGCCTCTTTGATAGTTTGAAAAGTAGAATTTTGTTTCGCAAGGCGTAGGTGAAATGACCTTAAAACGGCTGTTTCCCCTGTCTTTGAAAAAATTCCCCGTCCTCTGGAGGATTGGTCAGTCTGCCAGTGGGCCACACCAAACGTCTATATTTGATTGGTCAAATGGACAGGTCCTGGGCAGCCGGTATCTCGTTCAGTCAGGGGTCGGAGGCATTTGCGGACGAGCAAAACCTCAAAACATAGGGAATTTCTTCCAACCAAAAGTGGGAGTTAGCGGTTTAGAGGCAGTTTTTCCTACGAATTAAGGAACAAATTATACTCTTTAGAAGTGCCAAAGAGCTTGAATTCTATTGGTCGAAGGCACAGGCACATGGCACCCTCTTCCTGCTACATGCATACTGGCTGACTAGCTTCGTAATCACCGTAAATGCAAAGCGACACACTTGGCTTGCCACTTGCCAATGACCTCTTTTCGGATGAATTATGTTGTGTTGTGTTGGAACTGTAGGATGGGGAAATACAGGGATAGTTAATGTGCGCAGTTCGGTGTCCAATGTGTTGGTTTTTGATGATGAAGTGGATGATTTTTAAGACGGGATTTAAAAGTTGGGAAATCGGGATTGTAGTCATTGTTTAAGTAGACGGGTAAATATTTCCTTATAATTTCGTTGGTGGTGGTTATTTGAAATTGTAAATTAAAGTCGATTACGTACAGTGTTTGGAACAATTTACAAAAATAGTGCATTTATTACTTGCCGGTTGTGTTTCATTACGACGATCACTTGTCAACGTTCCCGGGCACAATTCAATGGCCCTTAAGCCGTGACGCAAATGAAACTTGAGAGAGAGCGAGCTTTCGTCGGGTTTGATAGCGTTTATGGCGGGGACGGAAAGGGGAATTCTGGTTTTTCAGCATGCAAGGATCCCGAATCACTTGGCTACTACTATGAAAACATTGTGATTGGATGAAAATTGTTTTTTTGTTGCAGTCGCAGATGGGTGTGCTTAAAAAATGGTGGTTGGTGAAATGCTTTGTTATGAAACAACGTCCACAGAAAACACCTCCAAAATCGAAATGCAATTTGGTTTGCCGCCCCGTTGTCATCTCTCTCGAATCATGCGTCCTTATTTGGCATGTGCCACGAATCCGTTTAGTGAAGGACGTGCCTTTGATTGTGGCGGCGCGGGGATATTAGAAATTCCTTTTTTCGTGGTTCATTAGTGAGAACTGTTGGGGAAATTGTGGTTGAAATGCAGAAAGGTTTGAGGAATCTGACAACATGACGATTACCAAGAAACTTTCAGTTTACGTCGACAGCCACTGGTTTTTTGCTGACTGGTTAACGCTCTGTGGCCAAACAGAACAGAAATATGCATTATTTTTGCCATCAACCGTCCGGTAAACCTGTATTTATGGAACGTATTCTATTTGCCGGCTTTATGCTGCATGTAGAAGCATGTTTCATAACGTAAAACGTTGGATATAATCCCAGGGGGCTGTGTTCTAGGCAGCCTCTGAAATTAACGGTGTTTCTTTCAAGTGTTTTCGGGTGCGTTTTCTCACGAAATTAGTTTTCCAAATTTTGTTTGGAAAGAAGGAAAAGTGTGAATTTGTAATATTGTAGCATATTCACCGCCGACAGCTTATGCGAACTGTTATATGTAATAAAAGTGGTGTTTTGTAATCATAATATAATACGGGTTGTGAGCGCGTACATGTGAATCACACTGTATGAATGGGCAGTGAACGTTACTGGTCCAGTTGGTGTTTCCAGTACAGGGTGCGTCTTGTGTGCTTGTTGAAGTGTAAAAATGAGAATTCTAAATATATATCCCATTTGTAACATCATTATCCCATCATATCCCACTGGTTTATTCGATACAAGGAACGGTATGCAAAAAGGCTGTGAGACATTTGTTACTGGTTTTTGGTGAGTATTCATCGTTGTTTGTCTTTAATCGACCATTTGCGATTCCACCTGGACACAGTCCTGACGCCAACCTGGCCAGTTGTTGTGTGATAGCGGGTGCATTGGTCAGGCATGACATGACGCAACCAACAGTCCTGATTCATTTCATTATTTGCTGCTGTTGATTGTGTTTCGTTGCAACAAATACAAATCGAATGTAACGTGTAAATGGGGAACAGCTATTATGATGGAATATCGGGTCCATCGGAAGTAATTGTACCCCAGTATCAATACAGTACCCCGGTACAAATATGCCTTTTATTGGTTCGATGGTTGACTACACATTCATCTGAGTTTCTGGGCCATTTGGGCACTATGCAACATTGTTGTTATCTCGTTGCTGCCATTTGCTTGGTGGGTGCAAAAAGCTGCAACTGGTACATAACAGAGAAGGGACGACTGAAATGAATTCGTAGTTATGCTAACATGTGCGTATTTAGTAGTTTCGATGTTTTTATTCGATCATTCATATAAAAAAACGCATTTGCTCACACTGATTACCTGAACAGGGGCATTTCATCAAAGTATCGGAAGCCTGCTTGCTTTGTTTTACCGTGTATTGTGTGCATGCATCCTTTCATAGCGTCTTTAATTGACAATCGTAAACCTAAAGTGCTGAGAAACTTGTTGATAATAAGAAACATGGTAATAATAAATGCAAGGAATGAGCCTATGAGAAATCAGAAAACTACTATGGTGTTTGGACAGGAAATTTGCTACTCTGCTAATGTATCCGTACACATGTAGTCCGGGATGAACCAAGTTTGAATAGTGCAAACCACACGTATTAATGAAAGATAAACATGTGCCTTTTCTTGTTTTGCAACTTCACGTTGGAAAAGCTAGCTAAAAATACGAGAAATGAAGTGATATAATTTTTTCTCATGATTTAGATACACTCCTAGTCACAAAATATCGGACGAGAAGGGGGGAGAGTGGACCCCTCTCTCTTCGGCGGTTTCCAAAAGTGTTTTTTTTTGGTAAAATGGCATAAAAACTGCTGATCAGTGGTGGGCAGCGAATTTGGCCAAAATGGCGTTACGGTCATACACTTTTTCAAAAATCAGTCTTACGGTCAGGCACCCTCCCGGTTTTCGATTTTGGGGGGGCATGACGGTCAACATTAAATGAAGTCGAATTTTTAACTCAAAAGCATCAGTAATGGCTTGAAATAATGACCGAAATTTCGGCATTTTGAAAGCCGCTGATTTGTATAAGAAACATAACAGAAAATTGACAGACTGAGTGCGCGCGGCGCCGAAATTTTGGCATTTTGAAGCCCGCTGATTTGTATTAGAAACTTATTTGAAACCTGACAAACTGAGTGGCGCGTAGCGCCGAAATTTTGGCATTTGAAGCGCGCTGATCTGTATTGGAAACATATCTGAAAACTGACAGGCTGAGTGGCGCACAGCGTCAAAACTTAAGTATTTTGAAGCCCGCCGATTTGTATAAGAAAAATATCTGAAAACTGACAGGCTGACTGGCGCGCAGCGCCGAAATTTTGGCATTTGAAGCCCGCTGATTTGTATTAGAAACATATCTGGAAACTGACAGGTTGACTGGCGCGCAGCGCCGAAATTTTGGCTTTTTGAAGCCCGCTGATTTGTATTAGAAACTTATTTGAAACCTGACAAACTGAGTGGCGCGTAGCGCCGAAATTTTGGCATTTGAAGCGCGCTGATTTGTATTGGAAACATATCTGAAAACTGACAGGCTGAGTGGCGCACAGCGTCGAAACTTAAGCATTTTGAAGCCCGCTGATTCGTATAGGAAACATATCTGAAAACTGCCAGGCTGACTGGCGCGCAGCGCCGAAATTTTAACATTTGAAGTACGCTGATTTGTATTAGAAACATATCTGAAAACTGGCAGGCTGAGTGGTGCACAGCTCCGAAATCTTAGCATCTGAAGCCCGTTGATTAGTATTGGAAACATAGCTGAAAAGTGACAGGCTGAGTTGCGCCCAGCGCCGAAATTTTTGCATTTTGAAGCCCGCAGATTTGTATCAGAAAGATCTGAAAACTGACAAGTTGAGTGCACAGCATCGAAACTTCAGCATTTAGCCCACTGATTTGTATTAGAAACGTATCTAGTGGCGCGCAGTGTTGGTTGATAATACAGTACTGAGTATATCATCCAGCACCATACATCAATCATCGTATCGTGCATCGAATCGATCCAACGAACACTGATTTTAAAACTTGAAACGTTTTCGACCAATTTTTTTTTGATTTTTTTTTATTTAAAACGTTTTCAACCAATTTTTGAAAAAAAATTCAAACTTGAAACGTTTTCGACCAATTTTTGGTCGTTTTTTAGGCGATTTCGTGTAATTTTAGGTCATTTTGACAGTAAATTCTCTCAAGTTTTGACCGTTACGGTCAATGGGTCAATTCTGAAAATCTCTCTTACGGTCGATCGATCAAGGGCACCCTCCCGCCCTGTTTTTTTTGCCCTGACACTGGCTATTAGATTCGCGTTTTTAATGGATCTGTAACAATATCCGGTTGTTTCGCAAATATTGGTGTAGTAGTTTGGTGGTTCTCTGATGGAAATTATTTGAATCCTATATCTTTGTTGTTGGTTTTACGACGTAAAACTTTTTTTGAAATAAAATACACACGCTATCAAGTTGTTTTTTTTAACTAAAACTAATAAATAATTTTTACATGTTATCAAGTTTTATGATTCTATTCACTGAAAATCAAAAATTTGTCACTTCGATACATAAGAATTGAATGTTATATTGAAGATAGAGTTTGTAAAAAGTCAGTACAAACGGTAGCGTTGCGTTTCGCGTATAAAACCGATCAGAAAGCGAGTTAACAATAAATTGTTACGAATAAAAGGTGGTGCAGAATATTCATCTTAGAAACCGGATATCTAAGCAGACCCGCCTGATTTTCCTTCTAAATACTTTGAAACGGAAGCGTTTATCTTGGTGATGGTAATAATTGTCCGAATTTCAGATTTTTTAGAACACCGTAATTTACGTATGTTGGTTATGAAAATTTTATTATAAAAAAAGTTATATTATTTGAGTATTAATGCAACAGAATCAAATGCTTTGTTTTGTTCAATTCCGCATAAACCCTGTAAATATGCACATATATAGCATGATATGTACAATATTGGTTTGGATTGGTACATGCGTTGTTTTGTGGGAAGCTGGTTGGGTGCGTGGGACGGGCTGCCAAATAGTTGTTGGATGACAAATAAACATGCATTCAAGGGTTGAGTCGTATGGCACTCCATGTTTTGGGTGATTCAGCGAGAGTGGCACTTAGCTAACTTTGCTTATTAACGGTGACGACATATACCTGAAATAAATAAACAAATGACTTTTGTACATTTGATTAACATGCATTTTATCTAAAGTGCATATTCGTGGGTGGCAAACATGAGAGAATGACTGATTTGACTGAGAAAACGGTATGATTTGTTGCACTGCAATGATTGATATACTGACTGACTGCCTGATATGTAGAAAATCATGTTTTTATTTCGCTGCAGGTTGACGAAATCCGCGGCAGCATCGAACTCATAGAGACCAACGTAGAGGAGGTCAAGAAACGACACTCACAGATTCTATCCAACACCGTCAATGATCCCAGTTGGTTTTATCTGTTGGCTTCTTATTGTCTCTGACGCGAAATCTGTCAGAAAATGTTAGAAGTACAGAAATGTTTTGTTGTGAAATCGGACTATATAAGTAGAAAATTTGTTCGACCATGTTCTTCAACATGATTATTCAGTGAGTGGCTGAGTGCTGATGTTGTTTAATAAAAAAATAAGTGAAGGTCTAGTCATCAAGCAAAAATCTAAATTATAATTAATATTATAAAGTAGTCAACATTTACGTATTGCAAAACTATTTTGATTGCAGAACTATTTTTGATTTATTTACAGAACTCAAAGAAGAGCTGGATGAGCTCATGGGCAACATCAAGAAAACGGCGAATAAAGTCAGGGGGAAGCTGAAAAGTTGGTTCCTGTCTTCTTCTCATACTCCAACTCAGTATTATGGTTTTCAGTATTCAGTATAATTTTTTCATGCAGTAAATTCGTGGCCCTAATACTAGAAGAATATAAAAAAATTATTAACTAGTGTAATACAATACAACTCAACTGTGTTACATGCAAGTCAACTATTTCCTCTAATTTAATTCTCCTGCTTCAAATTCGTTTATTAATGTTCGGCATTCAAGTAGTTCATTTAATTTCAGTAATTGAACAGACGATAGACCAGGAGGAGTCGACGGGCAGTGCCAACGCCGACTTGAGAATACGCAAAACACAGGTTTATTTCGTTCAATAATTTTTCACTGATATACTCCTTCTCTCTCACTATTTTTTTCATTCAGTTAGTTATCCAAATGTATAATATACGTACATATAGTCGATTTTTTACGACTTATTTGGTATTTTTTTGTGTTTAAAACTTTTCCCTCAACCCTAAATTGCTGCTTCCGACCGCGCGGTAGCAAACTCGGATCGGCGATAACTCAACTCCATTGTGTAGAGCGTGTTCGAATTGATCTAGAAACGTCTTCAAAGTGGCGATTAACTTTTTAATGGAACCTATATGGCGGTCGGAAGCAGCAATTTGGGGTTGAGGAAAAGGTTTTACACAAAAAAGTCGTAACCAAAAAATTCGACTATACTCAAAGTTGCATCGAATATCGGTAAATAATCGATAGTTTTTGCAGCATGCCACGCTATCTCGAAAGTTTGTCGAAGTCATGACCGACTACAATAAAACACAGACTGATTACCGAGAACGATGCAAAGTCAGGATACAACGGCAGATGAATATTGGTGAGTGGAATGAGTAAATGAGTGAGTGAGTGAGTGAGTGAGTGAGTGAGTAAGTGAGTGAGTGAGTGAGTGAGTGAGTGAGTGAGTGAGTGAGTGAGTGAGTGAGTGAGTGAGTGAGTGAGTGAGTGAGTGAGTGAGTGAGTGAGTGAGTGAGTGAGTGAGTGAGTGAGTGAGTGAGTGAGTGAGTGAGTGAGTGAGTGAGTGAGTGAGTGAGTGAGTGAGTGAGTGAGTGAGTGAGTGAGTGAGTGAGTGAGTGAGTGAGTGAGTGAGTGAGTGAGTGAGTGAGTGAGTGAGTGAGTGAGTGAGTGAGTGAGTGAGTGAGTGAGTTAGTGAGTGAGTGAGTGAGTGAGTGAGTGAGTGAGTGAGTAAGTGAGTGAGTGAGTGAGTGAGTGAGTGAGTGAGTGACTGGTTGCGAAGGGAGTTATAGTGAGTAACTGAGTGTTGAGGATAGTAATGGTAGCACCATTTATTAAGGGAGGACGTTTTGCGTAATTTTTCACGGTTGTTTTCATGAAAGAATTTTGTCTGCAAAATTCAGCTGTAATTTTTTTCCATCCCGCCTTAAAAGAATGTGAGTTATTGTGGTACATCAATGAATTAGTGAGATGTCGCCGAATATGTTGGAATGAAGATGTTGGTGGGTGATTTTGTGAGTGAAATATTGGGGAAAGCATTAATGAAAGTCAACCGCTTCAATTTTCAGCCGGTCACGATGAAATAGGTGAAGATCGACTAGAAGAGATGCTGGAGAGCGGGAATGCGGCTGTTTTCACTCAGGGGGTTTGTTTTATTAATGAAATGTGTAAAAATAACAGTAATTGACTTGACTGTATTAGATAAGAGAGTATTGTATGTCATTATGAACCACGAGACTTGTAGTAATCGAAATTTCGATTAATACGCTGATAAAGTTTTTTTTCTTGAAAAAATCGGCGATTTTTTGATTTTGTGTTGGTGTTAATCGATAAAAAGTTAGCTTTTATCAGGTTTTAATCAGGTAGAATGAAGCAGAAACATACCAAAACCTCAAACGACTATAAATTTCAGCATTAATGTAGCAGGCCGGCTTATTATGGATAGTTGAACATCGTAGACGTACAGTGTATTTTAATTAGTAGTTAACACGTGATTTTATAGTTTCGGTTGATTGTATTTGCCGGTTTGATTTGTTGTTGTATTGTTCTATTAAACGAGAGATTTCTCAGCCTAATGTCAATGGAATGTGATGATTAAATCAAACTGACACAATACAATCAACGACAAAACATTTGAATTGAGCACCCGAATTAAGTTGCCTAGCTGCGTTGCGTGCACCTAAGTCTGGTGTTTCTGATGCGTCGGCTACTTCGGCGTGGAATGGATTGAGTGTACATTTACTTTCTAGCACTTGATATTTTTCCCTTGGGTACATGGAACTGATATTCGCCCTTTTATTGTTAAGGTGTTAGCAGAGTTCTAGCTAGGATTTTTACTGTAACACACTTCACCGTGCTCTTCTCAAATCAGAGTGTGACTTTAAAGAAGATAAACACAACTTGTAAACTAAATGTTGACACCACGCCATGTTTCATTTGGATTTGTTTTACACAGGCGTCAGAAACACAATGTTAAAACTTTTTTTCATTCAAATTGACATTATGGAATTATCATGAATTGTGTGTTCATTTGAAGATAATCACGGACACGCAACAAGCCAAACAGACACTGGCTGACATCGAAGCCCGACACAACGACATCATGAAACTGGAAGCGTCCATTAGGGAACTGCATGACATGTTCATGGATATGGCCATGCTCGTTGAGAGTCAGGTTATTCCGCTTTTAATTATAGGTAGATTTATAGAGAGATAATACACTTATAGTTTTCAGGTTTATAGATATATTTAGATATTGATTATTTTTGAAGGTTTATTTAATTGAGGTTTAAGAAAATTTTGCGTTGACGTTCGTAGAAACAATAAAATGTTAAATGTAAGGTAAAGTAAATTTTTTTTACTTTCTGTTATCGATTTTGTAGAAAGTTCAATATTTCAAAGGAATGGTGGTGGTTTCTGTTTCAAAAATTTCAATGCAACTTTTAGAGGTGAAAAAAAGGACCGGACTACTAAAACAATCTCGAGAATCCTTCAATCATCTTTTTCTTTCGTATTCTCCTGATCCTCTGTATAATCTCATTTGCGGCTCTTTCACGATCTATCTCCATTCATAATCAGGTCAGGAATTAAGTGATTTATATGCTTAGGTGATGTTACCAAGGTATTTAAGGGCGAAATGGTAGACCGGATAGAGTACAACGTGGAGCACGCCCGCGATTATGTGGATCGGGCCGTGGCCGACACCAAAAAGGCCGTTCAGTACCAATCAGCCGCGAGACGGGTTGGTCCCCTAATATCTGGTTGACGTGTTCGTCGTTTTATAGGGAGAGCTTGTGGACCGGATTGAGTCGAACGTCGAGTCGACTCACGACTATGTTGAGTCGGCCGTCGCTGATACAAAAAAGGCGCTGGCCTTCCAGCGGGCCGCCCGCAAAGTAAGCCAAACAGCCCCTAATCGGAGGTTTTGGTGGTGTGTGGGATGGGGTGGGGTGGTGGGACACTTGTTATAAACCAGCTAAAAATAATTTGCCGTTTTTAACATTAGTAGAGCATGTCTAATGACTGCCAATGAACTGAAGTTCATATTAGTCGTTTCCACTATCAACCACATCACCCCGCTCCTAATGGTTGATCACTCACACGACCGGGCTCACATTTTGATGGTGAATGGTTCACAAGCTCGAGGTGTAAAGGTGGTTGAGTTGTAGACAGTTGAGTTATCTATGATACGTTGATGTTTCTTGTTGTGGCCGATTGAAAACTGGAGTGCTTTCCCGTAATGTAACTCCAATTTCCTATGCAGAATTATGTGAAAAGCACTTGGTTGAGCGTTGATGGGCCACATCAAACGGGTGTTGATATGGGCCGAGGCATGCGTGCTTGCGCGGCACTCGTTTTTGTCTGTCCTCTTCTCTATATTCGGTTCTACAGACATGACGTTGCACTTCTAATTATACATTTGAAATTTTCGCGAATCTGATTGTGAATCGGCTATTTTTGTGAAGTTTAAATTTTATATGTGGAAACTGGACGAGAACTAGGTGCACAGAAAATAAATGGATTCTATGTGATTTGAAGTAAAAACTATGAATTGGAATTTATGATGGATTTATTTAAGCAAAAAATACTTGATGGCATGAGGTGGTCTCTATTAAATCTAAAAGTTTTCTACCAAATGTCTGTAGTTCTTGATCTCTTTTGGTGCCCGTCGTGTTTCAACGTTTGTGTTTGTTTTATTGCAGAAAAAGATCATCATTGTGGTCGTGGTCGTCGTGATCCTCGTTATCATCGCCATTATCCTATATTTCCAGTTGTCGTGATCGTTTCATCCTACCGTTTCCTCTCACTTCAATGTTGTTTTTGTGGCTGTGGTTGTGTGTCTTTCGCACACGTAACTCACCGGCGGCACATTCGGTTTTTTTTACCTCCAACAAAATGAAAAACAGAAAAT
This sequence comes from Daptonema setosum, assembly GCA_964036265.1. Lineage (NCBI taxonomy): Eukaryota > Metazoa > Nematoda > Chromadorea > Monhysterida > Xyalidae > Daptonema > Daptonema setosum. The sequence goes on from OZ038442.1 coordinate 23,125,888, forward strand.
TGAAATAATTTTTTTGTCAATATGATTTTTAAACCAATGAAGCATTGGTGTTAGGCCTGGAAAATATAATATGGCGCTGTCGAGCCTGATGTGCCGTGTCGGTGCCTACAGTATGTATTTTATGTGGTTGTTGTTGCAGTCATGCGCTGATGCATCAACGCCGCGTTTTGGATCAATCTTCTATATTCGATTTCAACCCACTTTGTCCTCGTGCCTTCGCAGATTTCATATATTATTTATTTATTTTTGGAAGTTTGGAATACTCTACTCTACCTATTTATGATTCTGATACCCGTCGTGTTGCCTTCAACGTGCAGATTTCTATGATGCCAAATATTGGTTCTTCCTACTTATGCGTTCAAAATGGTGTCTTCCAATTGTCGATTTTGCCTTGATTTCATATGGATTCGTGGATATTTATTTTGCTATTTTATTATTGTACTTTTGTGTTTGTGGCATGTACCTCTATTGTATTATCTATTTTGCATGCGTAACTGGTAAATCTGACTGATAACACGCAACAGCCATATAAGTCTTTGTTTTCAGTATTTAATGACGTTTTCGTCATTTATCATTTGTTCTCATCTTTTTCTGTTTTTTTTGTTCTCAGATTGTTGTTGCGAGTTATGAATTTTTTGCATGTTGTAGAAGTTCAGCCAAAAAAGAGACGTACAACTGTTGTAGCATATGTTCCGCTCCGCTGAAGAATAACAAAGTGCAAAATGATAATTTTTATTTATTTATAACCTCAGTACCTTCAATTAACGCATTCCAGCATCCCACTGAGCAAAACCTTATTATTTTATGCCCACCATCTGCTTTCATAATCACAGTAGTTGCACCCGTTTCGTTTCAGTGGTTATTGGTTAACAGGTGTGATGAGCTGCTGACAGACAGAGGGCAAAATAACCTGTGAAAATATGTGATTTAATTTTGTTTTTATAGAAACTAAAAACTTATCTGCAACTCAATGTGAACTTTTGTATGTAATGTACAGCAAAGTACATTTTGTCTGTCGGTGCCTGATTGCGCAAGGTGGTATAATGCCTAAGTGAAAGGCTGACTTGGACGTTGCAGAAGCAGCTGATCATCCTGGCCATAGTCGTCGTCGTTGTGTTCATCGTTGTCATGTACCTGACTGTCGTCGTGTTCTGATCGCACTCGTATTATAAATATATAGTCAAGTCATGTTCACTTTCTTGCACACACATTCACACGGTTTGGTATGGCACTCTCGGGAGAAATTTGTCTGTCGTTTCTGATGTACGTACCGTTTGGTTGAAAGGTTTGGACCGCAAAATATCGATGCTTCATAGCTTATAATAGCAATTGACTGAGTGTCATGTCAAACTTATGTTAGCGAAAAAAAGCACTTTAATATGTCTAATTATAATCATCGTGTTGTGATCGGGTACGTTTGGTTTGCTGGCTGCACCTACACGGCTTATAAAGAGTTTTTCGTTACTCCGCAAATTTTTTCACAGATAAATTCAAATTTTTTCATGTTTCGTCGAAAAAAAACTTTTGATCAAGATGTGGTAAAAAGTTTGCCGGTAAAAATTGGGTAACAATAAACTACTGTATGTACGTTCTGTGTGATTGTCCGTCCGGTATGGGCACCTGTAGCGCAACGTGATTTTATCCTGTATTTTCACGTGAAATTCAGTGCGTTTACTGAAATTATCTACAATAATGTGCTTTCGTTTTGAAACATGGTAGCATGCACAGGAATGTCGCAGATATGTATGAATATACTGTAATATGGTCCTATATTGTACTGTATGTATTGTAGTATTGTTATATTAATGTTTGGATATTGTTCCAAGTGTTTCGGTGTTGTACATGTACTCGTAATATCGTGTGTATTGTATTATACACCCTATCAAAGCCTGATGTATATGCCTCTTAAATTCCTTCAACCAATCCAAATTGTTAATCACACACACGAGTCAAACAAATCACTTTCCATGTTGCACGATATGAGAACTTGCCGAACGGAGTGACCTGCTGAGCTGAATATCGTGAAGTGGTTTGAACCAGGTGGAAGTTAATTTGAAACTCATAACTTTAATTGTGTTAGGCGTCATATATTTGGCTTGCAGTCACTCTTTTCTGGCTATTCTCATGCGTTTTCGGGCATTGTGCCTTGCGATTGCTGTATTTATTACTTTAATAATATTAATCACCTCATCATATTTACTGGACGCTGCTGTTCACTCACTTCACAGATATATCACATTTTAATCCCAAAAGCAGATTACGCCTACAGTCTTACGCATATTATATTACCAATAATGTTCAATATTTACCACTCACAGAGAGATATACATGAAATTTTTATTTCACACAATGATTGAAAATAAAACAAAAAGATGCAGAACAATTGTGGTTGTCGCTGTGCTCGTTTGCTTGCAAGAAAGGCTTTCCTTGATTTTGTATGTTTTCGCTTGCGTGCTTTTGTATGTGCTTGTGTCCAGAGTAGGTCAGAAAGATTCGGAACAGATCGCTAGAGTTGGATTGATTGTCAATCACATGGTCATGTCAAATTGTAAATGTTTGTTTACCTGGTTTAAAAAATTACCCTGTGTATAAATGTTTTACGTTGTATTGTGGTGCATGTGCTTTAGTGAGTGATTGTTGGTTTTGTTAATGTGTTGCAGAAGAAGGCCCTGTTGGTGCTGATCCTGTTGGTGGTATGGTTGGTCCTGTTCATCGGTGGTGGCATATGGATTTATTGCGAATTTACGAAGTCATAACTTTGTTCTGCCGTGCCCGCAAAGTCGCGTAATCCATAACAATAATGATATGCCTAACAATGTACATATAGCATGTTCGTTTAATCGTCAGCTTGTTAACCCTACCTGATGTTCGTAGTCGTGATTCGCGATCGTCGATTTTAGATCGTTATGTGTCATCCGTTAAACAGCTGCATCCGGACCTGATCTCTGCTTGAAAAAAATAATGTTGGACTAAATTTTCTAGTTGATAATTCTTTTTAATTATTTTTTCCTGAATGTGTCAGCATTGTTCAACATTTTGCACGACAAATATGGATTTTTTTGCAAAAGTAAAGCCTAGAAATGTTTAGCCTAGTATTGTATGCGTAATACTGGATGCAGTTGTTTAAATTTACGTCTTTTGTGTTTGTGATGTGATTTTTGTTGGTTTTACACTGTATTTTTTTATTTATGTTCAGTGTCCGTTGAAAAAAACAATATGCATAAATGTACAGACATTAACCTACAAGCAACTAAAAATGCCCTGAAGGCATGGGGAGTAACGAATATGGTTCGATCCTGGTTCGATCCTGTGAAAAAGTATGAGACAAGAAAGTTTTATTCTTATACTTTAGATAGTCTGATCGTGAAAAAGCAGGAAACAAGATTAGCGATGAATCACGAAAAAGCTTGTACTTGGTTAAATCAAGAATCAAAACCAAATTACACGAAACATATCTGGGACTTTTCACGAGTGGCGTGGTAATCATTAGAAATAAAAATTATTTTTAATGAAAATGCTGTAATCCAGTAAAAACATATCTTACAAAAAATTCATGTTTTTCTATATAAAACTTAAATAAAAAAGGTCATGGCAGACTGGCCACACAATTAGAAGAAAATATATCTAAGCTCAGAACTAGCTAAACGAAATACAGAAGATTTCGTTTTCACCCAAAAGTCCCAAATATGTTTCGTGTAATTCGGTTTGATTCTTGATTTAATCAAGTACAAGCTTTTTCGTGATTCATCGCTAATCTTGTTTCCTGCTTTTTCACGATCAGACTATCTAAAGTATAAGAATAAAACTTTCTTGTCTCATACTTTTTCACGATTGGACTTGCCAGGATCGAACCATATTCGTTACTCCCCATGCCTTCAGGGCATTTTTAGTTGCTTGTCTATAACTTTTTTATGTGTGAACAAATCACATGTATGTAGACTAGTGATTAGTGATATAGTGAGATAAAGCTGCCTTATGATTTGTAAAATAGACAGTTGAAGCTCGGAAGAAGTCTATTATATCAAAAACAAAACAAATAACCACTTTCGTTGTTTTTGACTTTCCGGGGTATTGAACCCAGCACCACCCGTTTAACTTGCAAACCCGCTATCCACTTAACTACCTTGACGGAAATATTTTGCCAGTTGATTCGCTAAATCAAACCTAGTTTCCAATCTTAAATTTGTCAATAGTTCTAGTGTGAAATTTTTTTTAACTTCATTATTAGGTTGGCGCAGAGTTGTACTTAACAGCGGACGCTATGTACCATGTGACTCTTGAATTTTTTTTCGTCACTTTCTGACTACTTATAATACTGTTTCGGGTGTTATAATAATATTGGTACATGTCTACAAGCAAAGAAAAAAATTCCTCCGAAAAAAACTTTGACCAGGGTTTCTTCATTCCAGTACTTTTTGACGGATCATAAAAATTTATTTGAAAGTACTGATCAAGTTTCAGAAAAATGGTTTATCAGAACTGTACTCCCTCTAGACCTCCTGTTGAAATGAAGTTATCTCCTATTTCTGTATAAATAAAAACTTTGGAATCCAATGTTGCTAAAACAGCGTGAGTAAGTGAACTTGAATTTTCACCGGTTTTTGGCGGCTCATAAATTTTTTTTTGAGAATACGCAGAGAATCATATTTTTTGTTTTGGATACAGCTTCAGTCATTCTAGACATTCAAATAATACAATGGGTCTCAAGGCTTTAAATCTTAAGATAATCTGATTTTCGAAAGAGCAAAAATCGTCAAACACGTTGAAATTTTCAATATCAGTTTTTTCAAGTTTTTGTCAAAGTACGATCATTTTAGCGGAAAATATGTCGGAGACAGGTCATATTGAAATGTGATTCCGCGTATGATAGGCAGTTTTTCCTAACGGTTCAATCATCTCAACACGAGTATTTGAGCTTTTGAGAAAACTTTTTCAAATTTACTCCATATAGACCCGCTGCGCTTTTTTGTGTTTTTGAGTAGAATGATAAATTGAATAGCGGGAAATACTTCGACATGTGTAATACACATTCGGTTAAAATTTCAGTTTGATCGGACTACCCTATCGCTCATACAACAATTCTTTCTCCATTTTGCCTGCGATTTTTGACATTTTTTTCATAAAATCCCCTTAAAATGGTGCAAATATTCTTCCAATCTGCGGGACAGTTTGATATTCGTTTTCTGTGTTAAAAATTGACCTAGGTACCAATTTTCAGCTTTATCGGTCCGGCCCAACTTGCTGACACCGTTTTTGCGGATAAAAAAAAAACGGAAAATCGCATTTTCATCGTTTTTGGACCTGAAAAATGAAAATTAATCTCTACCGGATTAAAAATAACCAGGGAAATGTAAAATTGCACGAGAAAACCGATGAAACAAACTAGAAGTCGATACGAGGAGCCTAGATCGAGATAACCGCAAAAAAGCTTATCTTAATCGAACCATATTAAGGGAACGGCCTAGCGGCCGTCCCTTGATACAGTTACTAATAAAGCCTTACTTACTCTTGAGTATGGTAAGTCTGTCTGATCCTATCAAAAAGCTATTTTTAAAAGTGTATAATTGTGTGTTAAGCTTTCCTAGACTTTTGACGCAGGAAACCGCATTATTACTGCAAAATTTCCAACCAATTTCAGTGATTTCTTTGTCATTTCATTGTTTCAATCAGACTAATCACTATACTAACAACATGTTCGTAACCCCGCAACAGACGAATCGTTGTAAATATTCGTATTTTTACGGCTTTCAGAAAAAGTTGATGATCCTGGGCTGTGCGTCGGTGGTGGTGCTCGTTATTTTACTCATGCTCGCAAAAGGCCGTATATTTAGCTGATTGATCGTCATCGCATTTCGGACTGTTTTATGGCCGATCAGTAACCTGTTCGACTTCTCTGGTTGACCTGAGGAACTCACTTGTCGCGATTCCATTGGAAAATCAACGATTCTTTGGTGCGGTCAGCCAACCAACGACGACGTCAATCACACACTTCATACATAATTTCGGGTATAATTGTACACTCTCGGTTACTGCACTCTCTGTGATGAAATGAGGTGGATGTGAACATACCATGATCAATGTACCGTACCACCCACATGTGTCCTATATATAACCGGTCCGTGCACCCTGCATTTCATCACCCGCCGTGTCCCTCTATCTACATGTGCTCAAATTATGGTTGGTGACGGGTTCAACTGAATCGATCAGTGTTGTGAGGCCTTGAAATGGTTTTTACATAAGCTAAAGTACATCACCAAACTATTGGTTTTCTGTTTCGCATTTCAAGGCGTCACAAAACTTGTTAATTTCAAAGCATTTGATCATTGTTGTGATATGGGACTGCATAATTCTGGTAGAAGAATGTCTGGTGTAGGGTGGTAGGGTGCACAGTGTTTGAAGTCGAAATATCTTACTACACTCATGGTTATTGTAAGAGATATGTATCTAAGAACTCGTATCGGTGACTAAGGGTGCCTTCATAGTCCGTTGCAACTTTGTTCGACAACTTTTTTGACGTTCGTTTCGAAATTTTCTTCCCTCTTTGAAGTTCCGAAACATTTCGAAACCTCAAAAAGCTGTCGAACAAAGTTGCAACTTAGTTGCAACTCAAGTTGCAACGGACTATGAAAGCACCCTAATTAATATGCCGCATTCCACTAACTATTCATCACTAACCGGGTCTTCGATTTCACTAACTTAACTCACTAATCCTCTAACGGTCTGACCTTTATTACTTTTGGATGTAAACTAATTTTCAGAAATTTCAACTTTGCCATTTTTAGAAGAAGCTAATGATCATGGGCTGCATCTCGATCGTGTGCATCATCGGCTTCCTCATCATCGCCAACATGCTCAATCTGCCACCGTTCTCGGGGTGATGATGACTGAATTGAGGTAATGAGGTAAATACGAAATAGCCAAGTCAGAATAATGGGTGTTTTTTGTGAACTCTTTTACTGTCAGCTAATGTCTGAGCGCGTTTAAAATTTTCAACAATGTCTTGAGTCCTCCCTGGCAATGTGCGGCGAAGGGTTTACAAAGTTCGATCTGAATAAAGAGATCTTTGAGAGAGCTAAATAAAATTACATTACATATGTACGTATAGCACAACGAATCATATTGATGGATGAACTCATTTTTGTGGCATTGCTCAAAAATGAATTATTTGTAAGACATGTATTATTTGTATTGGAAGTACACATTCCAAGGAAATGTGTTTATAGTAGCCTTTCAAAGATTTCTGATGTTATTTAGCCGAAAAACGTGCGATGACTTAATTGGAATCCCTGTGATATTACAAAGTCATTATTGAAAAAAAGCAAGCAATATTTATGTAATAAAAAATTATATATGTAGGTGGGTGTAGTAACTGATTGTCATTTATTCACTGCCTTTTTACGTTGTTTAATCGTTTTAATTTTTCTATTAAATGGCGTTACATGATGCAAAGCTAACATTTCTGACCGCCAAACTGCAGTTTCGCGTGTTTGACTATACATTAGTACATGATTGAAGATTCCAGGTCACAAGTACACACAAAATAGGTTGACGAAATGCATAAACTACAATTACTTTTATGTTTCGAATCTCAACACTATACCAACAATACCATCGAATCGTGCTTTTGCTTAGTTTAATGCATTCAACTAGGTACAGATGTTCTATGTGCATAATTTACATACTACATAAAAGTCCGTATGTGTTTGGTAAGTTTGCATATTATCATGAAACTGCTTTCTGATATGGTGCCCATCGAGCCAAAAGCACAGGACATCTGTTATAAATCTGAAATTAACGGTTAATCTAAATCCGGTGAATAAAACTTTATATCAATAATCATCCATGATATAGTCGAAACACTAATTGTTGAACTACATATTGGTTTATAAAGTGTCCAGTGCCAAAATACTACTGCTGTTCCCCTACCCTACTATTCCTCTATAGTCAATTTGGCCTCCCCTACCATGGCGATATCCATTTTATTTAACAAGCATCCCAGTGGCTTTTTGTTGATTTCATTGCCTGCCAAGTCCGTGATAATGGCTTTAATAACCCAATAATACTTAATTTCAATTGTGGTGCGAAATGGTGGCTTACTCACGCGAACGTAGCGTATTAGCGGAATTAAAAAACAAAATTCTTTAACCGAAATATGAAAATTGACACTGGAAAGTGAGCAGTTCAACTAGTGGTCCTAAGAAACGGTACATATTTTACATCAGCGTTTTCTACAGATTCGATGAACAATGCTCCGATTTCGCACGCTAAAAACCTGGCATTTTCCGTTGCATTATCTCACTTGATATGATATTATATTCCGAATACTGTTGATGACAATTTTTCAAGACTACTTATTTATTTGTATTATCTATAATACCCTGTTGATCGGGAGTGTATTATTCTAATTCATTCTTCCTATACTGGACACTGGTGGTTTGGCATATTGGTGAATGCACGATTGGTCAACTCGTCTGGCAATCATTATTTACCTAATCCTTTTCCAACAACCAGTCTGTTGCTGATTTATGGAAACTGAAACATCAAAATCTTGTGAAACATTGTTAGCTTTCGTCAAGTCAGTCATGTATTCACCGATAAAGTCAATTTCAGTGTTTCAGTTTCAAAGTATTTTAATGACTATGATACCACATAATATGATTGTATTTATTTATTATCTATGATCTCCGCACTTTGGATCTAAAATACGAGTGCCCTTTATCTCCTTCCTGGCTCTAATTTCCCAGTCCCGATTCCCATTCCCCGCTTTACTTACGGTGAATATTATTTTAATTCGTGCTATAAATAATGGAATAAACATACCAAACCGACATATGAGCGGGAAACCGTTTATGTAGAAATAAATAGTTGCACAATTTGAAAGATTGAATAGAAGGCAGAAGTGAACATGAAATAAGCGCACAATATTATATTTGGTTTGGGTAAAAATGGGCCAGCATTGGAATTTGACGAGAACTTTAATGCCCGTTTCAAACAGTATCATAACTAACGATGCTTAACGAGATTTTAACAAGAATCTGACCTAATAGTACAGCGGGATAAATGACCATGTAGAGTTCGGAATTCGGATTGCAATCACAGATGAGTCAGTACAGTAATATGGTAATTAACATATAATGGGAGAGAACAATACTGATAGGAAAGCCAAGTCATGCTTACAAATGATTTGATTTACAAACGCATTATTCAAATCCTATTGGAAACAATAAATAACATCACACATATATCAGAAAAGACAGATTAGATTCACAGTATTTATAAAACAATGACAGCAAGGCACAACCGATATATTAGTAATGAGACAAACGGTAAAGCTTTCTATTTTCTTTTCATAAAAATTTCAGTTGTTCGAAATCTCGAGTCTTTACAATTACCAAAAAAAAAAGAAGAAAACCACTAAGCAAAACATAATACTATTGTTTTGTCAGAAAGCTGCTTCCAATCAAGTTATTTTTTGTTTTCGCTTAGCACATAAACTTCAAACTTGCATCACAGATTTTGAGGGTGAGGATCGGGCGATCGATCGTTGTTGCAGTCGGGTGATCAGCCACTTGACGGCCGATGCACCGGCGGCATTCCACCGATCGTAGTTCTTGTTGTACACGTTCATGTAGATGCCGAACAGTACGATCATGCCAGCCCAGAGGTACCTGAATCGTATTCTCTCACGTTGCATCAACTCATCGCAATTCATTTCGTGCTTTAATTTTCATGTATAAACTTTGATATTTTTTATTTTACGTGCTATCAGTACTTGTATAGTACAAGATAACCCACTTTTAATCCAAATACCAAAATATTTTCCAAACGTGATACAAGCTATTCTATTGTATGGCAAGACTAACTGTGGTGTAAACGGTTTACTGAAGAGCAGGAAGGACAAAACGATGGTGATGGCTTTGCGGCAGGTGGTTACGGTAACAGCGACAAACGCATCAAACTGTTTGACGAGGGTGAGCACTACATTCACACCCAGATACCCGGCACAACCAAATACCACCGCATAGCCGTATGTTTCCCAGGGATGCTGCAGTTGAATGAGTAAAAAGATAAAAAAGATTTCGAGGCACTGATGAACAAAACACTGGAATTCTGTCCTGTCACCTAAACAAAAATACAAAGTTTGATTTTAAAGGCTTTCTAATAGATTTAACCAAACATTTGAACATACAAAAATGAACAACAGCACTTTACTGAATAATTGTTCCTCAATAAAAGTCACATCTTACCCAATATCCAAAAAAAAATATGTTCTACTATGGTTCATTCTACTATTGTTTACTTTCACTGGATAACTGTTTGATAATGTATCTACCAAATCTCACCTGGGCGAAAAACACGAATGCCTCAAAGAACTCGCCAGTGATGAGCGTGCCGATGAGAATGTAGACACAGCCGATAGAGTACGAGTAGAATACCTGCAGTATGAGAACGAAATCTACATAACAAAGTGGAGATGAAAACTGAATTTTGGTATTAGCTCCTAATAATCATATGACAAAGTATAGCCCACTGATATGAGAACTCCGATATGTCCAAAAAGGTTGCAAAGCTTGTGAACCGACCACTTCATTGTTTGAAGCTCCGTACGCCTTCATCTGTTTCTCCTGCACATTACCGATCACAGCGTCGAACACGAGTGCACCCGAAATCAGCATGTAACCTGACACCAAAAACATTGTCAGAGAGTATCAAAAAAATTGCTGACGAAGGCAAAATTACGACTGTGAAACTGCGGCAAAAGTTGCGAAGTATAGACTTGTTAGACTTGAACGGCAACAACGAACCAGTAAAATCAAATATGGGCGATACTTTGCTGTCGGCCAGTGTGAACAGAATCAAGCCGCCACTCATGCAAACGGCTGCCATGAAGTCGATCGCACCGTACTTCTTGCCTAAACCAAAGAAATCACACCACTATTGTAAACTGTGGAAGAATATTTGTCGTCAAAACATTACCTATTCATTGTTTGTATTCTACTTCAATTTGTTTTGAAAACACGCCGGTTTCTCCACGCGCCAAATTCAATATGAAATAGGAAAAACACGAACTTCTAAAAGACGGAAAGGCGCCTCATGTGGTGATAAGGTTCCGTGAAAAAAAAACTAGGAGTAATCAATTAAACTGCTCACTATATTTAAAATATGAATGTATCACCAACCCTGTATGAGAATGCCGCCAATCAGTACGGGTATGAGCTTGCAGCACTTGAATATGACCTGGGTCGGATAGTTCAAGTAGCCAACAGAGGCGTTGGATAGACCCATTGTGCCCACCGTGTAGAATGCCAGTTGCATGTACACTAGTAAAGGGATTCTGCAATCCAATTATAATAATAAAGGGTGAAATTTGAACTTTCGGTACGTATTTGATGCTTGTGGATACTCATGGAAATTTCAAGTATATGCTCAACGAAATAACGGTGGACCCAAAGTTAACATTCGATGAAAAACCTTTTTTGTTTCACAAAAAACTATGGATGATAACTAAAGAAAACCAACTTTCTATCGGCTGTGTGTGACACTTTCATTTCGGCGTACCCACAGAACGAGTAGAGCGCAAACTGGACCAGTGTCAGATACCAACCAAACGGTTTCATGCCCGGCAGGCGGAAGATGAGCTCCTGAGAGGTGATACAGCAAAATGACACATCATACACACTAACTTTTCCGACTTCAAAAAAATTATGTTTTCTTAACTATTTAAGCAGCCATACCACCTTTTAGAAACATCATCATATCATATCTGACCTGCATGTAGCCATATCCCAGGTAGAAGAAGAATACAGCGGCCGACAGCATTAGCAGCTGCACCCATCGCGGACTGAAATGAACACTTATCATTTTTCTCTCCTTCAGACTCTGCCTCTGGAAGTACCATCATAAGAATAAAATGAGAAAGTACACGAACTAATGATTAATATGTAGGCACATGATGTGCACCGGTTCCATCTTCTTTTTGACACTCTTGCCATCGTCATCACCGATCGGCACAGCCAGATCCTTTGGTTTGGACTGCGATCGGTGCATGGAACAGTCATGGCCGGGAGCCGTCATCGTGATTACCGGCTGGAACAAATATCGTGGTCACTCACCTTTAATATCGAGGAAAAATTGCTTCTTCTCTTTTCACAACTAAATTCGATGTTTATGTATCAGGATTGTGGACATGATCAGGATTGTGGACATGAGCATAAGCAAGGATAGTTGTTCTAAAGAATGAGATACATATGAAAATAGCGTTGCGAAATCTCACGGAATCACCTGTAGGGAATCTACAATATCATACGTTGTGGGAAACTCATACGTTTTCAAGCTGTTTCCCGTTAGCTGTATTCATTCCATCTAAATCAAAGCTACCAGTTCTCAGCATGACATACATCATAGTTGAAAAAATGAAGAGTATCTTATATACAGAACCGATTTTTCTTTCGTGTTCGAAACTATTGGGCAGTTGAACTCTGCTGACTAACACACGAGCACCCTTTGTTGGTGACTTTACTTGTGATGTGGACCTTGGTTTCGTTGTGCTGGTAAAAAATTAGTTTTGATATCATAGCTCACAAACAAGCAATTCATTTCATCAAACACAAACCTGTGTCATGGAGTCATTTAAGGGGCCAAGTCGGCAAATTCCACGCCATGCTAATCACATCACCTGCAACTGTGTAAACATGCATAAATATGTTAGCGTTAAGACTTTGTGACATAGTTTTACAAAAACTCAGCAAACGACTATGTACGCTCCTTAAACAAACAAGGTAAGTAGTTAAGCGAACAAAAGCAACGCATTTTTATTAGTGTAAAGCACCACCCAACCAACCAACAATGCAATGATGTATATATTTTGTTTTATTTCTCTTTAATAATACATACATAAATATAATAACTCAATATGCGGCAATAACAGAAAACGGTTCAAAATGAGAAACAACAACAGCTGAAAAACGACCGTTATAAAATATTCAGCAACGCTTCAATATATATAGTTCACGGGAACATAAAATTGATAACGGTCGATTGACAATAGCAAAATCCTACTGTACGACAATTCGGCACACAAGTCTAAATGCGATCACCAAAGGAAATCCTGACAATCACATGAAGTCAAATAAGTCGAACATCGAGTCCGTCCGCCACCACGGTTCAACCGCGACGCTGCGAGTTGAAGTACTCCTTCAGGATCTGGTGCGGCTCGTCAACTGGTCCCCAGTCCTGAATACACAAGTTTTTATATTTTATATGAAAAAACAGTTCTAATAAACTCTGAAAGCTTCTCATTGCGTAAAAAAAATTTCGATCCTACCTTAACGACGCAGCAGCTGCACTTGACGACCTTGCGGGCGGTGCCCTCCTTGTCGTACTTGCACAGACCGACCCACTCACCCAGTGTCTTGTTGTCTTTGACCTGAAACAATACATGTCATATCTTATCACCTTACTTCATTGATGGATCAAGAAAGGACAGTATAAATCACATGAAATGAGATCAGCGCAATGAATTCTACGCTGAAATACAAAATCAAATGAAGTTTATGGACCTTGATGAGGGGAATGTCGTGTTCGGCGCACAGAGCTTCGACCAGCTTCGAGTACATCGGCTCGTCGCAGTTCTCAGCCAGCACACAGAAATGGGCAGTACGTCTGTAACATACACAGGCAATCAGAATCATACTTCATGTACACAGCACTAGCAGATAACAGAATCTGTCACATCGAAGTATGAATAGCACATGAGTGGCGAATAAGTGATGAGAGAGATCAAGTATGAGAAAATTTCTAAACAACTGTTTCGTTGACGTAGGTTTTACCAGACCTGAACGTTTTATAAAAACTTATTCAGGAAGTTTCACTCAGCACCTCGTTCATTTATATTTCACTCAGTCAGCATTACACGTGAGGTAGTCGTGGATTTGTCCACCGATAAGTAAGAAAAATAGCAGAAGACTAAAAATAAGACCAGAAACGAACTTATCGAGAGCCTTGGCAGCCTCATGCAGACCACGGGACAGACCATCAGCAATGAGGGCCTGCTTGAGCACGGCCTTGAGAGCATCCTGAACTGTCATCGTAGCCGAGGGTGCGGGTGCCGCGGCGGCGACGACGGGTACAGCAGGTGCTTCATCTCTGCAAATATAATGAAATACAGATAGAAGATAATTATAAATACTTTAATCCTAATGGAAAAATGAATTAAGATATTCTTTAAAGATTGAAACCAAAACGTGGCCAACCCTCCAGCGTCAGACATGATGTTGATAGTACACTGGCGTCCTCGATGAAGTCTTCAGACACAAAAATCACTACAACGCGAGCAAGCTGAAAACAGGATATGAATACGTTAGGACTGAGGTTATAAAATAGTGGGCAAACAAGTTTTCTTCTACGCCGAAAATGATTTCCAAAAATAATTTATGCTGTTTTGGTAAAATGTTACAGGAAATTTGCAATGCCACATTATGGATTTATATTGCAAAACCGGATTCTCAGCGCCAATTCACAGACAAGTGAATTCACAGAAACTACACTTGTATGATCAAATTTCATTTACAGAAAAAACACCAATTGAAAATGGATCAATTAATTTGCTAAAAGGTAGACAAGACATGTCCAAACGATGAGCATATTCAAAAGACAGAAAAATTATAAAGATCACACTTAATTACTAGAAAGTATATAACAATGGCATGATTGATGATATAACATCAGTTTTTCGATTTATAAAGTTATTGAAATGAAATTATCAATCGTAAAAGATAACTTCCACAATGTGTCACCGGCCTAACGCAAAACTAACCGTTTTTATCACGACGAAACACGAAACGGACAATTATTATGATCGTTATGACATGACCAGCAGGATATAGCAAAAAAATAAAGTGTGCCTTAAAATGGCAAATCAATAGCATACATAATCACCCACTATATAAACAGTGAGTGAACAACAAAGGCCCCAAGAACGTCCAAGGACCGGCTCTCAAGGAAAGCATACGATGTTCTTTTAGAGAACCAATTCGTGTGTTAGAGTTTGGACATGGATCTTCAGGAGACACTTCAGCTAGAGATATGCGAGCTATACTTTACACTTTCACAACTAGCCTAAAAAAGGCTCTCATAAAGAACGTCAGTGCTCACTCCATGAACCAGCCCATGGACGTGCACGGAGCCAGAGTAACCCGTTACATGAAAAAGCAAAAAAAATATAATAACTATAAACAGTAATACAAAAGTGAAACAACAAACGACAGACAAAAAAGCATTTGAAAAACAATGACTGAACTGATACTGGTAGTGAATATGATACAAAAGCGAACCTCAACGAACGTTGCACTCACACACAAGATCACTATACAACAAACCTTGAACAATTGAACTACGAAACGAGATCATTATTAAAAACCAAGAATGTCAAATTCAGTAAGTTGAATGCCAGAAATCATTTACATAGACGACGACCGCGAATCTAATGTATCGAAAACAATAAAAAGTGATATTGCAAATGACATTCGAGTTGAACAAAACATAGCAAGGTAAGCTGCCCAAAGTGTGATAGCAACGTAGATTATGTTTCATAGTTTCCTGTAGGTCTCTTTATATAATGGGATTGACTTGAAGACGATTTCTTCAGTCCACATTTATCATTTTCCCGGCGGCCGCTTCCTGAATTTGTTTTGGCTGCGAATTTTCCACCCAGTTGAACGAAGCTGTCAAATCTTGCATTGTTGTACCGTACTCATCCACAATCGATTTCAGTTCTTCATTTTCCTCGATCTAAAATATTAGTAGGAAGGTTGTTTCAAATTCGAAAATCAGATATTATAAGAATTTTTTTTAGTGACTTTGATGATTGAGAATTTATTTGTGATTGGTTACTTGATTGGGAATTTTTTTGCATCACAATGAAACTTCATAATAAGTAACTACTAACTAGTCTCTCATAATAATCAATCTGTTACATACCTGTTCAATGGGTGTTTTCCTGTAAATACGGTGATTCAACGCGTAGCTGTCTTTCTCCATTGTGCCCATGTGCTGCATCAGACCACAGCTCACCAGGTCGTCCAACACGCTCTCAAACTAAAATATTTATCAATGACTAAATTAAACGGCAAGTAATAAGTTTCGATGAGTTGTTGTTTTCATTAGAAAAACTTGAATAACATACTTCCTAACTAAAAAGTGTACTTTTAGAATACTTGAAATTTTATTTTATAATCGAAATACAAATAATCATAATAAAACTGCCAATCAAACGACCAACCAGATCTTCCGAGCACTTACTGGCGACGGCGGGCAGACTCTGGCGAAGTGTTTCCACAGAAAATGCCAGGCCCGGAGATGTTATTATACAACGACCAATGACCCGACATAGATAATGCTGAAGAAAACGAATTCTGACCACGAAACATTACCAACTATTAGTTATGAGAGAAATATAAATTATTACCACGTCTTTCAATCCTGCTTTTTCGAGTGCAATTTTGAAGAAGAACACTAGGAAAAAGTATCAATAGTTGAAAACTACCTAACGCACCTTGCGATCAAATGCAGGCACGGAGCCCGATCGACCAGACGGTGCCACACTCGATGCTCGACTGGCCTCCGTTGGTGAACCATCGCCCCTGGCATCATTGGGCAGAGCTGGCGGTGGTAATGAAGGGCGTTTGGGTGCTCGGCCGGATTTTACTTTGGATGCCGCGGGTCCGGTGTTGGGTGCATCTGGAGCTGAAAGCATTTCCTTTCCGTAAAAGCCATTAGAAGTAGTATAAAATTACTGATAGTCAATTTCACTTTTGAGCAATCTCAGAAATTGTATGAACCTTTTTTTATCTTTCAATCAATCTGAGAATGAATGAAGCAAACAAACGCTTGGCATGGCCATGAAGAACCAACTTTCTTTTTTAGGTTTCTTGGCGGGCGGATTAGCTTGTTTGGGTGTGGCGGCTGGCTTCTTCTCAACGGGACTTACCGGTGGCGGGAGTGAGCCGTCTGTAGATTTCGTTCCCAGTGGGTCCGTCACGTTTTTGTCTGAAACTTCATTGTCGTTGAATTATGATATAAATTACGTCACCGAAAAGGATTAGATTTCAACGTAACCCTTTACCATCTGTGCTTGAATGGAGATCTACATTTCATCCAGAACCATTCAACGTCATTAGTACATTCAAGGAACAGCGCATCTGAAGACGTTGCTTGTGATTATGATTAGTGATTATCCTTCCACGACGGTGGCTTTTATTTCACTATATTTATGATTTGGTAATAGGTACCCAATATTGCTATTGTGGCATAACAAACAAAAGGTGCCAAATCGAATGATCCTGCAGGCAACATCCAGAAGCAATTCATACGTACAGAGACGATGAAAGACAACAAGGTAATTTTCGGTTACATTACCCCTTTTACCCATCTCACATTAACAAACTACTGAACAAATTAGAATTTTTAATTAGAAGCACAACACAACATGTACACAAACCCTTTGAATTGTTGGCCTCGTCAATGGTTTCGTCAACTGGCAACGGATTCACCATCACAACCGGCGAGCTTTCACAACTGGCACCTATATCCAAAAAATAGGAAGCGATGGTGAACCCGGGTTTATTTGTGAAATTGAAGAGAACCGTTAGAAATTTCATTTAGTTTTTGTCATGTGAACAGATTCAGAAAGCGAATTATTCAGCCCACCATTTATGCTGTCCCGTGCCAGTGAAGTCAGGGGTGTAAATACACTGAGTTAGAAATTTTTGAACTTCATTTAATTTTTGTCATCTTACAAGAAAGTTGGAAACTTTTTTAACAAACCAGAAATATATGCTTTCTCGGTCTCGGGTTGTGATTCTTCGCCATTATCAGATCGGGAAGCCGCCTTGCCCCTGTACACATCAACCGGGCCTGGGTTGCGACGGGGAACCTTTTTCTGCTGGGCGACCAATGAAATTGGCGACTTGGCAGACGTGGAACTGCTGGCTGGAAAGTGAATCACAACGTCACAAACATAACCACATAAAAATGATACAAAAATTTTGTGGTTTAAAGATGAAGTTGTGAAAACTACATAAAATTGTAAAAACTGATTGTGAAAATGAAAATTATTTTGAAGCTTCATATCTCATTAATATTAGTTTTTAGCTTTTTACTATAGAAAAGATGGTGAAATTGAAGAACTGGGTGATGGGTGCGATGTGCGATCGTAAAACAATTATGATAATATATCACCAAAACTCTCCGTCTTAGCACAGTGCGAATTTTGTCGCCAGTTTTGTGTAAACCAGTGCGATCAAACTGTAATTTCAATCCAATATCGAAGCGTATATATGTAGTATAGCTTTCTTACCAATGTAACATACTTGTTTCTCTATTTTGTTGTTTTTTACTCATTTCAGAGTTATACTACATATATACGCCTCGATATTAAAATTTGATTACGATTTGATCGCACTGGTTTACACAAAACTAGCATTAAAATCCGCACTGTGCTAAGAGAGTCTGTTTCTAAACGTACCCGGACTCGAATGATCGGCCTTGCGTTTGACGGGTTGACGACTGGCCATCATGGCAGAGAACTTGGTGCTACCCTTCGGCCGACCACGACCACGCGGACTGCTAGACGGAGATTTCTTAGAGGTCGACAACGGTTTGAAAGTTGAAGTTCTGATTGGTGGTCGTCCTCGTCCTTTGGGTGGTGTGGGTTTATTGGTGAACGTTTTTATCGATGACTTGTCTTTGGGGGACGTAGAATTCATCAATTTTGTTTTGTTTACATGTTGCTCGACATCTTTATGTGATGCCGGTGGGGACTGCTGCAAGTTGTGATTGTGATAAGATAAAAAAAGTCACATTCAATATATTTTATTACCAAAAATTCAATCATGAAAATCTTCAGTTTGTTAAGGCTTCAATCATTTCATGTGGTAAATCAAAAAGATTGAAAAATATATATATTCGAATGATGGGTAACAACCAACATCGATTCCATTAATGGGCACCGTAACTAGTCTCCGACTCAACTGGGAATCCAGATTGACTCTGGGATTGTCGGCTGCCCGTGACGATGAGTTACTGGGACTCGGTCGAACCGAGGTTAGAGGTGAAATACCTTTGAATGAAACGGAATTCGATGTGTGAAGTGGGTACATGCGGGGTGATGAACCATTGTTGTTGTTAGGGTTGCTGTTTATCATACGATGGTGTTTGTGTGGTTGCTGAACCTGGTTGTGAATACAACCGTCAGAATTGGATACCGAGAGGTTTTGAACGGCAGACTGAAACAGAGGAACTAGTTTTGACGATGTTAAAACTTATATAATCTGAATGATAACAAACAACTAATATTAAAATGACGGCTGATTGTTACAGCAGTACTTACGCCCGTCTAAGAAAATGTGCTTTTTTGTTTTGAGAAACAAAACAAATATGTTCACCAACAGCATAGTCTACAGCAACAGCATTGAGCGTAGCCACCGTCTTCTCGAGAGCGCGCTGCAGTCGCAGATTCTCTTCCAGCACCACCGGGCACACCTGGCAGTCACAAAGCCCACGTGTTTCTTCATCTGCACTCATTCGACCCCGAGATGCCATGTTCGGCAACTTCATCCGCATAGTAGACAAATACGGACCGAACCCACCAGCGGACATCAGGCTGAGGCTATATAAAAAGTTTATAAAACCCAGGGAAAGTCCAGGGAAGACTATAAACGTACCCTAAGCTCGGTAAGCCCGCGCAGCACTGTTTTTTATTGATTCACCGTCACCTCGTCGATTCTGTTCACCTAATACAAAAAGTGTTCTAACCAACTTTTTCGTTTATCGTTGCGTCTGACTTCAAAGCCAAAGTAAATTTCCTCTGTATCGGCACCGCAGTCAAAGCAACGATGGCTGATTGACCCACTGGAGAAATTGAAAAAAAACTGTAATCATAAATTTTGGTCAGTAAATGAATAATGTGATAAT
>OZ038442.1:23148358-23157194 GCA_964036265.1 Daptonema setosum
TGTCGGTCTGCTTACACAACACACACATGTATATATACATAGACAGGGAATGAATGTCGACTTGCTTTGAACATGTGTTTCATGGCTCAATCGCCTTGATTGAAACATCAAGTATGTTTCACGCATTCTTTCACAACACGACACATTATACACTGCAGGACTGCCAACATTTATCTCCCACATACGACGATTTCAGTTTTGAGTTTTCGCGACTAAATAGTTGATAAAAATATAAATTCCGTAAAACCAACTAATGGAATCATGAGCCACATCGAGGGTATCGGAGATGAGGTGATCTACTTCTTCGGACTGGTCGGCGTTCTGGCCATATTGGCAGTGGCATGGCTGTCCACCAGTGTCAGACCCCTGTGGACGGGCGATTCCGTCTGGTTCGTCCATCTGGAGTCAGAGCCAAACCGACGAGTCGTACAGGTAAGCTCATGTCACTTAATTACGTTGTATGGGAATGGGATCAAGAAAGGGTGATTAACATAGTATTGTTAGTCAGTGGTAGAACATATAACCTGTGGTTCCTAAGTTCATTCACGCTTCAAAAATCTATTCATTGAAGTGAAGTCATCGTGTAAATGGGTTGTGCTGGGCAATAGGTTTCTAGGCCGGCCGGATTTTTGTAGTATATTACATTAGTACGTCTGTACGGATGTTATTCAGTTATACTAATTCAATGGTGAAGGTAATATGTCTTCGTTGAATTTCATAGTGTTCGTGTTCATAGATTTCGTGTTCGTTGATGAATTTGTTCGAAGAAAAAATTTATAGCGTCTTTTAATTAACAGTCAACAGTAACAATTAATAGCGTCTAATTAACAGCTGGTGCAGATCGACGAACGTTCGGCCGCCGAGCTCGAGCAGTCGACGCAGACCCGCATGGTCCGGCTGCAGGTACTGCTATATCTACTCTCATTCATGTGTTCTCGACTTTAGTTTTGTTTGTTTTTGATTGTTTTCGTCTTATTCATACTGGTGGTCCATATTTCCTGTTTTGCCGGAAAACAGTGCGAAGAAACTTAATTTCGTTTATTTATTATCATAAATTAGCCGGTGGTTTTATTAGTTTGAATTGCAGGAGCAAGTGGTTGATGGCGAAGAACCACGACTGGTGCCCGTTGCATCGACCAGTGCTGCTGCGGCTGCTGTTACACCTGCTGTTGTTGATGCTACTCAGGGTTAGTTTTGTATGTATAGTTGGTTATCATTTATTTGCATCCGTCAACAAATCGTCAGTGATAATAAACATCAAAGCATGTACAAACAATTTGTGAGAGTTAACACTTATCATAACTGGCTGTATATGTTATAAATAATGAAAGTTATGGATAAGACTGCTATAAAGTTGTTATTACAAAAATTACAAATCGGTAAAAAAAATATAAATTTCAATTTCAGCATCGGCTGAGGGTGATGGTCCAAAAGTTGATACTGTTGATTCAACTGTGGCAGCACCACCGGAGGTGACGTCTGAGCCGACACCCGAGCCCGACACTACGATCAGACTCAAGTTTCTCGACGAGACACAGAAGCTGGTCAGTACCTGGTGTTCACAGACGGTCGGCGAATTTAAACGGTGCGTGGAATTCAGTGAAACTCGGTTTTTATGTGTGATTGTTTCAAAATCTTGACGACATTATGGTTTCAGGCTGAACTTTCGGGACGAAGTGTCCTCGGGTCGCACCATCCGCCTGATCTACCAGGGCCAGCTGCTGCGGGACGACGCACGTTCGCTGGAGAGTTATGGTCTGACAGACAACTGTATCGTGCACTGTCATGTAAGCAATGTGCCTTATCAGGGCAATAATGGCACACCGGGCACAACCACAGCCACAAACACTCAATCAACGACCACGACCACAGGGCTGGCAGCACCCAATACGAATCAGCCACGACCAACAGCTACTGGTCGTGCAGCAGCTGATAATGCCAATGCCACTGGTGGTATGTTCATGGGTGAAGGTGGTGGGTTGGGCATTGGACGCTACACTTCACTCATATTTGCCGTCAAATTCGGCATGTTATGGGCGTTCTTCGCTATGTACCCGCATCAATTTGACTTTTCTTCTTTCTTCTCGCTGATTCTCTGTACGGTTATTTATCTGGCGTTCATGTACCACTCGCATGGACTTTTCAATTTGACAAATGTGGTCCGTCGGGGACAGCCCCAACCACAACAGCAACAACCGCCACAACCACAACAGGCACAACCACAACCGCCACAACCACAACAAGAACAGCCTAATCAACAGCAGCCTGAGCAGCCACAGCCGGTCGCACAAGAGGTCAACTGATCGAAGAATAACTGTTCATGTAAAGTGTAAATTGTGGACATGTAAATTACATTATTTATTTTCGATGATGGATAGATCATATACGAAACATATTTTATTAAGCCGCTCACTCGAATCCTCGCAATCCCGTGTCATGGGGGGGCCCAAATTCTTTTTTAGTTATTAATTCGCTTGACTGATCCCTGCTGAGCAGTATGGTATTCTAATATTTGTTCCTTTATCTTTATATAAATTGCAAAATGAAAATAGGAATGGATGATCTAAATCATATGGTAATCGTCTGATTCTTTGAATTTTATACTATTATCAGTTGCTCTTTAATAATTATTTATAGCTTATCACATCTTTTTCAGAAAATTGATAACTTGATAAGCAAACTTTGAATTATTAAAGAAATATTTGAAACATTTCGAGTGATTTCGTTAGTGTGAGTACTGATGGTTTAAAAGGACGGAATACTCAGCTCAATCATGTATCATCTAATAAGTATCGGAACGAAACATAATCTGAACTGTATGTGATTTACTGATCCCTGCTTAATGCGCAGATTTCTATCTATTACCCCTGATCCCGTTGCTTCGTGATATCAAATTATTATAGTGATCGTGTATTGGTGTTTGTCATTAAATGAACTGTCAAACAAGTGACAACTGTCGTCAACTCATTGAAAAAAACGCTATTATTGCCATGCGAAGATATGCCCTGATTTGGGGTTACGGAAGTTAACCCACGTAAATTTAATCTAGAAAATCTCTAGCCTGTGAAAAGTTTATTTTGTTTCGTGTCAATCAATTTGTGGATTCAGTAATGAATGAGTATTCAATGTTCAGTAGATGTTCAATTCGAGTCGCCTTGAGTTTGGCGTTTACGATGCGTCGGTGGTTCTCGTCGCTGGATAACAGATGTCTAGAAATTAAATGCGGTATGAAGTTTGATATCAATAAGTATTGTGTGTGAATAAACATGATCATAAATAACATTTAATCAACATTACACAGCTCAGTATCACAGCAATGCCGCTCGTAACATCCCATTTGCTTGTAGTACAACGGATCGCTGGCACATTCTTTATAATCGGCGTTCGTCTTGCGCATACAACCTGAAATTCATAAGTAATATTTTTATATTACCTTTTTTTTCAGTATTTTTCAAGTTTCACCTGGTTTAATTTTTTGTGCAATGGTTGAGACAGAGTACGTCAATAATCGTGTTATGATATGGAACAGCGAGAAAAGGACCAACCACTGGCATATGAGCAGCTCCTAACCGGTGGCAGACTTTTCACGTTACCATCGGCCGCCAGGTACGACCAGCGAGTAGTCTGAACAAAATGTCAAACGTTAACAATAAAAAACTTCTCTCTGATAATCGTCTATTACTGCAGTCAACATAATCCTACCCTAAAAATACCATGCCGACTGCTGCTTTCAGTGTCACTGATAGAAAAAGGAAGAAACACAGAGAAGCATGAGGTATGTGTAACTTCAAATCCAGGAACACAAGTGATGTTGGTAATTTGACTGCCCGAGCAAACGGGGGATCGGCGTTCTACCAACCTGGCACTCAGCACCCGGCTCGCATATTTGTTTGGATGCGAACTTGCTGACCTCCATACTGCCGTCACAGTCCGAGCCCACACAGTTCCAGCATTCCAGAGCCATACATGCTAAAATACACAACAGTACAGTATTTGTATCGTGGCATACGAACAATTGAATCTTTTTGAAAAATTTGTTTCACTCAAAAGCTGGCTGATTGATCTGATTATGAAATTATTTTCTGATTGTAAACTTGCGCAGGCTACTTAAAATGTCTTTAACCATCGCCAGTTCAGTTGTTCCAAGGTTAATTAAGGCAACAAAAATAAATGTGTCTTATCGTTACGTCACATTTAGTGATAATAATCATCATTACTTACGTATTGACTAAACTAGCCATAGACACTTTGGATGACCATAATAATAATGCAGGTAATAAACGATTGCTGAATCCAATGTTAACAAAACGAGTGTCGAAAAGTATAAATCATCCACGTTTGTTACATCGATGTTTACCGGACGTCTGGAATAGCCTGATCACGGCGGTAACACACCCAACCAACGTACCGGTAGTTACGGCCAGGATTACGGTAAGCAGAATATTGGACATGATGGGCTGTCTTTGCGGTGATGTCAAGGTTCGGACGTCTTTTTATACCACGATTCTCAGATGATTTTTTTTTTACTTGTGGTCGGACGAGCTTATTTTTTGTTTGAGCTTGATTAGATGGCATTGAGTTGAGTGCTTGGTTGTTGTACCATGACGGTACGACAGGTACCTGCCCATTTACGCAAGCCAACGGAAATGAAATGCTCATTCCACGTATGTTTGTAGTCTGTAATTTAGGGGCACTGGTCATGCGTTTGCCGGTTGTGGGTTTTGAATGCAGTAAAAATAGCTCAAGTTGATGTTCTATATCCATGATATTCTTTACAGTGAAGCTGAGTTCCAAGTTAGAAATCATGACGTGAATCGGGATGGAGACAACCAGCATTATGATACATCATGATCTGAGGCACCTCCTTACTCATTCCTGCATTTACTGCACTCTGATATGAATAGTCACTTATTCGACTTTAGTTTCAGAATCGCGCAATTAGTTCATACACAGAACAAAACCTCAAAAAAAACATTCCAGTATACAATGTTTATACCATTGTGCAAATCTTTTTGGTTAAATTATGGTATGAAACCAGTTATTATCTGTACAATTATAAATACAAATATAGTTTCTGCGGAAATGATAATGTACATACACATGTAAGTATTTCTATAGCGTTGTTATTTTCAAAGCAGTTTGCTCACACAAAAAACGATTCGACTGAAAAATACCATAACGCCATCGAAAATAACATCCGAAATAAAGTTATATTCTATTATAGTTACTCAGCTTTGATGCAGCGGCATCACAGTTTATCTACACATGGATGGCATAATATTCGGCATATTGAGCGTTATTATCGTAATTAACTGTCAGCAAAAATCAGTATAGCGCAATCAGAACGCTGAACCAATGAAAAAGAGAAACATCATCGATTCAGCTCCAATATCATCAAATAACGAGTACTTCTTTCACATTTTCATTGAGAACGAAGCACCACAGGAGCACTTTGTATCAGCCAACGGGTTGTCAATAACTCGGAACGCACTCTTGATGAGCTCCCGGTGGTAGTCGATGGTGGCACCTGAGATTGACATTTTAAACATACATTTTTACTATTGAGATTTTTTTACTGTTTAGATTGCTTATTTTCAGTAATATAGTCAACTGAGGTCTTCAGTAACTAGCTGGATTCGTAACACCGATCGCTGATAAAAACGCGTACCCTGTATAAATGATAGCGACGTTTCATCGATCACGACACGAGCACCATCCTTCTCAAACAGCTTATCGTCCGCTTGCAGCTCGCTGAAAAGAAAACTGATCAACATGCAAATAATAAACAAAAACCTAACTAAATTATTGTGCAATCATCCAACCTTTTGTCCAACTCGAATTTATACTCAAACCCTGAACACCCGCCACTGTCTACCGTAATTCGAAGGAACTCGCCTCCACCAGACACGCTCTTCAGCTGTTTAACGCAAGCCGGTGATAGTTGAACGCCTTCAATCAGGTAATTAGTTGAAATAACTTAGTAAAAAACAACTCATTAAATAAAATAAAAACGTTTGGCCCTACAATGTGACTACAGAAGAGCAAATGAGAAGGCAGTTTATTACTGAAGATTAATAACGCGTTACCAACTTACAAATGAAGCATTTAGCGTAGCAACAAATACAATTACTCAATGCTAATTACTCCAATAAATTTATGAATACTCACACAAACGCAAGTTATTCATTAACAAAAAATACGAGTACCTTGAGTGGATGTGGAAGGAGCAGAATAACTTCGACTGACGGTAGCAGCCATCCGGCCGACTGCTGAACTCGAAAGTCTCAGGGATCGCAGCATCTGTTTATCAAAACAATATAATAACTTACATAACATATTTACAACATTTAAACAAAATAAAAAATTCATTTTTGTGTCGATATTACTGAAACTTAAGCCAAATGTTTGTTATGTGGAATTGGTCAGAACTGCATTGGTTGCCGTACAAATGTCAAATACATGTTAAATGCAAGTTAAATCATGTATTGATCACCGTAGGATTGCCCTTACGACATCGAACGTGAGATTTTAATACATAAAATCCAAAGTTATTTATAGTACTATGATTTATTCGTAAACTAAAACAACCACAACTTTGAAACGTAACAACAACAGACATGTATGTAGTATATTGAGCCGACGAGAATTCATCGTAGTAAACGGGCACATTGGCAACAAAAGATAGAAAATTGGTAGAAATGAAAATTTTAAGTATACTAAAAGTATTTATAATTCAACATCGAATCCATTTTGTGACTAAATATAATTGATCAGGCACCTGTAAATGTTATCAACCATGTCAATCGGCTGTATAGAAGTCTAACAAACTTACCATGCAACTGTTATTGAACACCTATAAAAAACGAAGTAGAAAACTGATCAATATGATAAGCTTTTTTCTTATTGAAATCAACTTGACATGTTGAAATTTGAGCATAAGAGCATGGTAAAAAAGCACAAATATAAGGGTGTCAATCACATACCATATATTTTATCAAGGTAAACAAATAACAGCGTAATTCAACCACCAGGTCTTGATAAATCGGCATGAACTTTGTGAAATCAAACCAAAAAGTCTGTCAAAGTCAAAAATCTGAGAATGAATTAATAATAAAAAAACACACGAAAACAAGATAAACTTGGAAAATATAATAGGATGATAATCAATTGAAGAAATACGTAGATTTGAGCACTTGTTCCAGGTCAAAGTCACCGAGTTCAGGTAGATTCTTTAGCTGGTTGTTGATTTCACGTTTCAGTTCATCCGGAACCTGAAAAATACCAAAATAGTACGATCCGTATGTCAATTCCGTCAAAAATAAGATCTGACCAACTATGATAATTTAAATAGTAAAATACATATTTTCCATTCTTTTTGGCGATGATACATTCCAAATACACAGATAGCTAACTAATGGCTGTCACTTATCGGATATACCAAATATGAAGAAATTACCAGGGTACTGCAAAAGAAAGAATGAGTTGACACTTGATATGAATATCAAAGATTTAGACTTGAAATGATAGGTATAAATAACCAACCTGTTTATCAAAGATGTCGTTGAGCACGTAAGTCTGCATGAACGAATCGCGCAACACCTGCATCAGTGGCAGACTGTGCAGCGCCACGAACTGCTGTCGGGTGATGGCATTCATCACATCCACGTGACAGGCGTGCGTCCAGAAACAGTCATGCACCTGCAACATACAGTAACCTACTTCAGGGAGGAACATACAGTAACCTACTTCAGGGAAGAACATACAGTAACCAACTTCAGGGGTGAACATACAATAATCTTTTCCATAGTTGATTCTGTTTTGAAAAATTCGGAAAATTACCTGCGACCTGCAGACGTTTATGACAAAAAGTGCTCCCCAAAACTAGTTAAAGATGCGTCAAAACACCATTCTGGATGATGTACAGCTTGGTCAGGGTATCTTGTTACAAACATTTTTTTCTAGAAACGGTTTACTATATTATTAATAGGTTGATCATGATAATCAGTATGATGTACACATGCCGTGTGAGCAGCTGACAATTTTAGTTTAATTTGAACGCGCGCCGAAATTTGAATGCGCGCCAAAAGAGCGAGAAACTGTGACCAGACTTTATAGAAAATTACCGAAATAAACAATTTACAAGATTTCTATTTCGATTGCTTACAAATATCTGTTGACTTAAATGAAAGATAAGTAAGTCTATATTATGATAATCATAAATTATTAACACTGGCAAATGTGATGCCGGCATGTTGTGCATGCAACGCAGTGAGCATCATGTGCGTGCTGTCCAACGAGTGCACGTAGTTGGGCGGGAACGCGAACGACTGCTTGCGCATTATCGGGTACTCAACCAGCAACTCCGAGCCAACGTGATCGCTTAGTACTGAAATATGTATATCATCTAAAAATATTCGAAAAAGCTTCGATAATAATAAAGAAGTCCCAGTAAAAACACATCCTTAAATAATTTATTTTCTCGACTTAATCTTGAATCATTCGTTCACAAGCTCATCAAACACAATGCAACCAACTCTGAGCGTTATTGGGGAGTACAATCTGTTTGACACTCATATACGGCTGGATGACGGGCAGACCAAGTGGAGTCACCCACTGCATCGACCGGCGTACGTTCGCACCACAGATTAGTGCAGTGCAATCGACCAGCCATTTCATGATTTTACTGTAATTTGTGCGAACATGAACACCTGACGGATGTGGTTATCAACTACAAATAATCTGTAAACCGACACCAAGCATCATGAAAGTGATTGAAGACCAGTCAGTCACCAGCGAATGTGCGTCAATCATTCGATAATCGATAACCAATCAATCT
>OZ038442.1:23157394-23204235 GCA_964036265.1 Daptonema setosum
CTCACTCACTCACTCACTCACTCACTCACTCACTCACTCACTCACTCACTCACTCGCTCACTCACTCACTCACTCACTCACTCACTCACTCACTCACTCACTCACTCACTCACTCACTCACTCACTCACTCACTCACTCACTCACTCACGCACTCACTTACTTACTCACTCACTCACTCACTCACTCACTCACTCACTCACTCACTCACTCACTCACTCACTCACTCACTCACTCACTCACTCACTCACTCACTCACTCACTCACTCACTCACTCACTCACTCACTCACTCACTCACTCACTCACTCACTCACTCACTCACTCACTCACTCACTCACTCACTCACTCACTCACTCACTCACTCACTCACTCACTCACTCACTCACTCACTCACTCACTCACTCACTCACTCACTCACGCACTCACTTACTTACTCACTGACTCACTCACTCACTCACTAACCTCTAGACAGCGATGAACAAGCAGAACTGGCCGTCTTGCTGCTGCTCTGCTTCTCGATGCCTCTCGGATTGAGTTTGGTGTCGTCATCCCCGCAGAGTGCGTGACTACGAACCAACATCTTGGCTTTGGACAACGGACTGTCCTCTTCGTTACCACCAACGTCAACCTGAGTGAGTGAGTGAGTGAGTGAGTGAGTAAGTGAGTGAGTGAGTGAGTGAGTGAGTGAGTGAGTGAGTGAGTGAGTGAGCGAGTGAGTGAGTGAGTGAGTGAGTGAGTGAGTGAGTGAGTGAGTGAGTGAGTGAGTGAGTGGACTAGAAAGTGACGTAAGTAATTGTTTCAACCTGGTCTATTGACGTCTGCGCTAGAACTGGGCCGCCTTCTTCAAATGACTCAACACGCGTTTCCGGAATGCATATCTGAAATGGCTGCTTTGGTTGACACGTTTTTGACAGGTTTTGTCGCGAATTTGTTTGGAACTGTCTCGTTGGAACACGTGACGTTGAAACAGGACTACAACTGTTGCTCTACTGCTGTATTCAGCTGATAGCAACTTATTTTATAGATATCAAACTTCTACTGGTTTCTTTATCTGTTTACACACATGGGCGAGTAATTGTTCGAAAATGGAGACACGCGTTTATTTAATGATTGAATTTAGCAGACAAACTTGTTGACATGACCATGTGTTATTTTATTGCCTACCAATTACCTTAGCTGAACGTGATCACAAAAACGAGCCAAAACAAGCAGTCCTGGTTTCTGCGTTTAGGACTTGGGCAAAAAAATACATACGTGTTTCAGTTCACGTTTCCAGTTTCTCAAACGCTCCATAAGCAAATATGTGGTGATCATGATACGTGCTTGTTTATAATTCTGTTTACGAGCGAACGTGAAAAATCTCGGTTACATTGGAACTCTCCTTCTCAGAATATGTTGTTTTCCTTGGTAAAAATGTACACTACTGTAGTTCAATTGCTTAATGCGATCTGTTTTGCATGTATCGTTTTCCAAAATTTTCTTATTCATGCATTGATGACTGACTGACTGATTGACTGACTAACTGACTGACTGACTGGCTGATTGACTGACTAACTGACTGACTGACTGACTGACTAACTGACTGACTGACTGACTGACTGACTGACTGACTGACTGACTGACTGACTGACTGAATGACTGACTGACTAACTGACTGACTGACTGACTGACTGACTGACTGACTGATTGACTGACTGAGTGACTGACTGACTGACGGACGGACGGACTGACTGACTGACTGACTGACTCTGGCATGTGTTTGTTGGTCATCTCCCTCCACGATTTCTATCCTCGATGACTTCGTCTTGGCCAGCTGCGCACGACGAGGCACTTGGCTCGGTGGACTGGCACCTATAGTGATTAGTGAGTGAGTGAGTGAACTTTCAGCAGTGTAACTGCGACATTTTATAACAATCTCTATGCATATCAGTGAACCGTTTTCCAACACCATAGACCAACCGTTATTATTTTCCGACATAATTAAACAACTAGAATTCTTGAATGAATTATTATATATGGAAAGTATGGTATTATTGCATGATGTGTTTGATGTGTTGAATTTTATTGTTGATTCGGTTTACCCGAATTTGGTGTTTGGTGAACGGCGGAGTTCTTCACATTGTGACCGATGGTTTGTAGAAGCTTTACGACGATTTCAATCCTGGAATAAAACAATCACGTAAATTGTTATTTTCCTGAAATCACTGTAAATGGGAAAAATGTAATAGTCAACAGTAACTGTTTATTGAGCTTTCATACAGTCCAGTTCATAAAGGAACGAAAGTGGGTTGTTTCAATCCTCATTCTTTTAAACAAATAGTTATTAATAATCAACAATTGTCGAGATAAACACGTATGTACATATTTGAAAAACTTCATTTTACACGAGTGTATTATTTCATGCTTGTCAAAGAAAGAACCTTGAGTGACAGCCAATCAGAAGCTTGTTTTTTATTCACGCTACATTTGGGTATGAGTAGTTTGATTTTCGGTTTCTCATTCAAAAGCAGCGAAGCTATCACCGTTTGTTTCTACCTACGACAACCACCCAATGCTAAAAATCAGTTTATGTTTCCATTTCTGTATTTGAAGGGGATAAATGTGTGAAAGCTAAGATTGACGGGGAGCTCTTAGCCATTTGATGGGGTAACGACAACCAGTGAATAAAAAGCTAACATTATACTCCTGTTTCAGAGTGGTTCATAGATAATAAAAGCAACATTCAAATTAGATCCTATTAGGGCTCTGTAGTCAGCTGGGGTAGGGGAGCAGTAATCGCTTCGCTCATACATTCAATATGATTAATAATCAATTATTTTTGACAATACTGGTAAGGGTTCTTATTACTCACAATCAAACCATCAATATCCAAATGTTTCTATTTCGTTATATTTCATAGACAACTGAATGTGGTTCAATTGGTTAGTGGTGGTAAGGAACTATACTATAGAAACATAGCCACGAATGTCAGGCTCAAATAGAACATAATCAGCTGATGAATTGGGGCTACCGTTCGTCAATGCTTACGGTTACCATTGTCCGATCGCAGATCAGCGGAGTCCAGTATTTGATATAATGAAGTGTGGTCTACTAACTAAGTACATACTTCATACTGTCTGACATAAATAGAGATAGTCAGAAATCATGCGTAGTATTTTCAAACATGAATTCATTATAAAGCGGATTTGCGCTCCAATTACCACGAGAGACGCCGGATAAAATCACACAGCCGGTCAATTTAATTCAGGATCGTAATTTCGAGAAGCTTGTCTAACTTGGGGAAGACATTGGTGATGAAGCACATTGTTTTGTGACAATTAGTAACACTCTTGATACTTTTAGGAAGCTGTACACTGTACAGCCTAGATTTTAGAAAAAACTTTGTTTGAATACACCATTTGATTAGCTGATAAAATTACAAAACATGCTGCTTTCCATACACCCACACGAATACTCAACGTTGAATGGCGTATAAATTAGGTTATGTAGCTGGTACCCAGTGATGTATGTACGTGAATATGGACATAGAATACACATCCCATCGAACAGTTCCATTTCCAACAAACAATTCCACATATTCATGTTGTATAACATAGTTTTAAAATTTTCATTTATTTTGTTTTCATTCAGAAATAGGTAATATACTACTGTATGTCGAGTTTACATAATAGTTAAATTAAATATTCGTAGCATATTCTTTTAATTAAGTTATCCACGTGTTCGTGTTGTCTGAAATGATTCATGGTTAAATTAGCCATTTCAAATTGAATTTTTTTGTTGTTTCAAACTTGTAAAAGCTTTCCACAAAGACTGGAAAAAACTTCGAACAGCAGAAGCGAACGCTTCCGATCGCAAGACATGGAGGACAGGACAGTAATGTCTGAATGGCCGATTCAATTACGACGACACTCAGATTCGTGGCTGCGATACGACGGCTTGAATAACCAGCTGATTACCGGCCAGCCGTCTCGCATCCAGGCTGCTGTTCCATTTTGTCATCTACAATCTACCTTGACATTCATCCGGACTCCAAAAAACTTGGTGGAACAATCTAGATCAATCTTATAATTTTTTCGTATCGATAATTCATTTTCAATAAAATATTACTGACCAACTTGGTGTCAAGGTAAAGAAACAACGGATCGGCCGTAGATTTGATATACCTTAATCAGTAAGGTATAAAGTGAACAAATAAATGTAGACCAACAGTTTAGATCATGAAAAACCTTGTTTATTATTATCTTGCCCATTTATTGAAATCAACGTACATGTGCTCATCGAACTACAAGCTGCCAGTCCTTATCGAAGGCATGGCTTTTATATAACGAAGCCATGATGAAACTTAATGGTGGCTGCTAAATATAACTTAAAGCTCGGATAAATATAGTTTCATCTGCTGTGGGAAATTATAAAAATAGCGTGGGAATGGGAGCTAATGAAAACTTTGCAACATATGATATGGTTTAACGTCATAATTGGAGAAGATCGAAGAATAGCGAAACAGATGTTATTGATGACGCAGAATAGGGCACGTCACGGGCGGATGAGCCAAACTTCCAAAGGGAGGAAATATTCCAAAGAAGGGTAGAATTAACAGAAATTATGCCTTTGAAACTACACCTTGAGGAACAATCTATATTTTTTGAAACCGCCGAAGAGAGGGGAACTCCACTTTTCCCTCCTTTCTTGTCCGCTAGTGGGAGCACATCATCATACATACGTACTTTATGTACCACCACTATTTGCAGCTGTTGACTCGATTTCAGTCCATCGCCCATACTGTAGCAGCAAGAATATTTTTATGATACATATGATATGTTATGATAAACATAGTATGATATGATATGTCGTTATATGTACTGTATGTACGTTTAATATTTTAACAAAAAAATGTAAGTTGTTTCAACTAAAAGTTGCAAACATGAAATTCAAAAACGTTTAATATTGAGAGCTGGATCTTTGCTTGAAACAAAGTGTAGTTCAATTGCGCAAACACGTTCAATCTCACCTATCTGTGGGCATATTCTATTAATTATGGGCTACAATGAACTGTCAGTGTTCATCTGCATTTCTGATTTATTCAGGTTTTCATTCTAGAACTCAACAGGTAAATTAAAATGACATTATCTGCTTACCCGAAACCGAAACAGAAACACGAAATTTCACCCGAAACGCGAAACGTTTCAATTTGACGACATACTTTTTTCCGTTTCAGTTTCGGTTTCGGGTGAAACAGAAACATGTTTGTTCGTGAATCCGTGTTTCGCATGTTTTTCGAGAAAAACCGAAAAACACGGGTGAAACACAGGGAGAAAAAGTCCAAAAAGGAGATTTTAAATGAACAACAAGAGCATTTGGGATAAGAAATTTCGACTTTGGAACATAACCAATCAGTTTTTCTTGTCTTTTACAGTTGCTCGCATCGGTGGCACTGAACCATGAACTTGGGTGTCTAAGTTAAGGAAAAATTATTCTTAGTCGGTTTTTCATGACAAATATATTATAAAAACAACACTTTAATCGATATATTTGGTGTGGAAGAACAGATGCTCTCGTTAATTCAACGCCTTGTAACCATAAGTTTTCTCTCTTTCACCTTTAATTAATTTAGCCTCCAAAATAATAAATTCGACGGCGACCTGAATACTGAACGAAATTCCGTCGAAAAAATTTCTAAATTCCTCTAATTTTCTATATTTTTAGAATATTCAATAAGAATCCAGAAAAGTTTTTGATAATCCTGAACTCCAGAACCCCTGTTTTTTCGCACTTGCACCCTTAATCCGATTGTGACCGTGTTTCGCCCGTGTTTCGATTCGACGACATACTTCGTTTTAACAAAATTGAAACTGGAACACGAAACATAAACGTTTCAGTTTCAGGTTGAAACGAAGTATGGCGGGCCCTTTATTTAAATAGAGGACTGCGGTATGATGTGACTCGAGGATACAGTTGTCGGAAATCCATGATATACATTTGATAGAATGAATTCAGTAATGGCCCATCCAGGAATCGCCCATAGAATCAATGATAACAATTTATCTACAGTATCCAACAACACAAATAAACTTCTCTGCATAACATTTAATTATAATTGAAATAAATATCATGTCACGTTTTAGTTTCATGACCTTAAATTTTTTGGATAGATGAAGGAAACATTTGTAGAAAGAAAGTATGCATATTGCATGACCAACAATACTCTGATTCAGATTGATTCTGATACCAACAATACATTTATTCAGCGAATCGACTCTGGCGGCATTCAATGAAAATTAAAACAACCAAACAACAATTGCAGTTACAAAACACCAGTTTTTTTTTAATCAAATTTGCCCACACAATTGGCAATATGAAGTTAAAACGGTTCATAAATGCCGAACAAGTTTCAGTGTATATATGGTTGTATGTAGAATAGCTGCTTCTATTGTTCACCGGAAGTGCATGTAGATTATGACTGACATGGGAGCCCGTCTAGACACCAAGCTATATATTTTGGAGTCTACTAAAAACCTAGTCAATACTTAGTCCAAGCCGTCTGTTATGCACAAACACTGCCATACCGGTAAAGGCGTCTTTACAGTAGTTTCTGTCGACCCTGAAACATTATGCTACACGTTAGCTGTATGCTGACTTCTATGTAATGCACGCGGGCAGTAATGCTTCAGAGCCTGTACAGACAGACTATTCAATTAGTGTACATAATCCATGTGACTCATATCCGGCACCGGTCACGTTCGCATGGTCACTAGTACATGCACCGTCAAATTATTATGTATTTTAGCAGCTGGTTAGCTACATATGTATGTATGTATGTCATTACAATGGTTTCATTACATATGACCATGTATATGACTAACATATGCAAAATGTGAGCAGCTCATTATAAAAAACATTTAGAAGGCTGACATACACTTATCTGTTGGATTCCATTGGTTAGACGACTTATGAAACCACAACAAGGCATGAAAACCAACATATTGTATAAAACTCATGACAGCAAATCAGTTGTGAGTCGCCGAGTCTGTAAATGTGATGTCGTAGTCATTATCATATCATTTATATAGGCAATGCTTTGAATATAAGTGAACTCGAAGTAGATAAATCATTTCACATCCGTTTTGCAATTCACAGCCGTAATAGGAAGAATGCAAGGTACATAGGAGGACGACATTCTCACTCATCTGTCTATCAGTATGAAACTTTAGAGCCAGAGTATGAGTCTGTAATTTAACAGTTGGGTATTGGTACTATTGTTTTCAAATGGAAGTCCACTTTATATACGAGTGGGTTAGGCAGTACAGTAATTGCTTCAAATTAAGAAAATAAACGACGCTTTGGCAGTAATGTAAGACGTGACCAAGTCAACGGAGGACGCTTGTAAAACTGCACTACTGTAACATGGCTCAATCAATTCTGTTAATCCCCGGTGAGATTGGAATCAAAAAAGTGTTAACTATGTACATACGTAAGCTGATGACGCCTTAATGACCTACTCATTTCGTTCAAAACACAGCAATAAACTGGGAAAATTTTAGTTGGTGACTCAATCAGTTATCGTTGTAAAACTGAATTAATTGATCACATCAATTAGAGGATTTTCCTTTACAAAGTCTGTAAACACAGTCTTCCTTGTTTTTCACTACATTACAAACAGTTATGAAAATGACTTTGACTTCAGATCAACATTACAAAATAATTGATTCCATGGTCCAACCTTGATGCGGGGTTAACAAGGAAAATTAATTCAATGGCTTTCAATCGATCGTCTACGATCTAATCTGATTGCTACAGAAAACTGTAACCCAGTTAATATCTCCAGGTCTTTCGGCATGAGACCATCATTTTACAAGCAGTTTACAATAAATTAGGTCAAATGGCAGTAATTAACAAAGTGATAGGTGCAGTAACCTACATACATACATACGTATGTACATAGGTTAGCTTACATAAAAAATAGCCTACTGTTGTTTACATTAAATTATATGCATTTCATTTTTGGTTTACGGCAAAAAAGTTGCCCCACTCACCGTTACTTTTTAAGATTGATTTAAATAAGTATGGAGATAAAACTGAAAGACTGAGAAAGTAATCTTAATTGACCTCGGTCAGTTTAGAGTAACCCTGTAACCGTCAACATTTTTGTGCCCCACCCAAAACAATGGATTTTATTTGTACAGCGATCACAACGGTTAGCAACAAAAACGCCAATCAACCCGTTAACGATCAATTAGTTGTCACTGGCCGACTGTTAACCCACAAATTCAACCTAGTTTTTAGTTTGTTCCAAATTTCGTTATTGGAAATATTCCCTTTACCTTTCCACATTGGACGTTCTCAAAAATTTTTGGTAAAGAAACCGGATCATTTTAGTGCATGTGTAAAACATCCTACATAATTGCGAGCGCCATTTTTTAGAATATGAATGTACATCAGTGGTTGAAAATATGCTACCATAAAATTGTTTACAAAGGAACTGATCAACTTATAGTCGATCAAAACATGTATAAAACATTGAGCAAGCAAAATTCACGTATGTTTACATCTTCAAATCTAAGGAAAACAACTGTTATAACATAAACAGTTTTATGGCAATTGGGAAATACAAATCATATCGCTGCACATTTCGGGTATATTCTAGGTCTGAATTGAGATGGTAGAAGAAACAAAATGCTAAGAAATTCCTTGTTGTTTACCACTCATCTTTTCGGCTATATTTAGCTCCTTAACTTGTTGACGACACGTGTGGCCATAATAAGAAAAAAAACTGGAAACAGCATTCTTGAAGAACTTCTGTGGACATTAAACAAATTATCTAAGCTTATGTTAAAAGTATGATTCAATACTTTTTTTTCAACTATCTAATGAATAAATTAGATGAATGCTGCAACGTTTCAGTAGACAAATGCCAGGCATTCCGAGGCGTGCCATACATAGTGCCTCCGCCACATATTGGAAAACACTGGAACAATATAGTGACTTGACCCAAGGTGACGGCAATAAATGCTAATGGCATATGACAACAATACATTATGTTATGGTTAAACTTGTGCCCATATTATGTGAGAAATGTTTTTATTTATATTATAGAAAATCTCAGTTAGGCAGACATAAAACTCAATGTTCAAAATGTACATGGCCTAAATGCAACAACTATTGTGCAATTCACAAGATTTGATGAACGCTTCTGCGTGTAGATAACTCTGTGAAACGTGTCTTGCTTTAAAATGGTTAAAGACTCAAGGTTGCCGGTTTCAGGTTCCTCATCAAGAAAAGCGGAAAATGGAAAAAAAAAGAGGAAATGGGAATGGGAAAATAATTGAACTCATATATAACAGCTCGTTGGAAACAGATTAACCGTAATGGCGTACTGTAGATGAGAACCAGGAACCAGAATCAAACGAGAAAGTGGATAAACAAACCATGGAAAGGGGAATTACGCAACTCGTCAAACGTGAATTCGTCAAACGCAAAGTTTTAAGCTTCAGACCAACTAACTTAAATGTACATTTGATGATATACTAGAAAGACTTGTTTAATTGAATAACAAAACATTGCTTTTAGATTGCTCATCCGCTACTGCGCCAGGCATGGGACTGGCTTTCAGCTGATATTCCCACGCGACTCACTTAGACAAAATACATTCGCTCAGATTAGTGATGATATCTAATGATGGGTTGGAGAAAAAAGTTGGCTGACAGAATCAGCCGAGATGACAGAGAAACTTTTCGAGGATGAAGTTTCCTGTACGTGGTTTTTCTCGTTGCTGCGGCCAACCGACGATTGTCAAGGTGAATGTGCCGTGAACCACTGGCGGACGAGCCAAACTTTTAAAAGGAGGGACATTTCGGCAAAGAGGGGTAATCGGCAGGTTTTATATCATTTTACCTACACCTTGAGGAACCAATTTGATGTTTTGAAAATGCCAAAGAGGGGGAATTTCATTTCTCCTATCCCGCTGGTGCCGTGAAGAGGGGAGGGGGGGGTAGAGGAATGAACGAGTGCGACGGTCAACCCGACTTGGAACTGATCCACTTGAGAACAGGTATGAAGGTAGGACATCCAGTTTGCTCAACTGCGGTACAGTTGGTTGCTCATTAGTAAACCAATTACAACAAACTCAAGTACTTCAAGCAGTTGATGAGTTTGATGTTAGTCTACCGAACGTGTAACTTCTACTCTAAATCCTTCTAAAATGGAGAATCTCTTCATTTCCTGCCAACTCTTCCGCTGCGAACCAGAGAGAAGAAGAAGTACATAGCAGTCCTGCAACGCGTTGCACGTTGCGTTTAGTGGCAAATCAATGAACCCATTCTGTCAGCTGTATACAAACCAAGTACAAAACCGGTACACGAGGAATCGAACGGTTAGGTTAAGGAACTTCTTAATGGGTGATTGATCGGATTTTTTTGTTCACCTCTAAACGAGTTGAAAAGTTGGTTAAAAACGATTACAGACTGACTTCAGCAAAAACAATCAATTAGTAGGTAAACGTGCAACGTGTCTGCAACTTACAGTTAACAGCTTCGAAAGCAGGCTAAAAGTTTTTCGAACAAATTTTGAAAGAAAAAGTGAAATAGGTGTGGAATCATTTGAGGCTATTGTGAAGTTAAGCTGAGCGCGTCAGCGAAACACTGACTGGTTGAAGAGCAAAGCAATAAATGGCGAGCTGATGAAATAAGCCGTGCAATTGTGTTGAACAGCATTAAATAAATCTACATAGTTTGGTTGTGGGGAGCTTCAAAACTTGCGGCGGCCGATACGTACATACCAGTACTGACTGCTGGTTGGGGATACTACATAGCTTAACCACTTACTGTTGTTGTTGTTGTTGTCGTTGTTGTTGTTATTGTTGTTGTTGTTGTTGTTGTTGTTGCTGTTGTTGTTGTTGTTGTTGTTGGTTGTTGTTGTTGTTGTTGTTGTTGTTGTTGTTGTTGTTGTTGTTGTTGTTGTTGTTGTTGTTGTTGTTGTTGTTGTTGTTGTTGTTGTTGTTGTTGTTGTTGTTGTTGTTGTTGTTGTTGTTGTTGTTGTTGTTGTTGTTGTTGTTGTTGTTGTTGTTGTTGTTGTTGTTGTTGTTTTTGTTGTTGTTGCTGTTGTTGTGGTTTTCTGCGCCTATGGAACACATCATATATTAATGTAGAAGAATATATAAGCTTTTTGAGTATGACAGCTGACGTGTACGTATGTACAAAACATGTTTATCGGAAGTTTCATGATTCATGTGTTGATATCCTGAATAAACAGTTAATCCAGGATATTAGAGCCAACTTTCGTGTAAACTGAGAAATGAAGATATAAAAACGCTTAAACGGTTTGTTGCAAATCTTGCCTACAAGCAGTCCTCGATTATACCATAATTTCACAGAGGTAAAACTCTTGTTTCACACGCACCATGTGAAAAAGAATTAACTGTTTCAATGACTTTTTTAAAGAAAATTTCACCTTGAATCGATAAATCGATTTTTACAAGACAATCTGGACAGGTAAACTAGGAGTCAATACTGGGCCTTCATACACGATTTTTGTCATGCATTCACAATTCACATCAACGAAATGGTTCAACATAGAACAAAACAAAAAACACACAAATATATCTTTCATCGAAATCCAAAAAAACATTTCTTTAAATAAGTTCAAAAAAAACAAAAAAATTCACAATTGCTCATTTTAAACGTGACTGAAACGCTGGCCATGGTTCCGGAACCGAGAGCGCCTGGCAACATGGCATACACAGCGTTAACGGCCGTATAGTTCACTCACTGAACATTCTTTTTAAGGTGAGACACACGTGTAAAAATGTTTTTTAATGCTGAAAAAAGTGATTTCGCTGGAAATCCGTTTTTTTCTCTACACCATTAGTTTCAGAATTACATAATTTAGTTTACAATGAGCATTGCACAAAAGGCTGGTGTTTATAACAACTCGTTTGATATCAAGGCTACTATATTATAAGGTAACAGGCATTGTCACATCCCGGCTTTCCATATATTTATTTTGATAACAGGTGTTTCTACTTATTCCAGTGTCTCATACAATAAACACAGAAGATAATATTTTTCAAAAATTTGACGTCCAACCACGGGTAAAGAATTTTATTTGTTCTCGTTTGTGTCTACAGGGATGACTCACCCGCATAGTTAACTCGGCTTGTCAGCTTTTCACATGTTTCCAAGGTGTGTTCATTTGGATTCATTAATTTACCCGCGACTAATAGTCAATCAATCACCCTTAATTGGCCATTTGATGGCGATTTGTTACAACAAGGTTAATTTACCAACGTCAATTGATAGCCTAATTACTCGGGCTGTAAAAGTGAAAGTTTTACGAGTGAATTAATGAAACAATGACCAGTGTAGATAAAAAAAGATGCTTATAATAAACTATCTTACACTGAACAGTTAACGCTGTAGTGAGTGAATCAAAATCGAAATGCAAGGAAAAATGATTTGGAATGGTATTTAGAGGTGGGAAATACAGTTCAAGTAATAGTAATAAATGGCTTAACAGCACAGAAATCAATCTCGAAAATTTCGGAATCCAACCCGGAACAATTATTCTTCACTTTCCTTGGTAAACTGGATATCAACTCTTACATAAACAAACCGAAAGCTCTGACTTTTTATGCTTTTAACTACATATGTATGCCTTAAAAGTTCTATTGAGTATGAACATAAGTGATTGTGGATGAAAAAAAACGACCGAACGAATGATGATGTAGTTCATGTGATTGATGTTTGGTTGATGCTTGGAATACAGCTGATTATTGGGTCGTACGGTACCCAGCCCAGCATCTAGGCACTCGATTTACACAAGCATCTCCATTCCCAACAAATTAATGATAAATGGCAAACCAGAGATTGTCTATCGAAGCGAAGACATGATTTGAACCGAAAACATCAAGATCATGAGAATAAAATCTAACTGTCTGACAGACCGATAGTTCGAGAGAAGGTCTGAATGACCGACCGACCGATTCACCGACTGACAGACTGACTGACTGACTGACTGACTGACTGACTGACTGACTGACTGACTGACTGACTAACTGACTGACTGACTGACTGACTGACTGACTGACTGACTGACTGACTGACTGACTGACTGACTGACTGACTGACTGACTGACTGACTGACTGACTGACTGACTTACTGACTGACTGACTGACTGACTGACTGACTGACTGACTGACTGACTGACTGACTGACTGACTGACTGACTGACCGACTGACTGACTGACTGACTGACTGACTGACTGTTTAACTGACTGACTGACTGACTGGCTGACTGACTGACTGACTGCCTGATTCACCGCAGGATTTCTTTAACGGACAGACAGACAGACAGACAGACAGACAGACAGACAGACAGACAGACAGACAGACAGACAGACAGACAGACAGACAGACAGACAGACAGACAGACAGACAGACAGACAGACAGACAGACAGACAGACAGACAAACAGACATACTTGCTGACCATCTGACCTACTGACTGACTGGCATACTGGTGACCGGGGCACCAACAAAATGGCACTCAAACGCAAAGCAGAGCGCTCGAAAATGTCTGAGCAAATGGGTAGGCCGACGAGAGCGAGCGCGTTGCGGCGAGTATATTATGTTTACATCTGTGCGCAACGCGGATCATCCATAAATACTATATTTATATTTTACAAGAAAAAAATAAAAAAATAAACTATGAAAATTTATATCAAACGGTTCAAAATGGTATTTTCTGGTGTATTTAGAAGGTTGGCCTGGTTGATCTATTTTGTTTATCCGCCATTCGGGGCACAGTAGCTGGGCGGTATAGGCTGAGGCCCCTGAGCATTGATAACGCTCTGTGCCAGCGGAGTAAGTGAGTGAGGGAGTGAGTCTGTGAGTGAGTAAG
Source organism: Daptonema setosum (assembly GCA_964036265.1). Lineage (NCBI taxonomy): Eukaryota > Metazoa > Nematoda > Chromadorea > Monhysterida > Xyalidae > Daptonema > Daptonema setosum. The sequence goes on from OZ038442.1 coordinate 23,171,284, forward strand.
TGGTGAGTGAGTGACTGAGTGAGCGACCTTATAGGTAAGTGAGTGCGTGACTGTGTTAGTCAACGAGTATGTACAAAAAGTAGTAATAGAAACAGTTATACGAACGATTCGTTGAGTAAGTTAGTCAGGCAGTCAATTAGTGAGTGAATAGCAACTGGTGGTGCCTCACTCTGGTATGTTGCACCAAAGAATAATATAAACAAGCGCTCTAATATTGTGTATACGTTGTTGAATTAGCGTGTGAAAATGGAGTCGGTGTCTCGCGGGTCCCCAATCGAGTGTCTCATCGGGGTATGGGCACTAGAGGATGAGAAGAGGTGAGAAACGAGGAATTTCCCCCTCTTTGACGTTTTGAAAACGTAGGATGGGTTCCTCAAGGTTTAAGTAAAATTGCCTCAAAACTGCGAATTACCCCCTCATTGACGAAATTCCACTCGCTTTGGAGATTTGGCTCGTCCGCCAGTGGGTATGGGGAAAAGGGGGGGGGGGGGCAAACGATCATGGTAAAATGGGGGTGATGGGGTACGGACACACAATTGCGCTCACATTTCTCTCAGCCAACAACGTTACGGCCCATCTTCTACTTTGAGTAGGGGGGGGGAGGGCGCCGGGGGGTAAAAACCATTTTGGTGTCCCGTTATTTTGGCGCACGTCGATGGGTCTCATTTCCAACCAATAGACTTGTATATGTATATAGTGCGGGTATGGGGGGGGCCGAGGGGGGGGGGGGGTAAAGAGGAGACCGGTGGGGTAGACTACATACTTGCCTTTTGCAACCCCGCCGGCGCCACTCACACACTTTTTTGGAATAAATTTCAGGGATGTTTATGCGGCTTGGCCGGAATTTATGGCGGACAAGAACCCGGGTGAATCATTAATTGCATTTCTTTCGAAACTTAAGAAATGGCGAATGTATTTGATAACCTGGGTCAGGGATTTGATAGCATTTCTAGAATATACGGTAAGTTTAGTCTACTCTCGTGCCGAGCCGCAGTTGATTTCTAAAAGAGATGATAAACTGAATCGCACTCTCACGTATATACATGTTCATATTTAGTAGGGTATAATGGAAATATGTATGTACTGTAGGTCTGTATGTATGGTAATGCTTGCTCACTTACTCAATCACGTCAAGCCTAAAAATACATACACCAGACGTGTGTCAGCCGTGAAGCACCCATGCCGGTGCGCACTCAATCAAATTTACTAATTTGATTCAAATTTACTTCCGCTTTCTTATCCAAAAATGTTAGATGTGTTCGGTGCGGTGCACACTATGAAGCACATGGATGCACTGAGCTTTGACTCGCATCGTATAATTATGTCTCAGATTAAATATAAACCGAGTTATAGTTGATGCCAAGAGAAATCACCGGAACATAGTGGAACGTGGTCTGGAATCAATTATCTAGACAAGTAGTTGAGCTGCTATACAAATATCTTAACAGCGAACTACTGACTGCAAGTGGAAAACGGACAGATGTTTCCTATCCGAACTTTGACTTGAGATGATAAGAATCTTATGTGAAGAATTCGCCGACGAGTCACCTGCGGCAACAATTATCTACTATATAAACAAACAATCGTCGTTGCCATGAGAAATGTTTGCCCAAAAAGTGCGAGCCACACCAGAGCACTCAGAGCAGTCAGCACTGGCGGACGAGCTTAGCCTCCAACGGGAGGGGAGTTCCGTCAAAGAGGGGGAAAGTGGTAGTAATCAGGTCATTTTACCTAAACATTAGGGAACAAATTCTACTTTTAGAAAATGCCAAAGAGGGGGGAATTCCACTTTTCCCTCTTCTACTCGTCCGCTAGTGCAGTCTGGCGCCGGTCGCATCTCTCTTTCCAACCAGCAGCTGCAACTTTCGGGGAACACAGTGCGGCGCATGTGATGCTGGTCTGTGTCACATATCCGATGTGCGTTCCATATACAGGGTGGCTCAAAAAAAAGGTTGCGCGTTTGAGCAGTTATGGTGAAAGTTGTAGACAAGCTGTGGGATCGCGGTATAGCGCATTCGATTGGGCATGTTTTTGTCTTCAAAATGATATTATATGATCAGGTTAAGAAGTTCACAGCAGCAGCGGCATATCTTTTTTTGAAATGCGCGCCCAACGGATCATGCACACGTGAATAGAGTCAGATGGTGTTTGTGAGTACTGTTTCGCTCACTGCTTGCACATTTTCGGTTCTAGTAACTTCATTGGGGATTTAATGGTAAATAAGCATTGTTTTTTGTTCATCAACTCCACTTCAAAGTATTATTTGTAACCGAAAGACCGTTTCAATGAATTTAAACCACCATGGCTGTTTTTTTCTAGTCTGTTGCCATGAATGGTCTCTTTACAACAATTGCGAGCTTAATTAACATTAAATATCACTATAATATTTGAAAAAATTGTGTATCACATATGAGGGTTGTGTTTCTGGGTTTTTATGCAATTCCTTAAGTTATTCAACATGTTTTCATCACGCATTCAGCAAAAATTAGACAAAAATTAGAACTTTTCTTAAATTGACTTGTAAAAACAAAACAAAAAGTCTAATCAAAACTTATGTCACAAAAAATTTTGTAGGCAAAAACATACTCTTTCGAATGCGCTTTACCGCTGTCACACAGCTTTTCTAGAACTTTCACAGTAGTTCCTCAAACGCGCAACCTTTTTTTTGAGCCACCCTGTATGTACATATATATCAGTATGTATGTACTACATATGTATTATATGGCTGGTTGGCACCAAGTATGCAATAGTTAAGCCTCAAGCAAGGTGTTCCAACACTTGGGAAATGAAAAATATAACGAAGGAAATTAGCCTACTTACCCGGCTATGGGCGGTCTAGTATGTATGTAAGTATGTATGTATGTACATATGTATGTATGTATGTATTTACAATATGTATGGTACCCAGGCACATGTATGTATGTACATACAAATGTGTGTCATGTATAGTGGCCAGCGCTAAGTGTTGCCTGCACATTATGTGCTCAGGAGACGCCCCGGTATGTGCTATCATATACATACATATATGTACAGTATTCTATATACCATACATACATACATGCATACAAACATATATAACATACATACATATTGGCAAGACGGTATGTATCCTCACAACATAGAAGGCACCTCATGCCAGATGGCAGAAGCGTCTTCCGTGGCTGATGACTTGATGGGACACGCATATGTTTTGGCACACAACAGCTTGGCTCACCTGGCTAACAGCAAGTCATGCATGCAGCTGATCAAACCATATGGCCTTCATTGCCCGTACCATCAAACTAGTGGCATTCAAGGTATACGGAAACATGTTACAATTCATTTAAAGAATCTCCTGTGAATCTAGTGATAAGTTCCAAGTTGACCTGCATGACAACATGAATGAACGTTCTTGCTGATTTTCGTCGAACAGCCGGTTTGAAAGCTTTTGTCGTTTTTTTAAATACAGCTGAAGAATGATTCAAATTTTATAGAGCTGTTATATAAAACGTTTATCTCAAATGCCAGATATTTTAGCTCTTTCTAGGTCATCTAACTAATACAAACTAGTGCTAACATGTAGCGCAGTCCGGGCAAGTATCAGGTCGGGATAATAAAAAAATTACAAATAATTATAATTACTTGACTATAATACGTTAAATATTCTCCAGGGTTTGTATGCTGGTAGCAGATGGTACACGTATCCAATAGTTATTCTTTTATGAACTCTATTCTTGTCATGCTCGCAAACGAGAAATGTTCTTGAATCTAATTTTCGAATCTTAGTCTATTCCTTAAATATATTTGTAAAAAGTAGAGAGAGAGTTTTTGATGGAGTTGCAGTGATCAAAAAGTGGTTGTCGACAACAAAAGTGAGTATGTTGTTTTTTGTACGAGTGTACCAGACACGTTATGCAGCAGCAGCCAAGACCTGACTGTCCACATGCACTGGCACATACACACGTCATGTAATCAAGCCGTTGAGCCAGGCATATGTGCCATATATACAGTATGTACTTACATATGTACATACATACAGTACCACGACCAATGAGAAACGCAATCAATGTGCCATTATACCGTTATTAACGAATCCCGGTAAAAGAATATCCTTTGGTTGCTGTTTTTAATGATCAGCTGAAAGAGGTCAACTTTCTGTAATGAGATGTTTTGAAACTGCCCTGCGCCCCAAATTCTGAATGTAGAGCATTTAAAGGATGCCAATCAGTGAAACACAGTGATTTCTCATTTATTTGAAGTTTCGTAAGCTTTTGACAAAATTGACTTTGAGAAGAAATTGCCGATTTCCGAACCCCGAAAAAAACAATGTGATTATTAGATTATGTGGAATTCTCATCCGCAACTGACAACAGCCGTATACTCAAGCCAATATCCGCTTTCGTTTCACTTACTGCAAACGTGATTATGTCAGGCTTTTCAAGTAACACTCTTCTTGAATGCCTAAAGCGGTGCTTTTTCTCTAATGACAAGAGGAAATATGTAAGGAATGTGAGAAGATGGGAGAGTGTATAAAACTGTGACGAACAAATGGAGAGGAATGTGATTGACACACCATGAACCCAGAAGAAGAGAGTTACATTATATGTTGTCAATACACATTTTATAACAATAGGCAGCTTCATGAGATGGCGTAAGTTAGAGATGGGGTATAAAACGCAGGAGGATTCGTTGTATAACGTCAACCCAGGTGAGTGTGAGCCACCAACTAACTAACTACCAATCTCTGTATACATGGATACATGATACTGTCTACGACCTAAGCCTAAGCCTAGGCAAACGACTGAAAAAGACCGAAGAATAGAAATATTTATTATACCTGAACCGAACAGTTTTTGGTATCAGAATATATTGGTTGTGATCCGCCATGGCATAGTACGGTTCGTATGTAGCCTTATACCCTCCGGCGTACATTACCACCAACAACAGCTGGAATATATGCCTTTTACGAGTCAGAGATACGTGATTACATAACGTTGATGTCCTGACCAAACATGTGGCAACCACCATGACTCATGTATACAGGATCGCCCAAAAGACTCAAATCAAATTTTACAACTGAATAATGACACCATTCCAACAATAACTGCGATGATTCAAACTTGAAATTGTATGTATTTGCTTCCATTTTTACGAAGCAATTTTATTTAGAAGAAACAAGGTGAAAATGCCAATGCAAAACTGTACATACGTATGCCGGTACATGAAAAAATCTAGATATTCTATCATGGTCTGACACAATGCTTTAATCGTTAAGCCCAGGATTAAGCCCTACAGTTCGATAATAAGGAATGGGAGTTCATTTCATTTGTTCATCATATCACTCAAATTTTCATCGCAGCAAAAAAATCTTCCGTTTTGTTCAGCATTTATGCCACGGTTACAAATAAGAACGTAAATAATATTGCTTATGTACATATGCAGGTAGCGAACCTAGAGTCCATAGGCTATTTTTGCCGACATTCATTTAGAAATATCATGATATGTACGTCAGACTACTTGATTTTTATGGTATGTAAAGGTAAACGACATCCATTGGAGAAAAGTAGATAATTATAAGTGCCACACAAATGGCTCAACTTTACCATCAGTCGCAAAACAGGAGCGAAGAAAATGATAGTAAAGAGCGAACACAATTTGAGTGAGTGAGTGAGTGAGTGAGTGAGTGAGTGAGTGAGTGAGTGAGTGAGTGAGTGAGTGAGTGAGTGAGTAAGTGAGTGAGTGGGTGAGTGAGAGAGTGGGTGAGTGAGTGAGATAGCGAGAGGGGCTGAGGGAGCGAGTGAGGTAATCAGTGAGTATGTTTTTTATATGACTCGATCTCAATGCCCCACTTGAGGGTCATGAGCCCCAGCTCACCAATAAGTAACAAATGAATGACAGAATGATTAGACGGTTGACTGAATGACAGACTGAGTAAAAGAATGACTGACTGTTAGACCTCTGAACAAGATCGTGTGGGTTGATGGTCATTCGGTACACAGAACCAGGGATCAAATACTGCCATCTTCCATTACTGTAGCTCAGTCAATAAAGAATACAGTCTAGTCATTAATTGCAGATACAGACAGTCAACCAGTCGTTCGTAAAACTACTCTGTTTATTAATGTAAAAAGCTCTCAGCAATTAATGATAACTGCCAGAGAACTGTTCGTTGACTTTTCGAAGACACGTTTTCAAAAAAATAACTTGTTTGCTATTCGAACTAATTTGTGAGGACCTACATATGTATGAGTTAGACAATGTCTCCCGAGCCCGACGTCACAATCAACCCAATTAATAGACGCACATGGTTGGGGTAGGCGTTTTATTGCGTACCGTTGAAGACGATACCTCAGGGTACCTCATATTCAGGGTAGTGCAACTGCACTCCACCAAACTATTTATAAACATCTACAATAACTAGGTTAAATACATAAAATAGATAGATACAGTATGATCTTGTTGCATAAATACAAACATAATCGCTGTATTAGTCGTCCACCCATTAGCTCGTATACATCACATGTATCACTTATCACAACACAATGTGTCGCTGTCAGTTGGGGACGGTCAGTATTTTGATTGATAAACTGGTAGAAAAAAATCCACAAAATGTTTGGTCCCAACTAACAATGTTTTATATTCAGGATTTTAAAAAAATATGGTGAAATCACTGTATATAATCGTGAAACATCAGCTTGTTCCTCAATACGAGTGTTTGGCGACGAACAACGACTCGGCGGCGGCACTGGACGCATCCTCGCCTTCGTACTTGCCTTGGGCCGCCATACCGTTGGCCTGAAGTGACTGACTGACTTACTGACTGACTGACGGACTGATTGACTGACTGACTGACTGACCGACTGAATGACCAACCTTAGCACGGACAAACAGCGTCTTCTGAGCAGCCTCGATGTTTTCATCCTTACCACCCCATGCCTTGATCACACTGGCTTGAAGGGCACGACCGTAACTACAAGGCAATTACTACCATATTTTCGAGTACACAAACAAAATCAATAACAACAATACCACTAATTGAAACATAAGTAACAACAAAATCAACAACAATGACTACCTGAAGGTGAGTTTCCAGGGTTTCACGCCCGACGCGCGGTTGATTGCATTCAGGTTGGCCGTAGCGTCCAGTTCCGATTGACCACCCGACAAGAAGACAATACCTGGGACGTGAGTGAGTGAAGGAGTGATTGAGTGAGTAAGTGAGTGAGTAAATGAGTGAGTGAGTAAATGATTGAGTGAGTAAATGAGCAGAGATTATCCCATACTAAATACCCGATTGCTTGATATATAATAGTAGACAAGGTTGCACGTCAAGATTCATTTCAATGGAGTGACTGACTGACTGACCGGGCACAGCTGACGGCACGCCACGACGCAGGGCTGTTGCTGTAGCCTCACCAATCTGTTCGTGACTGTACTTCTTCGAACACGCCTGGCCAGGAGTGACCATGTTGGGCTGTAACCATTGTAAATTAATGACATTATCGACTGATCGACTGACTGACTGACTGACTGACTGACTGACTGACTGACTGACTGACTGACTGACTGACTGACTGACCTTCAGCAGTGTGCCCTCCAAATAGACATGATGATCGGCCAGCGCCTTGTACGTGTAGGCCAGCACCAACTCCGTTACCTTCTGGCAACGTTCCAAGTCGTGCTCACCATCGCACAGCACCTCGGGCTCAACGATTGGCACGAGTCCGTTCTGTGTGAATAATTGGAGTGAGTGAGTAAGTTATGGAGTTGAATGAGTCCGTTTCAGTTAGATGAGTGGCTGAATGAGCATGAGTAGAGTGTGAGCGGATTTCAGTGAAAGATTGAAAAACGTGGTGTTCATATGTGAGTGAGTGAGTGAGTGAGTGAGTGAGTGAATATATAAATGAATAAAATATGTGAAGTAGTAGTACCTGTTGGCAAATGCTGGCATAGCGCGCCAGTACATTGGCATTTTCGAGCATGCCCAAATGGCTGGGCGTCTGTGAGCCAATGTTGAGTACGCAACGCCATTTGGCGAATCGGGCGCCGTCCTTGTAGTACTGGGCACAGCGCTGGTTCAGATCGTCCAGACCTGCAAGTGCACCTTTCAACTAAAAATCATAGAACACAAAACTTTTTCACTGGGACTTTTTCATTACTCAAGCCATCAAGGCACGAAAATACTATATCAGAACGGTGTTTTTGTAATGGCCAGAGAAGACGGCAGAAAACGCATGTCTCAAGTCAGGTTTCAAATTTATAGGACCACCAGCGTCGCTTCGCACTAGATTAGATAGGCAAGTGTTGCCACAATGTTTTCAGAGGATCAATTTGATTTTGTTTGATATACATTATGTATGCATGGCTAGTAATCTAATTTCAACTGAAATTCAGATTTCAAGGGAATAAAATAATGAATAGGTCAATAGGTGAAAGATGGCCAACCCTGAGTGGTGCTCTCGCCAATGGTACCAGCCAAGGGCACGACACCCTTGTCTACCTTGATGCCGGGAATGATACCAGCATCATTGAGCACCTGCACGAATGTACGACCATCATCAGCCTTCTGATACACGGTTTCGTGGAACAGGATCACACCTGAAGGTAGATTGTTAGGTAAGATCAGTAGTTCTAGTACTGCTGCTGCCTGATGTTCATTCACAGGTTCACGGGTTGCGCGAATTGATTAGTTGATGAGTAATGAGTGAGTGAGTGAGTGAGTGAATGATTGAGTAATTGAATACACGGTGTTAGTACATTAACTAGTAAGTTATTACCAATTGGTTAGTGACAGATTGAACAAAAACGTTCGATTCCTACCGGAAATGTGCGTGGCCAAGGTTTTGGGTGCAGTGAAAAGCAGCTGGCGGTATTTGCGTCGATTGTCTTCCGTGTTCTCCAGGTTGATCGCCGTCAAACGTTTGCCCATCGTGCCTGCAAAACATAAGTTTGATTCAGACCCAAGCACTCACTCACTCACTTACTCACTCCTTCAACTCACTTACCGACTCACTCACTTACTACCTCACTCACGCACTCACTCGTTCACTCACTCACTCCCTCAATTCACTCACCGACTCTCTCACTCACGCACTCACTCACTTACTCACTCACTCACTCACTCACTCATTGACTCACTCACCAGTTGACTCATCGGCCGCGAGCAGACCCTTGCCATCAGCGACGATGGCCTTGGCGGTGGCTCTAAGTTCAGCCTCCTTCTCCGGAGTCAGGTACTGCGAGTAAGATGCCATTATGTTGATTATTTTGGGTTGTGAGTCGAGTGACTCTCGAAGATGAAGCAGTGCTTTCAGGGTGGACGACGAACAGCGATTGGACCCTGTAACGCTAATGTTTCAGTAGAGATTATCTGGTTGCCGGTTTTCATTCTTCTCCAGAGTTCGACATTATAAAAAATATTGACTGCTCGTATTTTAATACACCATAGTACTGAACACAACAAAAAAATTTATTGGAAAAAGTTGATCTGTCGGTAACGTCTGGTTTAACGGAAAGACGTCTGAAGCGGAAAGTCGAATTTTGGATCAATATTCACCAATATAGAATACCTCACAACTTCCACCAACGCAAAACGTGCAAAACAGCCTAATATTATTGTCTCACCGCATCAGTCGACCCGAGTTAATGCAGTTAGATAGAGTAGAGCATAATGCTTAACTCGGGTCGGCTCCGTCTCTCACCGCGTTTCGATAATATCATTACTATCAGTTGTTTACCAACGTCCGAACGTATGTATAGATACACATATAAGCAACACAGGCTATCCAGGGTTTCTTGTTATGTGGTCAGTTTTTGGCGCACAGTTTGAATTCAAATCTGTGTGTAAGTTTATCTATGGAAAGTCTTGTTCAATTTGACATTCAGACAACTTTCGAACATGACACTTAGTTCACAAGTTATTTTGAACAATCTATAAAATGTGTATCTGAGCGCCGTTACTGATTCAATGTCATAAAACGGTATTATGCCTGTACATTATCGTCTGTCACGTGTTGTTTTCCGGTGGCCGTCGGTTTTGCGGAACTGGTTGTTCTCTGCTGAACGATCTGGGTGACAGATATACCAGAGTTACATTGAAAATCATGTGCTCGTTGGCAGTAACACCCTTTTTGTTTGGAGTGAGAGCATTAAATGGGGATAAAATAAATTTGTTGTCGATTCGAAGATTGCGTTTTCGCAACAATGGCCGGCAATTAAAGTTCTATTTTTATGGAACGTAAACGCTACTACTTTTGGATAAATCGGTCCCACATTAAGCAGGCTCAAAGTGAATTATCATGCATTGCTGACGCAGAATCTTTCCATTAATATCTATGCTAATGACGACTTTATTTGAATCCTTGACCGGACGTTGATTACGTAAATACTGTATTTCACTGTACGTCAGAAACTTGCCACGTACACAAAGATTATTTGAGAGATATCGAAACTTCTCCGGATATAATTTTTTAGTCAAACCAAGAAAGTTCTTGTGGGTTCTTTGAAGTTTTGGGGAATGTAAAGTGTATGGATTACTTATTTCCACCCGCCATAAGACGTCATCCATAATGTGCACTGCACCGTAGTTATAAATTTACCAACTTATTGCCCTATTGACTGATTACCTTACTGTGCTGATAATAAAATCACAAAATTTTATTGCAAACTGTATAAAAAGTTGATACGGATTACAAGAAAATTGCATATTCAATATGATATTATGGAATGGCAAGACTTCAACGAGGCAAGATGATGTAAAGAGGCAGTGTTAAGTGAATATGAAATGAGCAGATAATAAAAACATCTGGTGAATCATGAAAAACCATCCGGTAAGTCAAGTTAATGAATACATAAAGTAAAGTAAACAATGCGGTTCCAAATCCAACAAGTTCCGGTCATTTCACCAGATAAACAAAGACACATAACAGGAACGAATAAGCATAAAACGTTTATCAGAAGTCAAGAAATATTTGATTTTATCGATACGAATCAGATCATTATCGGTTTGATAATCTTCACTTCATTCATTATTTCCTTCTTCATCTGAATCCATTTTGAGCGCCGTGAACATCTTACGGGCCTGCAATTCAGTAGAATCATCGTATGGGTGGGACTTAGAAATCATTATCACATCAACAATCAGAATAGAACATCACCAGAATACAACAATAACAACAACAGCAACAACAACAGCAACATCAAGCAACAACAACCACAACAACGGTGAAAAAATACAACCAACGGTTTTGATATCTTTCTGTTGCATGGTTGTGAGACTGGCGGCCAGTGCCACGACGTCTTGAGTTGTCCGATCCTGGATCTGACTCAGATGCTGGCGGCACTCAGTCGCATCTTCTGTAACCAACCATATTAATTATCCAGAGTTTATTAACTCAAAATCTGGCGTCTAAACCTCAAGACAGTGATTAAGTTTTTGGCGCGCGTTCGGGTTTTTAGTTTCCGCTGTTCACGTTAAATTTGCACAACAGCCTGATCCCATAAGCGAAATTCATTTCACTTTTAGAAGAAGTTGACAGTTCGAGTTTTTGACCAAGCTATAAAAACTTAAGGTGAAGTAATCTAATTTCACAAAGACAATCAGTCTACCGTAATTCAATGTAACAAACTACTAAAACTGTTTCTTCAGTTTCAGACCTGAAACATCATTTTCTAAAACCCAACCATCCAGTAAATAGCATTTGGCCATGAGAAAGTGCAATCGGTCATCGCTGTCCACGGTCAGTTTCTGAGCCATTTGCAGGTACTGAAGGGCTGTGCTGAGGTGATGGTGCCTGCTGAAATATAATATCAGAAACTAAAATCAACCGTTTTTATCAGTCAACTAAACAATTTATGATGTGAATTCCAACCAAAAGTCAACAATAAATATGTTGTTACCTGTTATTCGGCTGGTCAGCAGCTTCAGCCAGTCGCATCTCACATACGGCCAGGTTACGGTACAGAGTCAACAGCTCGCACTGAAACAATCGCTAGAACAAAACTAGAGCTAACAACCGCTAGGTAGGTGAAAGTGCATTAACATCAAATACACCACAACTATCAAATAAACAACAATAGCATCTGAAATAGCAAACTTTGTGAAGCGTAAAACAAGGGATAATGCAATAAGACAAACGATAGCCAACCTTGAACTCGTCATTCAAGTTTGCCATCTGAATCTGTTCCACGCAGTCTTTATACAGACTTCGAGCGATCAGGTAGTCGCGATCGGCAAAGCTTTCCTTGGCCGCCGTCTTCTTCGAATTAACGTACATGCTGGTCTGAAACGAATTGTTCTCTCGTTTCTCTGGTTGGTTGTGTTTGTGTGTATGGACAAAAACTGTTCTACTGAAGCAGCAGTAAAAAAACCAGTAAAATTATTATAATAAGATACATAAGAACATAGAACTTTAGTCCATATAGGAGGGTAATCACTGGAACATAAATAAATAAACCCTCATTAGATAAAAATGGAACCTGCGCCTTGGTAGCATTTCGTCGTCGCTCATCGTCACACGTATCCATCACCTGCACATCCTCCCTGACCTGCATCACCTTGAGCTCGTACAGCAGCCAGCCAGTCAGACGAGTCTTCTGCTCACCCGTCCCAAACAGCGAGTCACCTAAACACATTTCCAAATGAGAATCGTATTATAAACACAACGTTTTTAATACAAATTATCACAGCCTACGCATCGCAGAAAAACTATGCTCAGAATCTCCCCATTCAACATTCACACAGCAGCACACTCACACATTGTCTCAAATTTATAGATAAGCATAAGTCATTCTCATACAAAATATCAAATGTTGGTATGCGATTGATAAAAATTAAGTGAATGGACAATTGTATAGTGGGACTGAGACATACATGCATTCTGCCGATGTCGAATGATGACGTCACAGAGTTCATCCTGACGACAGTACAGCAGCGCTTCGTTCAGGTCGTGCAACAGAGGCGTGCTCTGGTGCGAGTCGCACAGTCTGCAACATGCAACAAAGTGGCAAACTACAACAACAGTGACAAGCAACCATAACAACAGGGCCAAACAACAACAACAGAGACAAACAAAAACAATGACAAGCTACAACAGCAACAGACATTGGCAAACAACAACCGTAGTATAGCGCAACATCATCAGCTACCGTATCGGCGATTGCAATACAACAATAGAATAGCTATTGGTAACACTCAACATAAGCAAACCAAAAAATTAACGACAACCAACCAGAATAAAACCACGACAGAACAACGAATCACACCTGATTTTCGTGGGTTTCTTGCGGACGTAGGACGAATCAAACGGCAGTTCATTGCCCTGCTGATAAGCCTGATAATGGAAGGTGATCATCTGACCAGGCAGCAGTGCCTTGCTACCTCGCTTGATCGTGTACTTGAAGACGGACTCGGGTTTGGTACTGCAGTAACATAACAAACATGTGTACCATAACAAGCATGTGTAAAATAACAATTACGTGTAACATAAAAATCACGTGCAGTCTAATCAACCTCCCAGAAAACAAAGTCTACAATACGGCATTCATTACATCGAAATCTCAGATTAAGTACGCAGCTACATATTCAGGACGCAATTCTTTTCATACTGAACAATGCAAGAGTGCGGTATGATTCAACCTCAACGATACATCCTGCATCCTCGAACGTCTGTAAGCATCCAGATCGGTGAATCTGTTGGAGATCAGTGCCAGCTTGCGCTCCAGTTTCGTATCGTGGTAATAACGGGGTACGGTTCGCAGACGTGGTTGGTTGGCACAATCGTCCACGGCATCTTTGTCCGTCTGGTCGAACAGATCGTCGTACGTGATGAAATCCGCATCGAATTCCTGTAGATTTTTGCCGGATTTAACATGGAAAACATACAGCGGGGAAGACACACACGAACACCATTTATCGACAACCAACCAGCTTCAGTCGAGTGAGAACGGAAAACTTGTTTTCCTAAGTTATATAAAGATTTACACTGAAAGCCCGCTAACTGTAACCGAATAACATGAAATATAAAAGTTGGAAGAGCCAGCGTAACTCATAAAAACTTGGTAGCTGTTGCAAAAAGAAACTGGAGTGTTAAGGTGAAGTGTGATTGTCAGGTAGTTAGTGATTTCATAATGTGATGGTTTTGTTAGTGTTACTATGCTTGGTAATCCAATAATCATTTTATTAATGATTTTAATTTATTATTATAAGTAAGATATCTCTACCTGCAACTCGGAAGTTGTATCCCTTGGCACGCCATCACGCACATTTGAATGTAGACTTTGGCGCAGGGAACGAGTGAACGTGCTCGAATGCATCGCGTTACCTCGACAACTAAAAACTGGGGTGCAAAAAAACAAGATCGGACATGGAACCCATAAATTAAATGAAAGTAATGCAGATAATATGAGGTCAAAGTGTGCTGTTCAGGGTGCGATAAAGCGTGAATTTTTATCGTGAAATGTGAAAATCAAGTCCATTCCCATGCAAAACCAAACAAGTGGAACGTAATGGACGGTGCAAAGAAACACAGAAGTAGCCAGTGCGAAAGCAAATGAAATAGTAGCAAAGCACAGCAGACGTGAGTATGAAACTCATTGGTTCATCCTATTATCTACATTGCAACAACATTCTATTTCATTTTTCACTTTATTTCACAATTTAGATTATTATAAAACTAAATAACAGGTACAAAAAATCATAGATTCAAAGAACAATCAAATTTACACGTATTCATCTCGTACAAAAAATATGCACAAGCCCGCGACTGAATGAAAAAGAACAAGCTTGTTTTATCACGAGAATTATAAACGAAACCACTAACAAAAAAGCATCCTCAACGCAATATTATCATCCAACTTCATAGCTTAGTAAAAGTTCAAAACTTTTCTTACGTTTTCCACAAATGGATAGTAAACGGGTCCTACAAATACAGATAGGTAAATTTTTTGATTGATATGACGATTTTCTATGAAACAATAGAGTATCATCAAAAATGTAATCATGTTCTCGCATAAATTTTCAGTTTGGCTACGACTTATCATCCCGTATTATTTATTAATACAATCAATCGGAATCTTCGTCATCCGATGATACAACGGCAGTCTTTCGTTTTGACGGCTTGGCTGGCGAAGAACCGACCTCTGCGTCGGAACCACTCGCATTTGAGCCACCCTGTAATCACATAAACTATCAACCAAAATCACACAACAAGCATTTTATGCATTATGTTTATCAATAACAGAATTAGGACCAGACAGGTTCTACACAGGTAATGAAAACTTGATGAGTTCGGGGAAGAAGCTCCATTATTATGAAAACTAGAGAAATCGGTGAGCAATGATCCGAATTACATTTATTTACAATTATTGGGTTATTATTACAATAACACTAATTATTACTATGCGACGAACCTTCGGACTGGCTGCCGGTGCCTCATCACCCGACCCCTTATCACTGGCTGCCGCTGACTTCTCTGAATCGGATGCCGCAGCGGGTCGACTCTGCTCAGCGTCACTGCCGGAGCCCGCTGAATTGGCGGCAGCCTCGTCCTGTAAACACGAACTCGTAGAAAATAGATCACCTCATTGACAATAGTTATAACGTTGCAAACTAACAAGAACACGAACACCGCCACAACAACAACACCAAAAACAACTGCAACAACAATAACAACATCAACTGCAACAATAACAACAACAACGGGTGCAACAACAACAACAACAAAAACAACAAGAACAAGAACAACAACTACAACAACAACATACCTGATCACTGGAGTCACTGGCCACGGCCGCCCGTTTCCTCGACTGTTTGGGCGAGGGTCGACGTCGGCCCTTGGCATTGGCCTTGTTGCGTTGCCGATTTCCGCCACCTACATAAATAGGCATCGTTGTTAAAAAGACAATCCGAGACATGAATTCGGTATCCGGCTTTTAAGAGTCTAAGAACAATAGATGAGATATCAGGAGTTGTTGCATGTATCAACTACTTGGCAGTTGGCATGTATCCAGTAGCAGTCTGACGATTGACCAATAAAGCGATAATAATGATGAGAAGTACGAAAAAAACGTGTTTGTAAGCGACCAATAAAACAAAGAATGCCTTCTTTGCAGTGATAACCAACGTTTCGTGCGCGGTGCATCCGAATCCGAGCCGGATGCCGCCTTTTCAGAACCAGAATCTGATCCCCCACGAGCACCACCACCTCCACCCGAACCAGATGCCGAATCCGAGTCACTCGATGCCCTGACTGGCGCCGGCTTGGAACTTGTCGCATCATCGCTGAATAGAAACTCCATTTGATGGGTACAATTTGTGCCACAAACTGTTAGAACTAGCAGTGTTTCACAGTCGTATAACGAAATTTTTTTGTACTTTTCTGCAAAATTTAGCCAGGGATTGCGAAATAAGAAACAACAACCTAATCCAACCTGTCACTGTCCGCATCGGACCTGGCCGCCCGCCTAGCGTTATCGCCGGACGAACTGTCGCTGTCGTCCACAAATTCACGCGATTTTACTGAAATAGATAAGAAATTTTTAACTAAATGAAGAAGTTTGTGAAAAACTTATGGTAAACGAAATCCGCAGATTGCCGAATTTTCAATCACATATCCCATTTTTTACGATACCAAGGTTAAGAATTACTAAACGTTTCATCAGTTTGGTTTGCTTACTCAAAACTGCCAATATTTTTCCGTCATTGAAAATCTTTTTTTTTCAAATATTTCTCTTTTATTCTACTAATTAATACAAAACAGACTCATTTTCAAATTAAAGTGCACCAACTCTTGGCCATCTGCTTGGCACTGAGCGCCGGTTCTTCGGCCACCTGCTTCTTCTTCTTTGAGCGTTTGCGTTCGATTATCGCATCGTCGTCCGAGCTCTTCTCCGACGGACTGTCTTCTTCCACGTCGGATTGACCTTCTTCGCTGAAATATAATGATCATTGATCATGCAATTACGAGCTTTGATTTGGATTTATATGAAACCAAATTTAAAACCATTGATTTCAAACTTATGCACGAACCATCACCAATTTTTTTCGGCTGTACGTGCTAATGATACAAGAGAGTGACCCACTCAGTAAACGACTACAACATGTCACCCTAGTCTCTAATAGTTAAATAACGGTTAACTGATAAACTAAAACAAACAAAATGCTTCTTTTTGGATCTGTTCCTTATGTTAGAACGGAGTAGCTGAGTGATCGGGTTAATATTCTTACTACGGTTTCCTTCATCTTTTCATCCATTCCAACTTTTATTTTAACCAACCGCCGTTTGGCGCGCTCCTCACGTCTTCGTTGTTTGGCCGCCTTGCGTTCCATGCGATCCTCCTTGCGACGTCGTTTGCGTTCCTTCTTCGACTCAAAGTCAAGATCATCCGAATCGTTGACAAAGTCCTCGTTGTCCCGACGTTTGCGGCCGCCGCCACCACCGCCCTAGAGTATAGGACAGTTTTCGATCATAAGTTCACTAAATCATACCGGAAACGGCCTATATTGAATAGCTCACAATTCGATAATCAACTAAATAACGCTCCCCAAACCATGAACGAAGAAATAAAATCCTACGGAATGATAAAGACCCAAGAAAACAAGAAACTGAAACCAACGCCGCCCCGTTTCTTCTTATCGTCATCGGCGACCTGCGGTATGTAGAGGATATCCTTGGTCTTTGCGATGAACTCTTGACGACGTTCGTGCAGTGCCTGCAGCTTGCTCTGGTGCTCTTCTTCTTGTTGACGCTGTAATCAGTGAGACTGTTATTCAGTCAGTCACTTAAGACAGTCAGACATCCCGAATTCTATTTCGAAATCAAAATTGAATATCAAGCAGAAGCACACAGCGAGATCGGTTTCTGACTTGAAATCGAAACAACCAAGCATGTAAAAGCCATCAGTTAGTTGATTTAGTTGTCAGTTGAGTCTAAATTCCAATTCAAAGTAAAAATAAAACGAATATTGAGATTGGTTGCCGATTCAAAACATGCTATCTTATTCGACTTCTGACTGACGGACTATAAATACAGGACCCTGATGCTGATCCACTGAATATCTATCACCCTCATATCTAAACACACCTGCAATTCCTTCCTCCTATTCTCAAGTGCTTCCTTCTCGGCCAACTGTTTCTGTCTGGCCACTCGTTCCTCCTCGTCCTTCCGCCTGGCCCGCTGCACGTGGTACTGAGCCTGCGACACCAGATCGTTGCACAGACGTGCCTCGGCCGCAGCCAGATTACGGTCGATGTGCTTGTGATGGGCCGCCGACGGCAGTTCCGTGTTCTTGTCGGCCAGGTGACGGAAGAAACTGCGAAAAGAACGATTTAGAGACTGGTTCTTCATTAATTAGAACAATTATTACCAATAGATCGCAAGACAATTACTGACTGGTATTGAAAATTTTAGTTGTATTCGTAATATCAACGTTGCCTAACAAGTATCACTTGCTGGCTTTATGTATGATCGAGAAACGTGAGATGATCCACCAAGACCAAGATGATCCATATAAATCTTACAATATTCAAGTGTGGATTATCTTGAGCATTTAATTAGACCTATTGTTTTATATTGAAGAGTATAAACATTATTAGCACTTACCCATTGGCCACTTTCAAGTCGGAAACGGCACTGAGCACTTGTCGAAGGCCGGACTTCTCGTCCTTGAGATTGTGCACGGCCAGATTCTTGAGCACGAACGCCGTATTGTACACAAGTAAAAGATCCTGCGGCGCTATTTGACGGGCCTGAAAAACCATAAACACAATAATTAAATCATTTTGGAAAATTATTGCTGTCATGACATGACAATATTAATAATTTAAGGCAAAAAAATCACCTGCCCATCCCATCTAAAAACTGTGACTCAATACAAAATTCTGAAATCAACAGAACAAGAAAAGGTGTAACCTTGAGCAGACAGTTTTTACATTCGTTGAGTTTGCCAGCACGGAAGTAGGCTCGAGCCAGATACAACAGCAGATCCACGTTGCGTTGCAGACCGAACTGACGCATACAGTTCTCGTACTGAAATCATATACTAACATTCAGTAATTTATATATTCAAAGTATAATAAAATCATACTCGTTCCCCAAAGAGTAAACCCAGCAGCTCTCAGTTTAATGTATCCACTTAATATGTTATATTTAACCTATCCTAGTCTAGGAAGTAGATGATTTCCATGTCAATTTCGTTGACTTTTTTTATCTTAAAATACAAAACCGTGTAATGAGTCCACTATTCCCTACTATTATTACAACTTTCATCCATATGAACGGTGTGACATTTCACTGAAACAAAATGTGATCTGAGTCTAACCATGGTAACAGCCGACACGTACTGTTTCTGTTCCACGTACACATGCGCAATGTTCATCCAGACGTCCGGGAACTCGGCGGTCGACTCGCGCACCTGCGCAAACACATCGCGCGACTCTTGTATGAATCCTTGAGTGGCCAGCACACAACCTGCAAAAGTTATTGATAAAAATCAGAAAAATTATTTAGAATTTCTGGAATGGACTTTGAATTTCTGAAACAGATTTTTTTGTCATGAAACATGTTTCCGCAACTTATTGCACGCGATAATGCAAGTTTTTACGAAAAAACGATTGATAGTGGTACATAATGAAGAACTAACACCAGAATAGATAATATGAAACCATTGGCGGACGAGCAGAAAACTTCAAAGGAAGAGGGAATCTCTACAAAGAGGGGGAATCGGCAGTATTCAGGCTCTTTTAGCTACACCGTAGGAAACAAATGCTACTTTTTGAAATCGGAAAAGAGGGCGAATTCCACTTTTCCCACCCCTTCTCGTCCGTTAGTGTATGAAACAAACCAATGCCATTGGCGGCCCAAATGTTGGAGGGTAGCATCTTCAGGGCCTTGGTGAACATCTGTAGCGCCCGGTCACGATGCCGTTTCTCCTACAACATAAGTTATATAAAACAACTTCCCTTCCCAAGCTAAGGCTTTATTAACCATCATTACAGCTACAATAACTCTTTGCATTTACATCATGATTATCTGCATAGAAAATAGTCCATAACTGAATTAGTGAAGTTAGAAAATGATTGCTGCAAACTTTTCCACCTTCACAACAACAAACTTGAATAGAAAAACAAACAACAGAGTAACATTCATTAACGATTTTCAATTAGATAATATCCAGGTGAGACCTCCTGATATTACCTTTTCCTTATCTCTAGTTGCAATGAATAGTGTTTCGAGCCAGACGTTGCCCAACGCCACCAGACTGTACGGGTCGTTCTGGTGATCGGGGAACTTAAGTACGTGCTCAAACTTCTTCTGCGCCGGCCCCCATTCATGCTTGGACATGTGCAGGTTGCCGATCAGCGTCCACGCATCCGCCGATGACTGATTCACTGATAATGCGTCCTAAAATTAAATTTTTTTATGATTAATAACTTAGTATTTTTCTTAGTGGCATTGCCAAGAAGTTTTATTGAAGTGATACTAAAAATCCTTACTAAGAAATTCTGTCAATTGAAGAACTAAAATACGAATTATTACTTCAAATGAATCGCAGAAAATCTACCTTGAAGAAGGAAGATGCATCGTAGATCTGACCCCGATCCCTGGCCAGACAGCCCAGTCTCAGATAGCAGTCAATGTACGACGGCCTGTCCTTGAGTATCGTTTTGTACAACGTCTCGGCCTGACTGTACAGACACAACGCTTCCTGCACTCGGCCCAGGTTGTACTTGACCGTAACCTGAACATAATAAACACGTGTTCAGTCATTTGCAATATGGGAATTACGCTTATTTCCTATCGAGATTTGAAAACAATTCTCACTGACCTGAAATTCAAAAAAATATTTGGGTAAACGAGTCAGTGCTTCAACAATGTTCCTGAGGAGCAGCTAAGCAATGATTGTTAAACATGATGGAATGAATGGAATGTATAAGTACGAACCTGACTCGCGGCCAACGCCAGTCGATGGTCTTCGCCGGTATCGTCATTGGCATTCTCCATTTCTGTCGTGATTTTGTTGAGTGCTTCCTGTAATGTAATAATGCGTCTCAGAAAAGGTTTTCGACATACTCTTGGATTAAGACAGGATTTCCGTCACATATATCTTTTATCCTGAAAAATAACCTCGCTAATAAAACTGGATTCCAACCTGAAACAACTCCTGTGCGGTATCGTAATTGCCCAACTGAAAATGGAGTGCGGCCATGTTGTTGGACAACTCGGATGGCAGGTCGTTCTCGTTGCCCAGGATGTTGATTAGCAGCTTGCGGGCCGTCTCGTAGGCCGATAGAGATTCCTGCGATTGAATAATAGTTAACAAGATAGAAACTGAGGTCATGATGCATGGTCGGGGGATCAACTCTCAGCTTTCAGCAAATCTTTACTGGTCTCTGAAATCCGGTGGTTATATAATCCTTGTGTAAAAATAAATCAGTCAGGTCTGTTGAAAATTTGATATAGCTTGATCGTAAACGGACCAGCGGGACATTGATGAACTAACACTACTACTTTCAAATTTGTTTTTTTAAATAACACGGCTCTAAAAAATTTCATGTTTTAATAAATTTTGGTAAAAATAAATACAATTATCAGGATTGGTGAGTACCGTAATCTAGGAGATGAATCATGGATATGAAGGAATATAATAATAAAACCGAGTGGAAAATTATAATCCGTCACTATTGTAGATAAAGTCAATCATTATTACTAGTTTGAAATTATTTTTCTTTGAATTTATTCATTTACTCGCATGTGAGTCAAACCAGTTACTGTATCACTTTGATGAGCTAAATATTTGCTCAAGCGCCAAAATTAATTTTATGAATTTTAAATTACTACCACGTCAAAATCTTTATTTCTCGCTTGCTCTTGCGTTTGATGAACCACGGATATAAAGTCTAATATTTCGACTATTAAAAAATATATGCACGGGAATGATCGAGTATTTATGCAAGGGTCGTTAATCTTCATGAATTTTCAAACTGCCATTTTGAATTGGCGCCAAAAATATTTCCCTGATGCATAAAAGTCTTACATTTATTGAGATGTTTCATCCCTTGGTGCGGAAAAGTTTTATCGAAAAAACGAAGTCAGAACTTGTCCGTTTACGATCAAGCTATACTAGGATAACCTCATTTTGTTAGTAAAATATCATTAGAATCTGGATGAGAATAGAACCATTACCGTAAGTTCTTACCCAAACTTCAATGTCTGTTACTAAGTTCCAGCCAGTTACGAAGGCATTAAGTCACCGCCTCTCTCTCTATTATTGAACTCCATGCCTATGAAGTCCCCAAATCTCCATTAATTAACCTGCAAGTCTACTTCTTCCAGCAACTGAGCGTATTCAATGTACACCTCCACATCGTCCTGACACATCTCGATCACCTTCTTCAGCATCTGTCTGGCCTGTTGTCGTCTGTCCTTCTGTTTGCTTTCAGACAGAACTTCAGCCGGTGGTTTGGCGGCGGCCGTGTGCGCGTACAGCGAGCTCAGAATCTTCATCGTTTCGTACGAATTGGGGAACTGCTTGTGTACCTTCTCAAAACACGAAATAGCCTGAAATGAAGATTATTAAGATTTTCGTGGTAAAATGTATCGCCTAATAATCAATAACGAGCTACTGGATAATTAACTAGGAATGAATGAATGTATGTACATGTGAATAGAGTAACGAACATTGGCATAATCGTCACGATAGATGTACATCTGACCGAGACCATAGAAGGGCAGCACAAAGGTGGCCGACGCAAATTGTGTGGCCTGAAGATAAAGATAATAACGTTAACATACATGACTATAAAACAGACATTGCGTATAACTGACCTGATAGTAATACTGGAATGCCTGATCATAGTCGTTCTGTGCATGAAATGCCCTGGCCAGCTGATAGCAGCTCTCGGCACGCATCGCCTCGTTTTCGGTCGAGTGGAACGCGTGCAACGACAGACTGGACACTTTCTCGTAGTCCTGCAAACAAAGTCGGAATATTATATTTTTATAACTTTTCATCCATTCAACTTTCATAGAAAAATGAATGATAGTGAAATGATTCAATAAATACTGAAAAAATTTGCACCTTTTTGAAAAAGAAATGATTGGCCAGATGGTTGAGCACCATGGGATTCTGTCGGCCCGAGTCGAGTGTATAGGCGCGACTCAGCAGTTGTACACCCTTGCGTATAGCTGCAATAACCAAATACAAAATTAGGTTTTCTATAAATTATATTTTGATAAAATAATGTTATTACCAAATCAAGGAAACATATACCAACAATCGGGCGAGTGCTGGTTTATCTCGAGTATGGCCAGACCGACCACGGCACCCACACAGTTCGCATCCAGCTCTATGGCACGTTCAAATGCCAGTCTGGAAACGGATTAAATGTTTCGATGTACAAGGGATAAAAAAAACAGAATATACAAAACAACGGAACAGCATGACAGCCAATTTAGAGAAAGACTGCTGACTGAATGATCCACTGTAAGCCGTCGTATAATGATATGATACCCACATGCAATGCGACCGAAGTTACCAAACTGTAAATCAAAACCGTAGAAAACGTGATCTCATACCAACTTAGCCTTGTCCAATTTGGCGAGTTTCACAAAGCAATGTCCCATGCCCAAACGTACGTCAGCCGGGCAATTTGGGTTGAATTTAAGTGCCTTCTTGTAGAAAAACAGGGCTCCTTTGTAGTCCTTTTTCTGGTAGGCGATGCAGGCCTTGCCCAGCAGAGCCGGAATGTTCAGCGGGGACTGCAAAAATCATATCAAATCAATAAATTAGTAATAATAATATCAGAAATTAAATGATTCTATCCTACTGTAAAATCGAGTGATTCTGTTAAATTTTCGAAAGCAAGATTTTTTTACTAACGACTAACTTTTAAAAATTAACTTATATCAACCAAATAGGGAATGCTAAAATTGATTAGTCACTACTGTGTTGTGTTACATAGCCTGATGCCTACGAACATTTCCCCTCTAAATAAGCTACAACATTAAACAAAACAAATGAAATTATCAATCCATAACTACCTGATTGATAACGAAATTGAACTGAGCATCGGCCTGTTCGAGCTTGTCACCTTCGAGCAGACAGAAATAGGCACGACCGAGCAGATGGTTCTGGTCGTACATGATGATCTTGTCGGCTGTTGTGTAAAGCAGAGTGGCCTTGGAGAACAGCTCACGTTTCGTGTCCTTTTGACGTTCTTTATGCGCCTTAAAATCAACAACCAATATAACGCAACTCTAGGTGACGAAAAACTCTAGACTATGATCAAGAGTGACTTTGTTTAACGGTTTAATGGATGGTTATTCTGAACTCTGAATAAATTGAGGATGAGCAGCAAGAGCCACTCAAAATAACATATGAAGTAGATATAATCGGATCAATTGGATTAGGTTTGGTTTTCCTAAATTTTTGAATACCTTGATAACCAACCTCATTAACATAATGTGCAGCCAGTATATCCAACGCAGCCATCTGATCATTCTCCACCCGTGCGTAGTCGAGCGATGCCTCCGAACCACTCGCTTCCAGAATTCGCACAAAGTTCTCAATCTCCGAATGTTTGTAGTATTCAATCTGAAACACATGAGATAAATGTGAAAAGAAGCCTTCGGTTATCTTTTCTGCACATTACGCTACCTACGACTTGTTAGTCGTTGTGTGCCCTCTCTTCGATACTTACACGCTGAATGAAAACATTGACAATTCGAAAAAGAAAACTAATCCAACAGGTAATTTACACAAAAAAGCTTGCCAAAAGTAACCAACAGCAATGCGCACCCAGATGTGCAGTGGTGGCTGCTCCTGTCTCAGAATGCCCATCACCTCCTCCCCGTCCGGCACTTCAGCAAAGTCCAGCTCAATCACCTGCATTATAAAATAACTGTCTTTAACGTGAAAAACTTATACTTGATTATTTCGTAGACCTTCACTTTTTTACTTGGACTTCTTCATTAACTGAAGGCTGAAGCCATAGAGGCACACGCACACTAATACCATATCAGAATGGTGTTCATACTTGAACGATTCTCACAAAGGTGCAATCAAATTCTGGACCTCATCCGGGGAATCCCTGAGCGGTATCTCGATGGTACTGCTACCGGACGGAACGGCGACCGTATCGTACGAAGTATCCATCATGATCCGCACACCTGTATTCACACAAATCTAACAAACTATTAAGCAAAACAATCTGATTAAAAAAAAACAAATCTACGTCTTGTTAGATCATAATATAAAGTTTATCGAAACCACAATAAGTGAACACAATTTATTTTCAACAGATAGGCTGAGGCACATTGCATCGTCAGTACGGCCGGACACCGTTGATCAAATAACCATATCCCGATTCAACCAATACCAACATTAGGTGGACTTTTATTAGAATATATTTCATATCAGTTGTATGTATATTAACCAGTAATGCCAATAATACAGTCAATTAATATTAATTATTATATCCAGCCAGTGCATCACGTTATGATACAGCATTTTGTAAAACTTGTACCTACATAGGTCAGGTAAAGTTGAACAAAAAAAATCACGACAATTATGGACAAGATAAAAGTAAGAATACAACCAATATTTGTAGAGGCGTTGAAAGATTCGAATTTGCAACTTACAAAGCAGTCTAGTAAATAGAAGCGAAAATAAAGGCAGAATGAAAATACATTACTACATACATTGTTTACCATCGAACATAATTGCAATAAAAGCCTATCACCGAAGAAAGAAGCAAAATATAATAAGTTGATATCAGCAGATAATAGTGACCACAATTTCTTATAAAGTTATGATTGAATGAGCAGAAAGCGCGGGTTAAAGTAAAATGTTAAGTGTTTCAAGGTGTGAAAATATGGAAACATTCTGCTGGTTACACATTCATTTATGGGCTAACACAATCTGGGCGTGAACAACAATTAAAAGTAACATTAAATAAGGTAGAACGTCGAGTCGGGCCAGTACGTAAAAAGAAAGTTAAATGAAAATTACTATCACATTTAAATCAAAATCAGTAGCTTACACACGGGAATAGTAATCAGTAGCTATAAAGCAAACCCTTAGTCTTTTTATGGTACATTTTTACATTATTTTCACAGAGTTGACAATTTTAACAATAAATGCTGCGTATCTACAGGAAGTCGATGCTGAGCATCAAAAAATCTCGGGTTGATATGACGAACAGAGCGACAATAATCTGTGTCCTTGTCTCGAACGATGTAAACTTTTGACTGTGTCACGTAAATTAGCATCTGTTGACTTAGTTGACGAGCTATTTGAAGTTGTTTGAGACGACTATTTGAGAATTGAATGGTAGAGCCGGAAAATAAACTGTGTCGCATCCGCATGTGCGAAAATACTAATCGTTCTACTAAATTAGACGTTAGCACATGCAAAAGGAAGGCTGTGCTTAATGGTCGATGCAACTTTTGTATGTTTGCATTTTTGGTAGAATAAATCCTGTGCGACACAATTTATTTTTATTGCTATACTATAGTTGACACTGCGGTGGTCACAAATCCATTTTGTACACGTACAACTGATTGTCCTGCGCAGTGAGCAGTGCGGTGTTTCCATCGATACCGGCCCATCGGGACGAGTAGCAGATGCGCGGCACATCACACGCATTCTTCACTGTATTACACGGTGCTATCGAACACAACAGCTCCGATGTACGCAGTGACCATCCTCGTACCGTGCCATCGTCAGATGCTGAAAACAAAGTACAGATACCATTTTGTGGATTGTGGTGTTTCAAAAAAATTAACCCAAATTTTTGTGAATGTAAACCATGTAACTAACAAAAGTTATCAGTCCAGGGCAATACCTAGCATTGGCTGGTCCTGGCTGTCCCGCCCGTCCCGCGTCCCGCAGCGAAAAGAGCAGGGTGTCCCGCAAAATTCGAAGTTTTGCGGAACACCCTTGGTAAATATCAACAATTTCACACGAAAAAAATATAAAATAAGCATTCATTGAAACCAAACTCTAAAATTTTCGCGCTACGCGCCTTTATCAAATCAATCTCTAATTTTGGCTCCGTATCACGTATGTAGCGTAAAGTGCTGACTTAACGAGCGGGCAATCGCCATTACTAACCATACAGGCATACAATCCTATCCTAGTAACGTCGTTTTTTTCCTAGTAAGGGTGTCCCGCAGAAGCATAAGATATGGTAACGAAGGGATGACATATTACCATAAGCTAAGCTTCTCCCTAAGAGAGGTGTCCCGCATATACAATCCTAACACCACTTTTTCTATAAGGGGTGTCCCGCAGAAGCTCAATGGATGGTAACGAAGGAATGGAATTCTAACGTTGATTTTCTCTATAAGGGTGTCCCGCAGAAACTCAAAGAGATTGTAACAAAAACAAACGGAAATCTTAACGTCACTTTCCCATATGAGGGATGTAACGCAGAAGCTTAAGATATAGTAAGAAGGAAAAAATCCAAGCTCTAATCCCACTTTTTTAAGACCGTCTAACAGGCTTGAGAAGCTCAATGTCATTTATCCTTCTTATCCCCAGCTAGTGTTAACATCAAATTTTCTGTCAAAACTTCGAATGTTCGTGAAATCGTCAAATTGTTCGGCGCCACTCGGTGCAAACAGTTTCGGCTCGATCGGCTTTAATACAGAGCAGAGAAACTAAAAACGTCGAAATTTAGGCGCTACGCGTCAACCGTTCTCGGGATTCCATTGAGCTTGATATGCGTAGTAGCAAGGATAAAATCATCTTTTCCGGCGCTTCGCGCTATCCATTTTTGGACCCTAAACTCCGGCTTATAAAACCGAATACTACTGTTGATAACGGCAATTTTTTTAAATTACTTTCAATTAAATCACAAGCTTTCAAGACACGCCTTTAATACAAAGCAGTGGTACAGAAAACGTAAAAATATCGGCGCTACGCGCCATCCATTCTTCGTCTTCTATATCAGGTTTATGAAATCCAGCACTAGTGCTGAGGAGAACGTTAAATTTTTGGCGCCACCTGCAATTAAACCTCAAGCTTTCAAGACACGCTTCTAATACAAAGCAGTAGTGCTGAAAACGTCAATTTTTTTGCGCGTAGCGCAACTTGTTCTCGGATTTTAGACAAAGCAGTAATGCTAAAGAACCTGAAAATTTTGGCGCTATGCGCCATTTTTTTCGGCCTTTTCAAATAGATTCCTAAAACCGAGCACCAATGCTAAGAACATCAATTTTTCGATGGCAATTCAAATCGATTCTCGGACTTTAAAGACACTTCTCCAATACAACACAGTATTACCAGAAACGTCAAAATTTTGGGGCCACCCGCCATCTGTTTTTGGGCTTTTGAGAGGTTTCTAAAGTCGAGCACCAATGCTAAAAACACCAAATTTTCAGTGCTACTTACAATCAATTCTCGGGTTTTCAAGACATCTTCAATACAAAGCAGTAATACTAGAAACGTCAAAATTTTGGCGCTACGCGCCATCCGTTCTTGATCTTTCAAAGTACGTCATTAATACATACAAAGCAGCGCAGCTGAATATAAATTCTGGAACCTGAAGTTTCCGTTGCCCCAAGCCATAATTTTCCAAGCTTTCATGTCTCATATACAAAGAAAAAAACTGACTTTTCAACATGCTATGAGCATATGAAAAAATTGTACCTCAGAAGCATGAATGGTAGGGAAGGGGTGTCCCGCAAAATTTTTGGTGTGGATAGGTTCGGGACAGCCAAAATCTGATCCATTGCCCTGGTCTGAAAGTTATAGTCTCATTTGCCATTAGAGCTAATTATCTACTATCTGCAGAATTCTTACAACAGTTTTCATGATTGAAATAATCGCAACTGAGTTCCACTTCTACCCTATTTCCCTTGCTAAACGAAGTATTTCGAATAGGATCTTCCTTATCAGATGAATTATATTAATCTGATTTATAGCAAACAGACCAACCAGCAAACAAATAGTTCTGATCTGGATCGACGGCGTGCGGCAGCTTCCAGGCGCTGTTCTTGTGGCCGTGGAACTGGTGCAGAATACGATTCATGCGCAAATCCCATTGGTACATCTGAATGTACAACAATAGAATTGTTATACTATCCAAAGAAAAAATCTTGTCCATCCAATCATTCCATTTACGGCTTGCGACCAATGGATAGTTGATAAGCACTGCTAATGCAACAAAAAATAACCAACAACCAAAGACCAAAAAAGATAAATTCAGCTGTCTTGAAAACAAAGCAAAACAGAAAGAAAAAAACATGCAGAAAAATAGCCAACATTTCCATACAGATCACTACCGATCATGTAATCGGCATCAGGCATGAGGTGTATCCACTCGGTGCTGCACTGGGGCATGGATCGCACTATGTGATGTGCCGGCAGTCGCAGATCGCAGCATAACGTGTCCGAACCACGCAGACCAACGAACAATAAATTGCCATCCTGCAGTTTGAAACAAAAATTGAAAGAAAAACTTACAACCACCATCCTAAAATTAAATTTTTCCCAAATGAGTTTAACAATCAAATGTAATCAATCAAGTTATGCTTGACTATGTACATGAATTTATTATGGTTCATTGCAGCTTTGAGAATTTCACAATAGAAGCCCAAGACTACCTACAAGTACAGACATAGACATACGAAAGTGAAAAGACAAATGTGTTCCTAATTACTACTCCGAGTAACCTTGGAGAACTTTTCAGTGAGCACGCGCTTGTGTCTGGTTGAGAGCTTGAAGTCCTTTTCAGACTGCACGTCCACAATCAGACTGGCCGTATCCAGGCCCAGTGCCACGCGCATCTGCGCCGAATTCCAGGCACATGCGGTCACGCCTTGTCTGAAAATAAACACAAACATTGCAGATACAAAACATTCTTATTGGTTTGAGTTCAAGTTTAAAGGAAATTTTACAAGAAAAGTTATCACAACAAGTACAACTCATCATATATATAAGCCTAAACCTAAGAGAGATTATAGTAAAAGATATCCGAAGATAAGTGAAAACATTCAAAACAATATTTGAAAAAAAGCACTAAATAATGTTTCATTATCGAGAGAACCTGAAAGCGCGTTATGTACGCATAGAATGCGATTGCACCACACCAGTGCGTACTAATAAAACATAAGGATGCAACATGTAACAATCTACTATTGCACCATACTTGTACGCAGAATGTTTGTCAGACAAATAGCAGGTAACGCGAGAATCGAACCAGTCGAGCCAAGGCACGCGCCATCCAACCCAAACACACGCAGGCCGGACTCCTCCCCGAGTCCGATCAATCTCATGTGAGCCCACAGCATATGACTCGATACCTTGACAGGTGTTCATGTACGCCTATCAGGATTCGGGCGCGCGCCAATTCGATACTCGACAAATTTTTTGCAAGCGGATGAGAGAACAACGAAATAATTATCAACCGTTTAGCTTCAGGGAAGTGTCTGGTCTTATAGAATTGAATTTTAGTAAGACAGTGATAAAGTGACATCTAAACTGAAAACAATTACTATTATTTAACTGAAACCGAACGGTTCCAGAAACCAAAAATTTCTACTCAAAACGTTGCTGTACTTACCCGAGTGTCCAATGAATGTTGTAAATGGGCGAGTAGTAGTTGTCGGTGTGTTCCTCACAACTCAGATCGGGCACCGGCTGCAGGAACACCCGACTGCCGCATTCGGGCAACGGGGGATTCGTCACGTACAGCACACACGTCACGCTTTTGTCCACTGGCGCCTTAAAAATTTATAATAATATTAATTTTCCAACTGACGCATATTTCTGTAGTTTTTATCGTTAACTCACCTGACAAAAGTCGACGACTGCGGGATCAAACGCGTAGATGTAGTGCTCGGTGGGCGCAAACTTCAAATCTGCAAATAACAACATTTCAAGGGTCAACATTAAACATGAAAAAATTCCGTCAAACGGTAAAAAATAACCGCATTTGTAATGAAAACAACAATCACCATCACCAACCCGAATTGGTGCACTGCTCGACGTCCCGCTTTTTGTCCACCTCTTGTTCAGCATTGAGGCACATGATTCTGGCACACGCTTCCCGTGCCCACGGTGTGTTCAGTTTCCATGAACCGATCACCGTCTTTCCGTCCGCGGCGCATTCCAGAAATTGACAACCTAAATATGATAAAACGGTTAACTGAAACATGTGGGGGTGTATGGTACCTGACCTGTAGCTCATATTATCAAACTCGTGACATACTCTATCCATTAATTGACAACACTTGAATGATCATAACCACTTAAATACATGTACTGCAGCTGTTGCATGTTAACTCGTCCAAAGAAATGATTTCTAATACCGAAATACCTTGACCAGCACCCAGCCTATATAACCAAAAACCAACCGTGCAAGGGTTCATCAGGATGGTTGGGCAACGCCTCGTGCACTGAACTCGGTTTTGTGGCACACGAGCGAAGGCGGAGATCGCTGATTCTGGTCGACAGATCAGTTCGACTTCGTCCAATGCCCGGTCGACCACCCATTTGCCGATCGACCAGCATCCGGCCGATAGGTGGGTGTTGCACGAGTTTGTCTGATAGAACCTGCTGCTCGTTAAGCACTTGAGCATGGCTGGCCGTCACCAACTGCAAAACAAACCAATAACCATCATTACATTCAGCACTGAAAACATGTTTATGGGTGAGATGTCTGCTGGTGAAAATTGCTTAGGTGGGTTACTGTAGTGTATTTGTAAGTTGAAGTTAAAGTAACTTAATTGTCTCGACCCTGCCATACAAGAGTGTAACGGGAAGAAGATTTAGGCTATTTTACCAACACCCTAAGAAACAAACTGCCTCTTCAACTCACTAAGAAGAGTCCGACCTGTTTTAGTCTTTGTTGTTCATCTCCAAAGCACTCAGCCGCCGGCGTGCACACCTGATCAACGGCCCGTCTAAAGTACTTCTTGCGAATCGGGTCCCAGTAGAAGCCGGGGATTTCAAGCGACGTAGAATTATTGGGACCTGCCGATGTGGTTGACGATGAGACGTCATTCGCCGAAGCGGCCGATGAAACTGTGCTGGGTGGTTCGGAGGTATCCATATCTGTTGTTGTAGTTTCTGCAAACGAATAAACGTTTGAATAACTTTATTTCAACCGAAAATCGACTTGATGAACGGTAAGTAAATCAGTTAAGACTGTCGGTGGCTGGAACTCGATACTAAAGTTGGAGTGGCATGTCAGTTAGCAGAGACAACCACTCGACATCCAACGTGTAGGATTCACTTCACAGTTGGTGGAACTGAGTTCACAAACAAACCATTTCGTGTAGATGACTCCGAATGACTGTTGCGATTATGCTGATGACGCCGTCGATTTCGAGAGCGAACCGCAGGGAAGTTGTTTAAGTATTGAGGCTGTTGGTGCTGTTGATTGGTGTTGGGTGGAAACGCATACGAATGATGCAATGATTGTGGGTCTGGAAATTAGGATAGGTTGCAGCCTTAAATATTAATGATTACTCTCGTTTTTGTTTTTTAAAGTGTTAACAAAAACACAGGGCATTTAGTTTGCATGGCGACATCGGAAAACGACTCCATCAACTTGGTCTTGGCTACATATTGATAGCCTAATCACAACATCGAGAGATTTTTTAGTAACACAACAAGCAGCAAATAACCAACCCATTCGATGACTATTCTGATACGCCGCCTGCTCGTTGTTAGTTTAGTTTAGTTTTATAGTTTAGTTTTATTCGTGGTCAGTATAAGTGTCATGGGTATATATGCATATGCATTTTATGAATTGAGAATTGAGAGTGTGTGAAACAGGACCAGAGTTTAAGCTACGTTGTTCCGCATCATGGCGTGGTTGTTCGTATAATCGACGACCGGTCGATGCGAAGTTGATGGGTTCTGGTAACCCGCAGACCCAACATTTGCATTCGCAAAGCCCGCTGTGCCCCAATTTCTCGGTAAACCTGTTCTGCAACACCAAAATTGTCGACAACACCAAAATCG
>OZ038442.1:23204435-23278280 GCA_964036265.1 Daptonema setosum
CCAACCTAATGTTTTTTTGCGATTCACGCGCGAGTATCGCAGAAAATCGCAAAAGAAGTATGAACAGCGCCTTACACAGTACACCATGTGGTGACGATGATTGATGTGCGGGTACTAATTTTCTGGCCTTTTGGGCAATATTTTTGCGTGCAGTAACAACATACGGGCTAATAAACGTGTATTATTGTAATGCATTCTACCCACAACGCATTCCAAAAGCACGTTTACTCTGCATGATTCTCAAAAATCATACGATTATCCAGCCGTTATTCCAGTTTTTCTACTCCACAGCCCTTCTATAATACTTACTGCCCTTTTTTATTGCTGTGTTGAATGAATCAGTGCCGTAATACAGTCGAGCTGATCCATGCATCTGCTGTGCAAACTATAACATGACCATCCAATAAATAATGCCTATGAACATAGCCATTGGCCCACGGGCATTGTATTCCACGGCTTATAGCCGTTGGTTGGTTATACACCCACTCGCCAACCGACAACGTTGAACAAAGCTCGCTAATTGTTGTTGCACTTTTTTCTGCAACATTTGAGAACTTTTCGGAGTTCTGGCCGATTTAGCCAATTCAGCGGATTTTTCGTGCAGACATAGGCGAACTGAAGGCTTCAAAGAAATGTTTTTCAGCATGTCATTGAGATGTCATTTCTTTAAGACACATGTCGAACACGTGTTGCAAACCCAGTGCTATGAGCTTTGTTGGTACAAACATAAACTTTTCTCCGCTCCAACTATGCCATGTCCTGTGCACCTGTTATGATTTTTTTTATTAATTAGAGTATTCATAAGCTAATGAAGCATTGTATTCATGATTATTTTCTTGAATAAGTTGCATTTTCCTTTTTCGTTCCATGACTAATTAGAGCCCATTGAATTATTGATGCCCAATATTTCCATTACTCATAGTATTTCTTATTTCCACTGTTAACCCTCCACCAAAATTTTTCAATAATCTATATTGTTCACGCGATAATTATTTGTTCACGTGATCAAATTCAGGTCTCTGTCCAGTAATTCCAACCAAAACAGTAATACAGGTACAGTGAAGGTAGTATGATATTGGCCTTTATTGATACCATTGGCCATAAAACCATGCAGCAGGTAATATTGGACTTGGTGCAGTGAATTGTATGCTCCGGTGCCCTTTACATACATAGTTGGCTGGATGCATGCATGTAAGCAAGTACAAGGTACATTCAGTAGAATAAACAGTCACTTCGATTACAATATAGAAGCAAACTGTAGGTAAACTGTTTTGGTTTTAACCTGATTTGCTATTTTTTCGTTCGTAAATGGAGCGAGTGGAAAAACAATAAACATATTTCTAACCGTAATTACCTTTTGTACACCCTGTACAAAAGCAACGTCATTATGGCAGGTTTTAGCACCATCGACCAGGTCATGTACCATACCTTAAGCGGACGAGTGAGGAACACAAAAGTGGAATTTTCCCCTTTTTGGCAATGTCAAAATGTAAATTTCAGTCTATAAGGTGTAGTTAAAATAGCCACAAAACTGCAGTTTCCCCTTCCTTGAGGTTTTTATACTCCCTTTGGAGAATTTGCTCATCCGCCAGTGCCATAACTGCATGCAGCCGGTTATATTAATTTGGTGCCGGTAATGCCCATGTCTGTCAAATAGCACTGCTATGAATTACCTATTTTGTTCAACCAATTGAATAACTGGCCGCAATTTATTGAAGCAATCGGATTGGGTTCGTTTTAACAGGCGCAAAAAAGCTAGCCAGACAGTTCGGATTAAATCTGTCGGTTTGTTATTTAGGAATAATATCATGGGAAAAGTACTTCCGGCTCATGAATAACGGCAGTTTTGGACTGAGAGTGGATTAACCTTTGTTTTTGACTGAGAGGCGTGGTTAAATACCAAAATGTATGTACAAGAGATACTTTTACTTACTAAGTTTGATTTCATATCTGCTTTTGGCTCGCGCGTTGGGAAAATATAATTTTCACACTAATTTTAGATAACGTGAACGGTGCACCAAATTGATTACTTTTTTGGCAACCGGTTTTGGTAAATGAATTTCAGTAACCTGATACCCTGATCAAGCTATATTTTCTCGATCAACTCAAAATATGCATGGTTTGACGTCAATACAGTTCTATAAAACCTATTGATTCAATGAATCGTTTGTTTAGCCGACGGATTTGTGAACGACTGAACTTTAACCAATGCCTTATTTATTCTTCATGTATGTAGTTGTATTGTTTCGTTAACTGTGGTTCCAATGATTCTAGTCGAATCATTGAGTCATTGAAATCTACACCTTTTTCATTACGCAATAATTTGTAACTCACATTCTTATTTCAGGCACCGTAATTTAACGGGAAATTGTCAACAAATATAAATTACACGACCGGTTGTAGCAATAATCCCCCAACGAACGACTATAAAACCCGCTAAATGACATCAATCGACAATTAAAACAAACAATCCACCCTTTATATACCCAAAACTGGCAGGAATCATGGAAGTGAACGTGATCAAGGTACCTGAAGATTCCGATTTCAATCTGGTCAGGAACGAGTGCAACGACCACAAAGGATGGGTACTCAAGTGCTCCAAGAAGACGCTTAACATTAAAGTATGGACTAAACCATGTCCTGAATCAGACTTTCAGATGATTAAGGTGAGTTATTGAGTGAGTGAGTGAGTGAGTGAATGAAGGATTGAGTGAGTGAGGTAGTGAGTGAGTGAGTGAGTGAGTGAGTGAGTGAGTGAGTGAGTGAGTGAGTGAGTGAGTGAGTGACTGAGTGAGTGAGTGAGTGAATATGTAGTAGTAACTAACTGAATTTCATAAACTCTGCAGAGCGAACAATTCAAAGCGTTGTTGTTAAACGATAACCGTTTCAAATCTATAAACGCGTTTATGTTTCATCCACTTATGACTTCATATCTTTAATTTGCGTGTATGCGGAAGCGGCGAAGCTATGACCAAATTTTAATACCAACGACAACCACCCGAAAACAACGTTCAACATACATTCACGTTGCATGACATTCATAAATAATGAGCATAAACAATTCTAAACACGAGCGGATAAGCTATAGCAGTTTAACGGGGTAACGACAGCCACTTTAAGCAAAGGTAACAACATTCTCATGTTTCACGCAGGTCAATAGATAATAAAAGGAACTTTCAATTTATAAGCTATTGGGGCGCAGCCGGGTGGGTGAGCCATCAGTCGCTTCGCTCCTTCTTAACTGATAAATATAAAAATTATTTTTGCACCTTACTCTCATCAATTAAAGAATAATTCAATATTCAACAAATGACTGATTAACTCCATTTGATTCCAGTTCGTTCAATGCCTCCACTGATGCACCGTGATTTCGTGCTGCAACGATCGTGGCTGGATCTGGGCGATGAGAAGTTCATATTCAATCACTCCGTGTGCCACGAGGTCAGTCAATCATCATTCATAATAGTCAATCAGTCATATCAGTATGTCACTACATCGGCTCCTGCAAAAATATTGTCCAGTCTTTCAGTTATTTTTTTGCCGCAAAATCTGCTGTTTATTTTTCATGTTGCTTGACTGCCATGTTTGTCAACTTATAATTGAAAAATTTCGAACATTGTTATTACAGGACTTTCCTCCTCGTAAGGGATGTGTCCGTGGCACCACATTTCTGACGGGTTACCTCATTCGCTCAACGGGTCCCAATTCATGTCATTTGTCGTACGTGACGCACTCCGATCCCGGAGGTTAGCCAGTCAGTTGGTTAGCGCGTCAGCAGCTAGAGCTGAAGGTCGTGGGTTCGAGTCCCACCAGGAAGCTGAATTTTTTCAGCTATTCTGGTGATGGACTGTCTATCAGTCAGTCAGTCAGTCAGTCAGTCAGAAATTCAGTCAGTCAGTCAGTCAGTCAGTCAGTCAGTCAGTCAGTCAGTCAGTCAGTCAGTCAGTCAGTCAGTCAGTCAGTCAGTCAGTCAGTCAGTCAGTCAGTCAGTCAGTCAGTCAGTCAGTCAGTCAGTCAGTCAGTCAGTCAGTCAGTCAGTCAGTCAGTCAGTCAGTCACTCAGTCAGTCAGTCAGTCAGTCACTCAATGATTGTGATCAGTCACTTAGTTCAATGACTCTAGTCAAATAATTTCAGGTCGTCTTCCCAGCTGGTTGATGAACAAAATTACTCATCACGTGTGTCCAAAGGTTAACATTTCACTCACTCACTCACTCACTCACTCACTCACTCACTCACTCACTCACTCACTCACTCACTCACTCACTCACTCACTCACTCACTCACTCACTCACTCACTCACTCACTCACTCACTCACTCACTCACTCACTCACTCACTCACTCACTCACTCACTCACTCACTCACTCACTCACTCACTCACTCACTCACTCACCCATCCACTTTGCAGATGATCAAGAAGATGTACAAGGCGTGTGTAGCGTACCCAATCTGGAAGGCACAGAACAGCCCGCACTGGCGTCCGTGGTCTCGACCCGACCAGCAATGTGACATGGTCAGAGTCGACATGGCCAAGACAAAACCAAAGAAGTACGATGCTCCCGAAATCATGGATGAATCGAAAATCTCGAAAACCGCGGTGAATGGTGTTGGAAGTGATAATGACGAGGATTGAGCTGGACTCGTAGCGTTGTCGACTGTTTACGGTGAAAGTTTCTTCACAGTACCTCTAATATTGAAGTAGGTACTTGGAAACAAGATTTTTTCAATCAGTTGACGAAGTTAATGAACTGCATTCATAAAGCACGCGCACATGGGTACAGTGACCAAGAATTGTTTCCTGGATAGTTTAGACAGTTATGTATTTGTTCTTACATGTAGGTTACGGTGTGTTTTAGTAACACGGTTTTTCTGTTAAAAGCTGTGATTAATTTTTCATAAAAGTTGTATAGTAAACAAATCTTCTTAACAAAAAATCACAGCTGTATAAGGGAAGGACCGTTGTTTAGATAGGTTGACCAATTGTCATTAAGTGGGCATTTGGCATCAATTTTTGCCCGGTTGCCACCCAAATAATAAAAGATTTGATGGTTATTGCATTGCGACATTGCTATTTGGTTGAATATGTTGCTGCTATGAATAATACAGTTATTCGACTTTTATATAGAAAACATAAATATTCTAATATTATGTATACTCACCACAAGGCGCGTGATCGATCATAATTGACTAATCTGATATCCTCAAATTTATGGAGAATTAAAATAGTTGATGAGTGCATGTTAAAGTACCATTTGGTGTCATGGATGTGATGATGTGACCGGATAAATACAGGGAAGTTGATACGGTAAAATGATTGCGATCACGTGCATATCGACAAAACGTCGCATAATCTGTGATAAAGCTCTTTTTGTTTGATGTATTGTACTCGTTGATATTTGTTGAGTGTTGGTTCATACTCACTTCCAAACTCCTACTGTTTTATGGTTAACTTTCTTGAATAATACTCAGTTGAACACATGGAACCGAACATTCTGGTACAGGCTATTTTTCCGTTTTTTGTATGTAAGAGTTACAATCTTATACCAGATGTGGTCATTTCATCGACAAATGCCGTTAGAGTAATCAGTTCAACTGGAGAAAGAAAGTGGCCGAATTTTCCTTTATGGTTTTGTTTCAAGTAAACACAGAGTACATATTCAGAATATAATTTTGTCTGATCTTGATACAATTTGTGGCTTTCTTCTGCGAAGCATGATTTGAAAATAAGTTTGTCGGTTGACCCATAATTGTGTTCTTTCTTCGATCGACCCATCGAGCAATGTACGTATATTATACATATATAAATAAATCCCATATAAACTAAATGTATCACTTTATATTCTATCGACAAAAGTTTGTTACTGTGATTGGCAAATAAATGATTATTATATGAACATTAAGTAGGGGTTTGAATTGGAGCAGTACCGAAGTAAATGTGAAATTCATATTGAATATTAACGATGAGCCATTTCATAACACTTTTCCACACCCTCTATATACATTCAGTTTTTCTCCAATGCATAAACTAAACTGAGAGTATCACGTTTTATAAAAGTCATTGAAGTTAAACTTCGGTTATTCAAGTACTTTAGCTTGACTTTCCTTTGTCTTTGGGTGTTCGTACTCACGGCGCTGCATAAGCGCGAGCAAAAAGCGAGCAAAAAGCGGGCAAACCCAAAAAATTCTCAACACAACAGGGATTGATATTGGTAATCAAACACTCACTATTTCACTCACTCACTCACTAAACCAATCACAACTCACTCACTCACTCATTCACTCACTCACTCACTCACTCACTCACTCACTCACTCACTCACTCACTGACTTTGACTGCTACAACAATCGTACATGCGCAACACCTTCAAGGTGTCAGACTTGGTCAGTTCTACTGTGTTTCCGAGCAGCCAATGTTCCCACTTGGGATTGATGGCCGTCAACACAGGCTTGTTTTTGTCACTAGAAAAAAGATTATTATTATGAGCAACAAACAACAACAACTACAAAAACAAAAACAACAACAACAACAACAACCAACACAGCCATTTCAGAAGCATAATAATGCATTAAACTGCCAGGATCGTACCCCACCGTCATCGCCGCCGGATGATGAGGATGAGTTTCGAATTGGTCTGTCAATGGACAGTCAGTCCGTCAGTCAGGTCAGTCAGTCAGTCAGTCAGTCAGTCAGTCAGTCAGTCAGTCAGTCAGTCAGTCAGTCAGTCAGTCAGTCAGTCAGTCAGTCAGTCAGTCAGTCAGTCAGTCAGTCAGTCAGTCAGTCAGTCAGTCAGTCAGTCAGTCAGTCAGTCAGTCAGTCAGTCAGTCAGTCAGTCAGTCAGTCAGTCAGTCAGTCAGTCAGTCAGTCAGTCAGTCAGTCAGTCAGTCAGTCAGTCAGTCAGTCAGTCAGTCAGTCAGACAGTCAGTCAGTCAGTCAGTCAGTCAGTCAGTCAGTCAGTCAGTCAGTCAGTCAGTCAGTCAGTCAGTCATTCAGTCAGTCAGTCAGTCAGTTAGTCAGTCAGTCAGTCCGTCAGTCAGTCAGTCAGTCAGTCAGTCTGTCTGTCTAACCTTTTCCCTCTTTTGTATTTTTTACGTTATTCCAATCGATTCTGATGTGGTCATCTCGGTCCGGTCTGGTCTGTTCGTGATGCAGACCCAATGCGTGGCCGAGTTCGTGCAGCACAACGCGATCCGTGAAACAACCTTCGTCCAATATCAACTTCTGACCACCTTCAATCGAGTTCAACTTAGACTGACTGACTGACTGACTAGCTGACTGACTTACTGACTGACTGACTGACTGACTGACTGACTGACTGACTGACTGACTGACTGACTGACTGACTGACTGACTGACTGACTGCCGGACTAATTACTGACTTGATCGGTGATTGCTCAACCGACAGAATGTTGAATGAACCACCTTTCTTCATTCCCACCAATGTTCCACAATATGGATTTGATTCCCCATTTTCTGAGTGCATGATGGCGAGATAGTGTTTGTCTCCCTTCGCATAGGGCCGGAAACGAACACAAGTATGAGTTTCGTAAAGACGCATCATCTCAAACAGCAGTTTCAGACTGAAAATCAGGATTTGCTTGCAAGATGCATTTTTAAACTTTACCTAAATATTTCTGTGTGAAGTGGTTCTCAGAAATATTCAAATTCAGCTATACTCTCTCAAATACAGCTCTTTGTTTTTGAATAGTTTGTCTGGTTATTAAATACGTCATTATCCTACGAAATCGGAAAATTGAAAAAAATATATTAGCCCAGGGTATTTACAGCAAACAGCGAGCGGAGCAACTTTTATTCGAATAACAATGGTTCGAAATATGTAAGAGTAACATACTGCAATTATAAAAAGATTCAAATAAGATATAAATTCTCGTTTTATATCACTATATACTTTGACGTTTCACAACAATCATCCTTGTCGTTTCCGATCCGTCAGAATCGTTCGTTTATACAACTTCCGTCTATGAAAACAGGGTTTTTAGTATGACTAGAGAACGATCAAATAAACAAAAGGTTGTTTATTTTTATGATTCAACAAGTTGCCCACAAAATAAAGTATGCGAACTTGAATAGACTTGATAACAATCATGAAGTGTTGTTTCGTTTAAAACAAAGCACCCTTTGATTAACCACGAATTCATGAGCCGCAAAAGTCTTGTTCATCGCAAAGAAAATGTACGAATTTAGATTTTTGGCTGTCAAAGAATCTACTAACTGGCCATCTTGGAATGGTCTGTTTGCTTCCAGCGGTTCGTCCTTGCCAATGCCATAGGGCACAATACCATTAGTCCACATAACGGGCGTCCCTCCGTCCCGCTTGGACAGTCCCGCTGTGTCATCGTCATCTGTCAATCAACCAATTAAATAATTTATCTGTCATTCAGTCAATGGGTCAGTCAATTCTTCAATCAGTCAGTAACATAGTCAATATGTCAGTCAGTCAGTCACTCAGTCAGTCACTCAATCAGTCAGCTAATCTGGTTATCACCTACCTTTGAGAATGTCGTTTTCATACAGGCGTGCGTCTGAAATTAATTTCAAGTTTTGGTATTCAACAACAACTACAACAACAACAACTACAACAACAACAACAACCACATCAACAACAACATTAACAACAACAACAACAACAACAACATTAACAACAACAACAACAACAACAACAACAACAACAACAACAACAACAACAACAACAACAACAACAACAACAACAACACACCGTCAAACATTTTCGCCACAGATGTCTCCACATGCCAGATCATCAGCCAAACGAATAAGCACCACAACATGATTTCTTGAGGATATCAGGATAGAAACCAGAGACGAAATGAAAGATTCTGAATTGTTGTGAGCCATGTATCTTGGC
The DNA here is from genome assembly GCA_964036265.1 of Daptonema setosum. Taxonomy (NCBI): domain Eukaryota; kingdom Metazoa; phylum Nematoda; class Chromadorea; order Monhysterida; family Xyalidae; genus Daptonema; species Daptonema setosum. The sequence continues at coordinate 23,213,318 of OZ038442.1, forward strand.
TTTTTGTTGCAGGCCAAAATGTCAGACGTCCTTTGTTGAAATGCCGTGATAAATGTTGAATATGGATGTTCTGACTTTCAAGATTTTGACGTTTCGAAGTTGAACATAGACTTGACCTATTCAGCCGTTGACTGACCGTTGAGAGCAAATGTTGGGTTCAGTTTGGGTCAGATAATAAACTATGTATGATGTCTAAACTACTATGTATGTCAAGTGTGATCTGTGGTTTTGACGATTTTTTGGTTTTTGGACTACCATCATTTTGGTGTTTACGGGTGATGCGCAAGAGGACGTGTAAAAGTTTTTGGGTGAAGTTCGGTAGCAGGAAACAATGAAGTATTTACATGCTTGATGATTACCAACTTTCTATCATAAACACTTCTTTGGCCTTCTGTTTAGCATTCTATAATGAATCACAGGTTGTTACATTTAGAACCTGTGATTCATTATATAATTTTATCTAAAAATTTTGCTTAGCCTAGTTTACCGAACCCCTAACTCGTGTGTTTGGTGGCATTCGTAGGTATCGACGATACGATGATTTGCTTTATTCACGGTGGTTTCAGCTATCTTATTAGTTAGCGGTTTAGAAGTTTATCACAATTTAACTATCACATATTTATCAGAGTCTCGTTTGTAAATCAGTGGATATCGGTAAAAATAGGTAAATCATTGATCAATATGCAATCGGACCAGTTCTTTGTTCGGCGTCTCATCGAAGGCTCTATCTTATCCACTTGTACATTTGCTCTTTCTTCAGAAGCGCAATCGCAGCGAGCAAAAAGCGGGCAAAAGCGAGCAAAGTTTTGTTGCTTTGAATGAATACCAACGTTCCGTTCATTAAATCAACTCACACTGATTCACTCACTCACTCACTCACTCACTCACTCACTCACTCACTCACTCACTCACTCACTCACTCACTCACTCACTCACTCACTCACTCACTCACTCACTCACTCACTCACTCACTCACTCACTCACTCACTCACTCACTCACTCACTGATTAACAACAAACCCGGCTTATTGCAACAATTATACATGTGCATTAGTTTTAACGAATCGGATTTTGTGAGCTCATTTGTGTAGCCAAGCATCCAGTTTTCCCACTTTGAATTCTTGGCCGTCAGCACGGGCTCTTCTCGGTTGCTATTAAAGTAGCTTGTATTACAACAGCAACAACAACAACAACAACAACAACAACAACAACAACAACAACAACAACAACAACAACAACAACAACAACAACAACAACAAACAAATAACAAACGTGGCAAACTCATTGTAGTAGTAGTGCATTATGCTACCATAATCATATGGTATGTTCCTAATATTTTCATTTGATGCGAGTTGTTGGAAGTTTTCTACAATCGATCAAACTTCCAATTATGATCAGTGAATGATTAACAATCAATCAATCAATCATTCAATCAATCAATCAATCAATCAATCAATCAATCAATCAATCAATCAGTCAACCTTGGGTGGCTGGTCTGATGTTTGACCAATTAATAATGATGTACTCGGTTCTGTTCTCTCTGGTCTGTTCGTGCTGCAGTCCGAGTGCGTGGACGAGTTCATGACGATAAAGACGTGGGTGGTTGCAGCTGGATGCCAGGTATACTGGTTGACCCATGCCATCGGTCCCTGTACAATAGACCACTGACTGACTGACTGACTGACATACTGAGTGACTGACTGACTAACTGACTGACTGACTGACAACTCACTGACTGACTGACTGACTGACTGACTGACTGACTGACTGACTGACTGACTGACTGACTGACTAACTGACTGACTGACTGAATGACTGACTGACTGACTGACTGACTGACTGACTGACTGACTGACTGACTGACTGACTGACTGACTGACTGACTGACTGATTGACTGAATGACTGACGGACTAACAGTTCATGAATCCCACATAAGAACTGCACGGACCGTGACCAGTGTCGGAAGTGCGCACCATATAAATAAATTTCTTATCGCGCTTCTTTTTGCGTCTGAACTTTATGCAAGTGTGGCTTTCAATGTCTTTCATCGCATCTCGTATACCCGCTTTCCTGCAATTTGAAATTCGATTTATATATGCCCGAATATTACAGTTCTTTTTTAGAGTTGTAATTGCTGGTTGACCAACTCCTCCGTCGTGTATCCGTACTCGTACTGATACGGCACCTCACCGTTGGGCCAGGGTTCGGGACCAGGGTCCACTTCTTCGCGTTTAGATATGTGCCGTTTTTCTGGAAATATTGATTATGTACTTCACTCAGTAAGTCAGTCAGTCAGTCAGTTGAATGTTAATTCAGCCTGCTCTTATTTAGTCGAATGTTTGCCAACCAATAATAATGTCATCCCGATACATGCCAGCGTCTGAAATACCAACTAAACTTGTAATGTTTAGCTTGTATACCAGTGCAAAAAATTTATGAAGATCATCAATATAGGACAATCAAACGTCCAATTGTTTCCGAACACGTCAGCAAATATAGTCAGAGATATTTTTTGCGCAGTAAAAGAACCCTTGACACAAAACAGATGGTTCAAGCAATTTTTTTCGTGAATCATGTTTCTTCGATAATTTTTTTGGTATAATTATTGCTGCAATAGTCTTTCATCATGTTCATGATACATTATAATGAATAACTACATCATAAACGCGACCATGGCAGACCCTGTACCGTAACCTACCGTAACCAGAAAAACATAAACATACCTGAATTGTACAGACGGTCAGCCATCGTCCGTGTGCAGACCAGGAAAACCAGTTGCACATATAGAAGCATGATGACTGGGGCAGATAGTGAACAACAACTGTGATAACTCATGTAATATAAAAAAATACAATCACAATTATTGGCCGCGAATTTCACGTATAAAAACGAGCAAAAATGTCTTAACAATAGTGTTAAAGGTGTTTTGATATGACTAAATATGAATACGTTCAATCTAGAAGTCAAAAACTTGTACTTAATTGTCAACTCCTACTGTGACCACATGGGAATTACGATCAGGAATTATACTATTTGCGTTACATGACTTTTTTAAATAAAATTTTATTTAAGAGTCATGGTATTTGCCATTTCTTATTTTAATTATGCTATTTGTGCGTCAATTTGGTCTTTCATCATGCATTTTTTATGAACAGAATAAATATAGCTTCAGGTTTGGAACCTTAAAATTTATGTCTATGATCCAACAAATATGGCGAATCAATTTTTGTCCAATTTTAGCGCTTCACAAAAGTTCTAGACGTCCAAGAAAGTACCCTTGTGTCCGCTTAAATGTTATGCTATGTACCAATTCATCACAAACAAAATCACCTGAACCCAAGTCGGCAAAACCTCAGCTCAACGAAGATAATGAAAATACTGTTAGACGCAAGGATCGTAAGATTTAGCAGTTTATTGGCATTAATGTTAGCACTATTGCACCGGTCACTTTCGCAAAAGCAGAGTTCACAATGCGTGACGCCTCGCCAATGAGTGCGACAATAGCTGAGTGTCGACTGAAAGTCGTCTCAAGTGCTCAACACGCGTGACACTGGTGCAGCTGCAATCAATCTGACTGTGCTCTGTCTGTTTCAATCAGTCAGTCAGTTGGTCACTCACTCACACACTCACTCACTCATTCACTCACTCACTCACTCACTCACTCACTCACTCACTCACTCAGTCACTCACTCACTCACTCACTCACTCACTCACTCACTCACTCACTCACTCACTCACTCACTCACTCACTCACTCACTCACTCACTCACTCACTCACTCACTCACTCACTCACTCACTCACTCACTCACTCACTCACTCACTCACTCACTCACTCACTCACTCACTCACTCACTCACTCACTCACTCACTCACTCACTCACTCACTCACTCACTCACTCACTCACTCACTCACTCACTCACTCACTCACTCACTCACTCACTCACTCACTCACTCACTCACTCACTCACTCACTCACTCACTCACTCACTCACTCACTCACTCACTCACTCACTCACTCACTCACTCACTCACTCACTCACTCACTCACTCACTCACTCACTCACTCACTCACTCACTCACTCACGCACTCACTATGCTATTTCTGATTCAATTTGGTCTGTCCTCATCCATTTTGTTTTGTATGAACCGAATAAATACACATATGTAGCTTCGAGTTTTTATGTTTATTATTCGAGCACCGGCAGAGTTTGAGTGAACTTGGCAATAAAATATCATCATATACATAAATATATAGTTACATATTGTTGAAAAAAAAACACAACAAAAGAATGAATAAATATTAAAAAAAAATATTACCAGGAAACCAACATTAAGAAAGAAAATATAGGGACAGTCAACTAGTCTGGTAGTTAATGTTTGTCGATGTTCGAAAATCAGATGTTTTAGTATTTTTTCATATGAATTTATGGCTATCACTGCATTCATAATAAAGTAAATTCATACCAAATAAACCTGGGTCAAGGGTGCTGTCATAGTTTTCTGCAACAATCCAAATCTGCAATTTATGTCTATGGTAAAGCGAATAAAGTGAATCACTGTTTAAAACTTTTGAAGCTACACTTGTTTCAAACCACCATAAAAGTACCCTTGCGTCCATTTTAATAGTGTTCTATTTACAGATTATACACAAACAAAATCATCAGAACCCAAGCCGGCAAAACCTCAGCTCAACGACAATGATGAAAATAACTGTCGACGCAAGGATCGTCGGATTTAGCAGTTTATTGGCATTAATGTTAGCGCTATTGCACCGGTCGGATTCGCAAAAGCAGAGTTCACCCTTTCCTTGCCAATGGGTGATACAAACATGCGACAATAGCTGAGTGTCGATTCGAAAGTCGTCTCGGGTGCTGCAAGTCCTCACCACGCGGGATACTGGTGAAGCTGCAATCAGTTACTCAATCAGTTTTTACAAATTTTTTATCAATCAGTTATTCAATCAACCAGTCACTAAGTCAGTCAGTCCGTGGAATGAAGAAAGGTGGTTCAGCAGTCTCTCGGTTGATCAATCAGCGATCAAGTCAGTGAGTCAGTCAGTCAACCAGTCAGTCAGTCAGTCACTCTGTTAGTCAGTTAGTGAGTCAGGCAGTCAGTCAGTTCATAACTGAGTCTGTTTATCTTTCGGTCAATCTATCAGTCTGTCAACTTTTCAGTGACTGAATCTGAATGACTAACTTTTATTGGCTCGTTCTGTCATTTTAATACAGCATCCTTTGGCACATGATCTGACTGGCACTTGATGGTTGGTTATGATATCCGTGGCATTGAATGGGTCGATGCATTGCGGTAGCAAATCCGAGTCGCATTCGAAACAGTCCAGGTGGTCTGAAATAGCTCACTCACTCACTCACTCACTCACTCACTCACTCACTCACTCACTCACTCACTCACTCACTCACTCACTCACTCACTCACTCACTCACTCACTCACTCACTCACTCACTCACTCACTCACTCACTCACTCACTCACTCACTCACTCATTCACTCACTCACTCACTCACTCACTCACTCACTCACTCACTCACTCACTCACTCACTCACTCACTCACTCACTCACTCACTCACTCACTCACTCACTCACTCACTCACTCATTCACTCACTCACTCACCTCGTGACTTGCACACTTCCTGACCAGTAAGTGATGTGCTCGACGCCAGCATGTCTAAAAACAAGTAGATAATCAACATGAGTTCAGTCCAGGTCAGCATTGTGTCTTGGTGTGCACAATAGTTTTACAGTCGATTTGGTTTTCGTTGACAACTGGTTGACTTTATTTGAAATATTTTTGTTAATAAATGTTTAGTTGTCATGTTGGTTGTTGGTTAGTGACTGGTTGATTGTTTGTTGATTTCGCATTACTCTGAAATAACGTCTATGGAAATGCTTATTCAAATTCATTTGGTTTTCATCACTGAAGTATTCTAGTTTAATTATGATGATGGAACGCAGAATCGGTAACAAGGAAGTACGTCAAGATCGTGCCATCGGATGTACGTACATTACGGTACTGTATTCAGATTGGCTCAGTAATCAACCGATATACATACTTTTCTGATAGGTGTTTTCTGGGAAACTACATATCTTTAGTTATCGAGCAGTGGTAAATTTTGTAGGTAACATGAATTGTACTCTTGTTCAGCCATAGAAACTGGCTAAATCAGGTGATAATAATGATCCCTCAATAACCATTGGAGTTCGACTAACTGACTGACTGACTATTGATCATCTGGCAACTGACCCAGTACCACGAGGAACCTTTTATAGTCTCTGTTATTCAAATTTTCATCGAGATAAAACACCATCGTGGATAAGATTATTGGCAGTCAAGAATTGATAAATGATTGATGGGTTAACACTTAATTTAAGTGAAAAGGTTATTGTCCACTTTGGCATGATGGATCACGAATAGTAGACTGGCAGGATGTCAGTACATACATACATACAGAATACCATCGAACATAAAGCTCTTGTGGCAATAAAACAGAGTGTGAAATGAAGCGTTGCTGGTAGGTGGCACGTGTGCCAAACATGGTTCCAGGGCTTATATTCATGGCTCACTAATTTAACACCCACACATAAAGGATAAAATCCTGTTTTTTTAACATATTTTCATTAGCTATTCTACTATAAACTACTGAAAATTGTGACTCATGGAAGAACGCACATTTCAGAATTCAAAAAAGTTTTTTACACAACAAGAGAATTTTAACGGAAGTTCACGACACCTATGTATGTACAGATTTTTGACTTATGAGCTAAAAAAACAACTGCGTAAACTATTGTGATAGAACATGGACACGTGCTTAGCTGAACCACAATCCATGTGTGTATTTTCGTTGTGAGCTTTTACCATCTGCTGAAGGTTCGCAAAGTGCAGGATATTGAAAAACTATTTTCTGGGTGCAATATGATGAAAAAAGTGATTGAAAAGTGGCGTGTTTAACAACAAATGAATAGATTGGCAACTGTTTGGTGAGCTGTTGATATTACAAATGTATTTTACATATCAACATGTTCATGATAATAAGCCTTGGTGGCTTTAGCAGCCAACAACGTAAATAAATTACGGGCTAATATACTTTTAAAAATCGTTTTTGATAGTATTCATTATTCTGGAAAAAAAAATCTGGTAAGCTGGTGGTGAAACTGAAGCAGGTGTCCAATATCTAGTACATACTGTAGGTAATTTGGTAGCGTGGCAGTCACATGATCGTGCTTGTTAATAATACAGTATGATGCAAGTACAATACTTGTATTATCGTGTTGGATACCTATTGATTTGTCATTACGACACGCTAATCGAAGCAGAACATTCAAATAATTAGTGTCCAATATAAAGTCACGCACGATATCATGATCCATTGTTTGACATTTCAATAAGAGGACATAATACAGGTGACCAGATTCAATTCAGATTGTTCCTGGAAAGTTTGGCTGACACAGGAAATTCAATAAAACACGCTCACTGTCATACTCACTTACTCACTCACCCACTTACTCACTCACTCACTCACTCACTCACTCACTCACTCACTCACTCACTCACTCACTCACTCACTCACTCACTCACTCACTCACTCACTCACTCACTCACTCACTCACTCACTCACTCGCTCGCTCACTCACTCACTCACTCACTCACTCACTCATTCACATTCACTCACTCACTCACTCACTCACTTACTCACTCACTCAATTACTCACTCACTCACTCACTCACTCACTCACTCACTCACTCACTCACTCACTCATTCATTCACTCACTCACTCACTCACTCACTCACTCACTCACTCACTCACTCACTCACTCACTCACTCACTCACTCTCACCCACTCACTCACTCAGAGTTGTGAGAGCATGTCGTGACTGCATTTAGTAGTGGACTACATATGTACCAGTCAAATGGCACTTAGGAGGCAGATGTTCGTGATCTATAGTTGAGTAAACAAAGCCATACTTCCCAGTCAGTAGAGGTCGGGACATAAGTATTATAGATCCACAAACATTTTAGAAAAGTAAGCTAGGTGAATTATTTTCCGCTAAATGAGATATAAGATTTATGTAAACAGGAGAGATCTGTTTGTTTCTTGATAATTTTATTTTCTTTTTCACTGTTCAGAAACAAGAGTTAACAGAAAGAATGATTATAGTAAACATAAACGTGATACCGCTTAAGCCAGAGGTCTATTTCGATATTGACTCAGATCTCGTATTTGGCTGAGGTTGAAATACAAATAATCATGATAGCATATATTCTACATACGTTTGTCGACTATACATACGGTATACTAAAAGATCTTGTCCTTATGACTTGCGGGTGTGGAAAAGATGTTTTATGTAGGCTGGAGGCAACCTACACGATAAGCATGATTGGCTTGATTGCTGATATCCTTTGGGAATCGGAAGCAAGCTGGGATGTGACTGTCAGTTTGGCCAACACAATCACCTATTCATTACGTCTTTCAGCTAATGAACTAAGTTTTCGCTGACGATCATTTCTTGTATGTTCAATCTCTCAATGCTGAGGAACACGTCTAATATGCTGAATTTCATCCACAATTCTTAGATATTGTATTCCAGATGTACAGCAGGATAGTCAGACATAAATTGAGTTTGCCAGGGCGGCTGGATACGACAAATAAGGCGCTTCTGCCCTGGTGGTCTGACCAAATAAGAAAATTCACTTTTATGTCATATCGAGTTCACGATCTCTCATAGATGGCACAAACAACAACAACAACAACAACAACAACAACAACAACAACAACAACAACAACAACAACAACAACAACAACAACAACAACAACACACCATCAAACATTTTCGGAATTGATGCCTCCACATGCCAGATCATCAGCCAAAATGACAACAACAACAATAACAACAACAACATCGATGCACCGAGATTACATGATCCGATGGCTCAGCTGATACAAAAACAGTATGTACATATGTCTCCTGTTACGGGTCACATGAACGACATGGATATAAAAACAAATTCAAAACACCATGGCTTCACTATTTATTGTTACCGGCTGGGTAAACAGGCAATGAATATATCAAATGAGAGAAAACTGTGGTTTTCATCCCTAACTTGACGTTGTTGAAAATATAAATACATGGATTACGCCCCCGTTGTTAGCGGTAGAAAATGTTTGCAGTTTTATATCTACCCATAGTTTATACAACATGGATCAAATTAGTGGATTACAGTAAGTCTGACTGAGCCATGTCAGTCCTTATAAAACGACGTCAGTAAAACGACTGCAACGAGAGACGTGAACACGATTCTGAATGGAATGTAGTTTCATCATGGGAAGAAATAAATATAAATAACAACGACAGCAATTGTCGATCATGGAACCCAGACTTTCTATAACGGCTGTTAAAACAGGGCGCTCGTTATGAATCCAATTAAAGATTAGTTGTACTTTATGAAACACGTTATTGAATCAATATACGTTCAACGTCCAAAATCTCTGTTTTCGTTCCTCATTTTTTGATAAGCACATATTAACCAGAAATTGATCGAAAGCACCGTACTTATCTTCTCCATATGGCCGCTGGGTTCAACTTTCCGGTCGCACGGCCAGTCAAGGCATGGCAGTCCATGTTTTTCCAATTTCCTCATCGTGACTGACCAACGGGATGGACACGGCACACGAAACAGGCCATTTTATAAACACTTGAGTTAACGAATGATATATTGCGGTCGGTGCTGTGGATGACAGGTACTCTGATATGACCTGGCTGATATGGATGGATGTGTTCAGCCAGATACATCCAGATCTGTACATAAAATAAACAAATAAATATAGTGCAACAGTTTATAACATAAAGAATCTAGTTTATTGTTATCCTGATAACTTATTAAGATCAAAAAGTTGTGAAAAAAAGTATCCTTGTGGCATTTCGTCCAGACCATTCGACGCTTTTCAATGTGTATGTAGACAGCCCAATACGAACCAATGACAATTATCTTTATTCATTAAGTTTTTTTCATTTTTAGTTTGCTCGTTTACTAGTTATTGTTGTTATGGCGGGAATAGAGGAAAGAATATTCCTCGTGGATTCTAAAAAGCGGAAATGGAGTATTTGTCTCTGTAGTACATAATACTACTCATAAAGCCCGATCATGGTTTGTTTACATGCGACTGAGTTGATTAACTGTTTCTATCTGAAAAGCTGCATTCGTCGTTCACAAACGAGCTTTCGTTGAAAATAGCAAAATAACTTTAACTCAAATAAGAAAATAACTTTGGACAACTGGGACACCTAAAAACGTATGAAACTGGCATGAAACTTGTCGCGATACTTTTACAGCATTGTACATTCCTACATAGTAGACTTCAATTTAATGAAAAAAATCCGGGTCATCACCGGAAACGTTTGTAGAAATTTTTACGCAATCCGGAAATAGCAGTTGGCAATAGAAACCCGGAAACAATAAAATTCCGGTGATAGAAAGGTTCTACACCAAGCAAAACGAAGCCTTACTGGGTTTGAAAAAAAGTTTTTAAGGCCCGATTATAATATAAACCTTAGGGAAATTAGACAATTGAGACGCAATTACGCGGAAACAATATCAAAAACATGGTAACTGAATTTTTTTTACCTTTTTTGGCAATTTAATCTTGAATTAAGTAATATATGTAACGCAGCAAAACGAGTATAAATATTATATAAATGACATATATTAAAATAATTAAACTTACATAATAGAATGCAGGTGCGTGCAGCTGCCTGGGCAGGGTTGTTGTATCTGGCTTCTCTTGGTATCATCTCTTCAAACAATCACATCCGTCCTGGCCTCACATACCATCCGAATATCACAACAGTTGGTACAGTTTTTTCCAATAAAACTTATTTTATTGCTAAAATTATTAACGACAATGAACAAAGCAACTTTCCAGATATTCACAATAATAAGGAATTCTGCTCGAAATTGAAAGCAATCAAGTGTATATAAGATGTCTCTTGTCCAAGGAATTACATGACCAAAACTGTGTATAGGCCTCATAATTGATTATAAGAAATGGTTTAAAACTGTGATAACCCATGGCATGGCCAGAACCAGATTCTCAAGTCCAGAACCGGATTCTCAAGTAATGAATTTTCTGTGCCACGTTTTAGCTACTTTTCAAATTTTGTTAGAACCAGATTCTCAAGTCCAAAACCGGATTCTCAAGTAAGGAATTTTCTGTGCCACGTTTTGGGTTTTCTCATAAACAATTACGAGGCCTATATCTACAAATCCTGATCTTTGAACCACACACCGACAGATTTATATTTTCAGGAAAAGTATATAGCATTTTTTATTTCTCAATCAGCAGTATTTGGTAAATAAAAATAAAAATATGAAACTATCCAACAAGGAACTACTAAAACCATACCCATACGAACCACTTAACTGGTATGCCTGGCTGTCGGTCAGTGAGACAATTATTTCAAAGGTTGAAACCCTTGGGATGTCAGTGTGGCAAACTCAAACACCAAGCAATTATACCTGGACTATGCCGTACAGAATACCACAAAACTGAATTATGCTCAAAAGTAAGACTAGTCGGCTTCGAAATGCAAAAGTTTTCAGTGGTAATGAAAATATTATTACAGAAATAAAATATTTTCATGTGTATTGGTACAGTAGTTGGGTTCATGATCACCATCTGTGGCCACAGCGGGAACCCAGGCTGAATCCATGGTTATGATCGTGTATTCGTAGGTGAATAATTTAAAACGGATTCGATTAGATAAATATCAAAGCGTGACCTATGTAAACTGATCCTATGCTGACTGTCATTACCATGTGTCCCATCTCATACAAAATTCAAATAGTGCGTAGCTAATGGAACGCGTGAATTGGTGGTCACACAGATTTGAACACAGATTTGGACTAAACCGAAAATCATCAATTATTTTTATAATGTGGCTCTCAAGCGAAGTACATCTAAATAATTATCAGAACGTAAATCTAATGTTCTAGACGAAACACTGATGCTGCTTAATGTATTCGGTAACGACGCCCCCATTTTCACTCATGAATTCTTCAGAAAGGTTACAACACGACATTCCCCCGGATGTCCACTGCGTCAAGTCTACACATTTAAAAACCTTTTAATCAAATACTAATAAACTGTAAGAAAGCAAACTTTTTTTCTGTTGAATTATTCTTGTTGATATAGTGTGACTATTTGTGTCAAGCATACCAAAACTCAACAGAATCAAAATAGGTCATACTAGCATGTACAATATGTATAATATGGTATCATTGATCACATCCATTTCGAAAGACCATTTTGTTTAATCTGATTGAACGTTATCCGCCAACGATTAAGCTTTTTTAATACAAGATTTATTTGATTTGGTAGACCCAGGCAATTGGTAGGGCACGGACAAAGAGCACATTTTAATTTATGTACATCTGGAACATGTACTTGTTTATTCCATGATTTGGACTCATCTCGATACCAAAAATTCACAAGCGTTTTGTGGTGTCGTGCTGAATTAATCTATAAGCATAATTAATCTTGCTCCCTCTCACGGAAGCGGTATCAAAGTTTCAAAAGTTATTATTCATCTGACCAAAGGATGTTTCTAGGACAACTTGTGCGGCAAATCTCGTGTAAATTGGATCCTGTTTGTTATAGTTGCGTGCTTTGCCAAAAGAAACAGCTTGAAAGGAGACAAGCATTGAAAAAGCATAACAATATCTAAAAGTGGCTACCACAATTTTCAAAGGATGACATAAAGCATCGGTCATACAATTTTATAACGAACTCTGGAACACCAAAGCCATACATTGGACTGTCCATTCATTACTGCAACTAACTAACTTTTTCCAACATGATGCTTTTTTGTAAAATGTTCAAATTTATTTATGACGCACGCGATTATAAATCAGCTTGGCAGTTGGCACAAAATAGGCGAGCCAACTTTAAAAAACGTGTCGGTATGCGGTGTTCGACACACTTCAAAGAGACAATAAAATGTGTATAAAAAAGTAAAGATATAATTTCACTCACTCAGGAAAGATACTAAACTGTAATTCAAAAGTCGATGCAAAAACAATGTAGCAGTTTTTTTAGAAATGTGCCAGAACGTTTTACTTATAGCAGTTTGGAACCAGCATTACGCAGTGAAACGGGTTGCTTAACTGGCCATTACAATCTCACACTACACACCTCCAGTCGAATTTGCATCGCACAAGTGCTCGCGCTTTACAATGCCAATTACATAGCTTCGTACTTTAATAATCATATTGTTGATTGTCTGCGTTCATAAATAGCTAATGCTAGGTTCTGTATTTATATTTCATATGGTATAGCTAATTCGTTGTTGATTCCGACTCATGAATCAAATGTACGTTGGTTGGAATTTATTATTGTTAGGTTTTCGGATTTGTTTAATATGTTTTTGGATTGAATTGAATCAGTATTCACGATTTGTCTGTGTCTTTGTATTTGCAAAAAAATCTGAACTTGAATTCGGCAATTGAGAGTTTATGAAAGAAAAAAAACGAAATTTTCAACCAACCTTGTTCGTTTCGCTTTGCGACGGAGAAGTCACCGCCGATGGCCATAACACAGTACCAGCAACGTAACATCAGTATTATAACGTGGCGTAACATGTTACACGTTGTGTCGTATGTTTCATTCACCACATTATGCCGATTTCATGAACTGCAAGTGAAAAATATTGCAAACTTACATGTTTCATTTTATTTGTCCACATTTAATCCTCAGTTTCTGTAACTACATTTAAACAAAAATAATGTCAAACTTTTTTTTTATCAAAAGTTCTGCACACACAAGTCTATATGAAGATGAAGATGGAAAAGAAACTTTTCTCCGAACTGATCTGAAATCGTGATAGCATCAGAACTTGGATTCAAGTGCACGCGACCTGATGCACTGACCATGCATCAAGGATATGTATCAAACATCCACATGGATGATATGTATCATACAACACCCACATACGAAGGATACAAATGAGTGGTGGTGCGGAAAGTAATAGTTGACGGCACATGAATGAACGTGTGCCCATTTCAGACGATACGGATTAGCGTAAAGCCAAGCACTTGGCATGTTGACTGCGTTATCATACAGGCATCCATACTGATTAGAAATGCATGGCGCTGCTAAGATGTTTATTCCGTACGATAATTCCTACAAGAAAAATATGGTTTTATCGCAGGCAAATATTAATAATGAAAAAAAGTTAAATCTTACCTTTTTCTGGATCTTTTTTAATAATGATTTACCTACATTTGAATTTATGCTGTCTGCCTGAGCTTAGAGTCGAACCAATTGAGCAAGAACTCATCCATAATCTCGTAAGCCAATGAGCACATAAGACAGCCCACCAGACATCAAGCTCAACAACAACACCAACAACCACAACAACAACAACAACAACAACAACAACAACAACAACAACAACAACAACAACAACAACAACAACAACAACAACAACAACAACAACAACAACAACAACAACAACAACAACAACAACAACAACAACAACAACAACAACAACAACAACAACAACAACAACAACAACAACAACAACAACAACAACAACAACAACAACAACAACAACAACAACAACAACAACAACAACAACAACAACAACAACAACAACAACAACAACAACAACAACAACAACAACAACAACAACAACAACAACAACAACAACAACAACAACAACAACAACAACAACAACAACAACAACAACAACAACAACAACAACAACAACAACAACAACAACAACAACAACAACAACAACAACAACAACAACAACAACAACAACAACAACAACAACAACAACAACAACAACAACAACAACGAAGAATGATGGTTTCTTGAATGGACGACAGGAACAACTATGTTCAATGGACCCGAGCGACTGTCGTAGAGCATGGTCGGGTACAACAACCACCACAGACAACCGTGTTTAACTGACTGAATATGGTTGCATTTTAAAATAAGCAATCACATGATTATCATAAGTATCATAGTGGAGATTACACCTTTTTGAAGTAAATTAAATTATTGTCATTTATGTTGAAGTTCAACGAAGCATTACATACATAAAAAACGTCGTAAACATTCTAATACAGGTGGGTCAGAAGCGTTCGAGAGAAGAGTTTGGCCCAAATTTGTTTATGAGATCACCACTTTACCAAAATCATTAAGTCAATTCTCATTTATACGTAAAAGTAGGTGTAATCAAACTTTTAAAGCCAACCAAATATCATTTTATCCAGCCCAGATCGAATGGAATGACAAAAGCGTCACACATAAACGGTCTGGGAGACCATTATTTGTTTATTCTATGAACCCCGGGGACGAAAAACACCAATGATTGTGCCTTTAAACAACCATGTGTGTCCATTCCAGTTGGGAGTTTTATAAAGAATAAAAAAAAATCAATACAGAAATTGGTCATAAACACCATGGATTTACATATTTATGCATGTTTTCAATAACCAAATGAATATTACAAAGCAAAGTCCACGCCCACGCGCCGAGAAATGGGAGAGAAAACAAGTCATGGTACCACAAAAGCGCAAACTATTCTTCATAGACCATGGCTCAAACAGCGGCATCTAAGACTGTATGCCATCGTGGTATATATACCAGTACATGGCGTGCCAAAGTGCACTACTATTCTACATACCACGCCAAAGGAGTTCCGACTGGGCGCGTGCGAAAGACTCTCGCTGGTACATGCGAGGTACTGTATTTTGCGATCTTCGAGGCTGGCCGGGCATGGCTACATACCTACCTATGTTAGGCATCTAGTTTCTTAAATCAACCAAAATGCCTATTTCAATTTTTATATATTTTTTTTATATTTCTTCGTTCTTCCATTGATGTACACGTCTTGGTTGGTACAGTATTGTCAAAAATAGTGCTAGCGTGGAACCGTCGGAAGGTACGTATGTATAGGGTGTCCCACGTAACTTGCAATATTCTGCAAGGCCACACAAATTTTTGTGGTGGAGCTATTTTAAAAATAAAAAAAGCAAATGATAGTCCAGTTTGTAAAGTTTTGTTTGCCACCTACCAGAGGTTCACTGTACAAACAGTTCTCAAGTTACGGCTACTTTTCCAGAAGTAGTCATTTCAAGTATTTGATGTTTCATCGGGGTTTCTAAAAATTGTTCTAGAAACCCAGTATTTCATTGAAAAGTTAATATAAGTCTGAAAATAAGTTTGTGTAATCATTATTAATAAATGTGTTTTTTTAAATCATGATGGGACATATTTATACGTTGGATAATCGATCGAAACCACGCAGAAGTCATCAAAAGACCAAAAAATCGCAAACAAGACACATTATTGATTTATTCTCGAAACCGTATTTTTTATTAGAAAACTGTTTTTTACACTTAATTACACGTGGAATAATCAGCTCTCAATCTCCTTGACAAATTGAAGCTATTTAAATAGGTTTCAACCGGTACTGTTGACCACCGAGCCCACTGAGATTTCAGAACTGAAAATGACTACTTTTGGGGAAATGGAAATATCTCGATCTGCCTGATAGTTAGGACTTTCTAGTAAGCGGCGAAAAAAACTTTATAAAATGGGCTTTCATTTGCTTTTTTAATTTTTCAAATAGCTCAAACACAAAAATTTGGCGGCCTCGCAGAATATTGCAAGTTACGTGGGACACCCTGTATGTATCTGGCGTGATATGTGGTGTGAGAAAGATCTTATACATGCCCAACAGGTTTTATGAAGTTCTTTATGGTTCGACTATGCTTAGGATTCGTAATAATATCTGGTAGAATTAAAGTTGTGCTGATTTTACAAAGGATCATAAAACAACGTACGTGTACTACATGAAGTATGTATGTGGTTCGTAATTACTCGGGGACATTCGTACAGTAAATGAGCAGGACCAACGTTACCACATGCATATAAATTGATAAACACCGACAAATTATATGAATAAAATACAGGGTGGGCCAAAAAACGCATATACATAAAAAATCGCACATGGTTGAAATGAGGGATAAGATTTTTGTGGACATTATGAGCGATGTCTTTACTTAATCAAAATCAAATGGTGATATTAGATGAGCCGAAAATCTGAGTTATCCTCACTTCAAATAACAAACTGACTAATCCAATCAACAAACATGATCATCAACAAACTTCATCACAATTTCATCAGCATCAAGATACAGACCCGGCATGCTTGGAAAAAAAATGCGGGCTATTGATTTTTGCCGGTGACTGTCATTTTTTGGTTCATGTATATGTACATAAAAATCAAATACTTAATGCTGCACATGAGCCCTCATCATTAACTGGATTGTTATATACACTGTAATTGTTTACGAAACTATATTTACGCTGTTATTTTTAATTCAACGCAACGATACTTAATTAATCGTCAGCGTCAAAATGGTGTCATTTCAGCATGAGCCTGTCACAAGTGTAAACATACCCTAATTAATCATGGTCCTGTATCTGAAAACGATGCCATTGACTGAGTGGTATATATATACAGTAGTTGGAAAGCATGCTTGTAGCTACAACCTACGCACAAATGTAGTGGTGGCAGTCCAAATAGAATGAACATTCCTAAATACGGACTTAAAAGTTTACCATTAGATTTAATTTGGTTTTTCAAAAATAATACTTAGGATACATAATGTTCTGTAGGTCAGTAAACAATTTTTTCACCCATGGTTGCAACTTTATGGTACATTCTGACATGTACATACCTACATACATACATACATACATATGTACATACGTGTACTGTAGCGTACCATCAGTTTTTATGGCATGATGGTAATGGTACTTTATGGGCCGCATTCTATCCCATCAGCATTACTTTCGGATCAGTGCATTTGTACTCAGTACCGAATCGTGTCACATCGGGTCAGCTGACTTTTTGAAATGTATTCAGGTTTCACTGGAATCATTTCAGATTTGTGAATTGTTTGTATTTGTTGCAATACTTTACTTTTACTACGGTTTTGTTCCGTTTTAGTAACATTAAAATGACGTCCAGTTGAAATTCTCAGATAGTGGGATTCCTGCTAAAGTACTATAAACGTGATAATCATCAAATTCTCGCATAATCTAAACGGCGGTAAACATGTGTGAGGTTGGTCAACGCTACGTGACTTTCATACATTTCACCAGTTTCTGTGTGTGATCGTGGAAGTCGCTGCTATAGCTTTTGTTTTTTTTCTACGTTAGTTTGATATGCGGTTCTGAACGACGCCCCCATCGAATACAACAATTGAATCGAAAAGTTCAGAGATTCAATTTTTTTGTACCTCGCCACATTTATCATCATCATCGCTTTATTGGTCAAATAACAGACTGGATACATGTGAGCACAAAATTAATTGCGATGCGATATACATATCAAGCGTTAATAAAAAAAACTAAGTGAAAACTTTCAAAACTATTTTTTTAATAAACATAAATTCAGCAAGTCGAGCTGTTATACCAACTGTGCAAGCAGTATCTGGCTGGCTGTAGCAAGGCACAATTCAAGCCCAATAACGTATCCAGTCCAGAACCCACCGACGACGATGTTTCATCGGAAGCTCCATCGGAAGCTAACGAAACGGCCTCGGTTGCCGAGACGGTCATTGTTGAACGAAAAGGTAGGCACATGGTCAGAATTTAACATGGAACATTTAACTTGTTTATATAATTTCGATATGGAAAACAAGTAATGTTACTTGCAGGTCCATACGGCTGGAAACACTGCGATCTGCTGATGTTTGCTGCAGATGATCTGACAGATGCAGCGGCACAGCTTGATAACCAGGTTTCTTGGAATTACTGAAACTAATAGAACTAATCACTGTATAACCAAAAAAACTCTTGATTGTCAAATGTTGCTAGAAGGTCTTGAACAAATTTTTGAGACTGTTTTTCAGGGCTACGTGAAAGCGGCCCGAATGAAAGATTCAAGTGGACATGAATGGTCCGCGATTAACGGTCGATTCAAAGGATTTATGTGCAAACCCGTCAAGTCGGATGAGTTAAGCAATGGTGAAAACTCGCACTCACTCACTCACTCACTCACTCACTCACTCACTCACTCACTCACTCACTCACTCACTCACTCACTCACTCACTCACTCACTCACTCACTCACTCACTCACTCACTCACTCACTCACTCACTCACTCACTCACTCACTCAATCACTCACTCACTCACTCACTCACTCACTCACTCCATCACTCAATCACTCACTCACTCACTCACTCACTCACTCACTCACTCACTCACTCACTCACTCACTCACTCACTCACTCACTCACTCACTCACTCACTCACTCACTCACTCACTCACTCTTTCACTCACTCACTCACTCACTCACTCACTCACTCACTCACTCACTCACTCACTCACTCACTCACTCACTCACTCACTCACTCACTCACTCACTCACTCACTCACTCACTCACTCACTCACTCACTCACTCACTCACTCACTCACTCACTCACTCACTCACTCACTCACTCACTCACTCACTCACTCACTCACTCACTCACTCACTCACTCATTGTTCTTCATCAAGGCACCCTGAAGTCTCCGTACCCAATCGCGTACCTGCAGTCAATTCGTCAGCTGTATGATGAATGCCATCTATATTTCGTCGACTTTTATTGCGATGCCAAGACGAACGGCATGCCGACGCACCGAGTTACTTTGCTGGTAAGTAATAACATGGTATTTTGTTGCCGATATTATTTTAGATTTATGCAGTTGTGACAGTACCGTAGCTTGAAATGGTTAAATGTATTTCCGATGCACATTAAAAAAACAATTTTGTTCCTTTTCCCACCAAAATTATGGTCCAGCAGAATGACTTGAAAAACATGATATCAAAATCTCACAACTAAAAAATCAAAAGTTACGCAGAAAATTTGAAGAAGGAAGCTGTTCCGTTATCCCTTATTTTCAGGCATGCCACCGAATGCCGGAATCGTTGACGGACGAGCAGGCTGAAGTGTTTGCCGCCCACCTGGCTCATCAGCAGGCGCAGATCGAGTACTGCAAACGATCGTTCATATCACTCAACTGGAATCAGAACGCATTTCTGCGTTTCTCAAAGAGTGAATGTCGATTCTTACGACGTGCCGGCACCGGTCTAAGGTTCATCGGAAATTGGTTTCACTGGTTTCTCAGTAAAATGGTTTCACTGCAATCATACGACAACGTCTAAGATTGACTATTTAGTGGACTGTTTTTGCAGTCTACATAGATTGAAAATAAATGAGATTAATATCAACAAATTCAGATATTCGTAAGAGTAACACTTTTCGGAGTGACTAAAGACGTGTTACTCCATCACATGGACTTGTTTGCTTCAGTTGAACAGCCTTCAGGTTCTCAAAGCTGATTATAAAGCTGTATCCTAAGCCCTGTTTTGAGAGCTTCCGCATGATGAGGTTGCCTGTTCACACGTAAACGAGTGAAACGATTGACTCGTATTCAGCAAGTGTACATGTATTGATTTACAGTCAACGTCAGATTACGAACAGGATTTCAAAAGATTCTTAGTTTACTGTCCAACATTTCAGCGTGCAGCTGTTTATGATGGTACCTCCAATCTGGCATCACCACAACGTATCACTACTCAACTTCCCCGCCAGCCAGGTGCAGCCCGATCCCACTCAGGGTCGCACCATAAAACCTCCTCCCGATTGTCCCGTCTGCTCGCCTGACAGTCGTCTTCTTCAAAGTCCATTTCTGGACGAGTTCAAAACCAACGTGCAGAAATTAAAATGTGCGCTGCATGACCAACAGATTGCCAAAATGACAAAACTGCCGCGGGCGGGTAGGATCAACGGTTTGGTCATTATTGTCACTCACTTACGCATATTGCTCACCGAGGCAATGACTCATCTTTCACACACTCACTCATTAACTCACTGATTGACCTATTCAGTAACGCAACGTCGGCCACCACTAGATATGGGCAGGGATCGTGGCTCTCGTTCGGTATCATCAAATGCGGACTCAGCTCTCGGCGAGTCAATGTCTTCGTTGCGAGACCTCAAACTCTTACCGACATATCAGATATCCAATGATGAATCCCAAACCACCGGTGGTCTGGACAAATTTTTCGGCCGGGATGACGAGGGATTTCTCAGATTTGTGGAACAGAAACTGCGAGATGACAAGCGATCGGGTGGGAAAAAGACACCGGGCGTTGTCGAACTAGAGAAACTCGTGAAGGAGTACAAAAAGAACAACGGTATATTGTGATTGGTTTATATGAAGAATTATATTTTTTGAAATGACTGCTATCGTACGGTGACCAACTTTATTCCCGAATATTTAGTGCAGATCTACAGTATACATAAGTATGAATCCATCACACCGTTTGATAATACAAACCAAGTTCATTGATAAAGCAACAGCCAAGTAAAATTATATAAATGTATAATTGTAGTAATACCATTATGTAAAATTTGACTAGAACATGTACATATGGCAAGATTATGCTTCAGTTATGTACAGGGTGGGCCAATAAAAACCACACAACTTTGGAGGCTGATAACTCAGTGACTAAATATCGGATTGAACAGCTGTTTGCATCATTTTGACTGGTATATCTTCGACTTTCATTCATATAATTATTATGGAAAAATATCCATTTTTCGAAAAGATATCAAATTTTCACCGAAAAGTTGCTGTTTTTCTGCTGAGAACCCATACAATTTAATTTTTACAATAATAAATTTACACAAAGAGAACAGAAATTACACATAAAATTAAGAAACATTGTTTTTTGACAAGTTTCACACACATAGAAAATATAAATCATAGTAAAGTTGATGAGATGCCCAATATGGACGTTCTGTGCTCAACGCTCAACAGCCTGTTTTCTATCATGAATGGTAATTTTCATGTTAAAAACAGTCTGAGTAAAAAAAAATATTTAAACAGATTCATTAACTAGGTTTTAACTGAATAACGCTAAAGAAACCGAAGCAGTTCGTCTGAGCCGTATAAAACATCAACAAATGTCTATTCTAACCCATATGTATGAAAACTCCCGCCCGGTTGGGAAATGGTATTTTCTGGAAATTGTTGCATAACTTCTGATTGCACTGAAGTTTTTAAATAAAATTATGGTTACGAAATTTCAAATATATACTGATTAAAATGACGCATACCTTAATCAATCCGATTCGTATTCACAAAGTTATCAACCTTCAAAGTTGTGTGGTTTTTTTGGCCCACCCTGTATGTGCATGTACATAGAATATATACGAATGTTTAGTGTGATGAGCTTATATTGCTTTCAATTAAAACAGGAAAAACCTTGAAACTTTGAAATATTGCTAGTAAAAAGCAAAGCATTTCACGCAAATCACAGCCAATTTAATTGTTGTTCATATAAAGCAGCAACGTTAACTGGTTCATTGCAGCAAAGATCGCAGAGTAGCTTCTTTGCGGTCCCTGAAAATATTGAATAAACAGTTTATCTAATGAACCATTTCAACAATGTATACAACGTATATGTACATATACAAATACATATTGTATAAAGCTAATAATTAAAAAAATCCTGCCCGACACCTAAATACTTTCGTAATTTGTGAATTAAAGATTGAAACACAAATTAGAAACATTGACAATCCCATTTAACAAACAATGTACAAACCTCTCTTTAGCTGATTTCTTGGCTCGTTGTTTAGCTTCCATGTCTTGCTGGAGTCGTTTAGTTATGGATTCGTTGTCGTATGACAGGTATGTAGAAGAAACGTCGGGTGAACGGTACTGTAAATAATGTCGTTCAGTATCACTTGCTAACTAACCTTTGCTGACTGTATGCGGTAAATTTTACTTACTAAAATTTTTTACGAATGTTCAACTGATTGATTATTGGCCCAACCGTTGCAGCATCGTCCGGTTTCGACTGACTGGTGTCGCGCTTGCGCATGTTGTTTCCGGTGTACGCGATGCACTTGAGTTCCCAGTCTCCGATCTCGTCGTTCCAATGCACATAACGTTCGATCATCTCCTGAACCATGTAAAAAATGATCTGACAAAAACAACTTATAGTAACTAAATTCATAGTAGTAGAAGTAAATAGTTGTAGTACATAGTATTTTTTATAATTGTTACTACCTGATACTGCGGCGGAATGAAGGAATCTATGACGAGCATCTGCAGTCTCAACTCCTTGCTGAGTTCTCGAACGCTGTCCAACAGACCTTCGATTTCACGCTGATGCTCGGCTTGCACATCTTGCATCTGTTTCAAATAGAACGGTTTAGTGAGGAAATTAAGAGCAGAAAAAATTAAGACAACGGTACTCGAACGTACCTCTGATTTGACACTCAACAACATGGTCCAGACTTTCTTCAGCTTCTTCGATTTGGCGGATGCTTCCTCTTGCAATGAAGAGTACTTCTCTTCTATATCTAGACGCTCGGCCTGTAATCAAGTAGCGAATTCATCGACACACCCAGAAACTTTAACCCACACCTTTTATCTCACTCACTCACTCACTCACTAACTCACTCACTCACTCACTCCCTCACACACGCACTCACTCACTCACTCACTCACTCACTCACTCACTCACTCACTCACTCACTCACTCACTCACTCACTCACTCACTCACTCACTCACTCACTCACTCACTCACTCACTCACTCACTCACTCACTCACTCACTCACTCACTCACTCACTCACTCACTCACTCACTCACTCACTCACTCACTCACTCACTCACTCACTCACTCACTCACTCACTCACTCACTCACTCACTCACTCACTCACTCACTCACTCACTCACTCACTCACTCACTCACTCACTCACTCACTCACTCACTCACTCACTCACTCACTCACTCACTCACTCACTCACTCACTCACTCACTCACTCACTCACTCACTCACTCACTCAATCACTCACTCACTCACTCACTCACTCACTCACTCACTCACTCGCTCACTCGCTTACCTGTTTCTGCTCGAGTGCCTTTCTTAACTGTGCTTCCTTGTTTTGACGTTCCTCCAGTTCCCGGTTGCTTTCCTCCAGCAGCCTAGCTTGTTCCTCCGCTTTTTCCAGGAGGTTCTCCCCGCCGACGATCACACGCCGTTCGATCAGGGCCAACTTCTTTTGCAGTTGTGCGTGTTGATCACTATAAGAAAGTTATGAAACTGATAAATATCAGTTTTGGTAACTGTTTTGGTAACTTTTATTCTTTTGAGTGCAATATATTCCATGTTTGTTCTAACCAACCGTGCCATTTGAAGATCCGTTTCCCGCTCCTCCAACTGTTCTTCTAGTTTCTTCCGTTCCTCCTCTGCCATATCCTTCTCCGAAAGCAGTTTCTGCCGGTCAGCCGCAATCGCTTCTTCCACTACTCGCATTTGTGCCGAATTCAAACCTAAATGACTTTTCCTGCCCATTTTGATTAACAATCGTGATAATCTGAATAGACGTGATTACCTAGGACAAGATTTATGTATGGATCTACAAACAATAGATCCTTAAAAATTTTATCTAACGTTTACGGCGCTTTTTGTGCACTTTCTCGCCATCCGGACCAATCTCTTCTTCACCCTCAGAGCCGTCAGATGCTGAGCCAGCTTCACCTTCACCACCATCATCTGAAAGAAGTGAGTAAGTGAGCGAAATAATGAGTGAGGAGTTAAGAGCGACTGAGTTGGTGAATAAGTCTACAAAATATGAATAACAAGGTTGTGAAGTTGTAACAAACCTCCTTCCTCCAGCTGACGACGCAGTTCTTCCAGCTCCTGTTGATACTTGCGCAACAACGCATCCTTCGGGTCCTCGTTGATGTGCGCCGCGTTCTTGATGTTCTTGGCGCGGTTGGCGTATCTCAGCGTGGATATGGTCTCATCGTAGTTGTAGGATGCCGGTCCCACATTGGCGATCTGAAAAATAATTAAGACCAATCAGTTTGGTCAACTTATTCGAAAGTCTAAAAATTATAAAACATATTATATTTCATTTCACGAACTTTCTCAACTAACTAACCATGACAGTTTTCGAATTACCACCCAACGAATCCTGCAGCAGTCGAGTCAACTTTGAATTGCGATACGGAATGTGTGAACTCTTGGCATCGACTAGCGCCGAAATTACGTTGCCGAGTGTAGACAGACTGAGATTGATTTTGCTGGCCTCTTTCAGTCGGACACCAGTCGCACCGGATTTCGATTGACGTTCGCTACCCTGTAATATGAAGAATCACGTATTTTCATATAGTTTCACAGTCATATAATGTTTATGTATAACATTTGATGGTGTAACAACGATTTTGTAAATATGTCCTGGTCCTGGCCTAAAAACTCTCAACTACTATTCAAGACTATAAAATACGGTGAACAAACCGCCAGATCCACCAGATGAAGCTTTCCCACGCGGAAGTGTCGTTGCTTGTCAATACCGATCTCACTGCACTCGAGAGTCACTGTGAAGATGGCATGAGATCGACTGCTTTGAATGTTCATCAACGTTGAACCCACCGATCCTGTGATTTATGTTTTATTAAGATCTAGTTTTTTATCATCGTTAATTTATCTTACTCACTTATAAATTTTGATCTGACCCTGTATGAAACATGGAATTACCAACTATTTTTATTTCCAATTGTCATGATCTTGTCCATTTCATCTGCACACAATACAGTAACACTTGACAGATCCTTGACGTAAACACCGACGTCAGGTCGCTCCTTGATCTCAAGCCGTTGATCCTGGTTTTTGGCCAGTAGATCTCGGATTTCCTCGTTGTAAATTTCCAAGTAAGAAACTCGAACCAGGAATCTAAACAATTTCACATCATCTATGTAATTCATTATATATATAACTCTAAACCGATTTACTATGAATATCACCAACCGTTTATCATCTACTTCTTTGGCAATGCTTCCGAAAATATGCGCGAATGAATTAGGAATGATGCCTTTCTTTTCAGGACTGGTTCGAATGCCTTCCATTGTGAACGTCTTGCCAGTACCAGTTTGGCCGTACGCAAAGATTGTGCCTAAACACATTGAAACAATTGATACACATTGAAACGTTGTAACCTTTAATCTTTCATCAAACCTCCATTACCCATCAAACATTCTAACCATTATATCCTTCGAGAACGTTCTCAACAATTGGTCTAGCTACTCGATTGTACACATCCACTTGGGTGCAGTCAGGACCAAATACCGAATCGAACGTATACACTTTGGGCGGTTCATCAGATGGAGCATCTGGATTGGCCACGGTCACCGTTCCGCCCATTTCGTTTACCTGAAGATTGTTTTTTTTTCATTTGAATTCCTATACACTTCTTGGCGTCCTATTATACGCTTGTCAAATAAGGAATTTGACCATTATACCAATGCAAACACACCTTGACGATGACCGCATATTTATCTTCGTTGCTACTGAGCGGTCGGCATCTCACAACCACCCGCACGTTCTCGGCTTCAGCAGACTGAAAAAAGCTTTTTTTGTAAAACCAATCAATCTCATGTTGTTTGTATATCATCAGTTTTTTATGCAGTGAACAAGTAGAGAGTTTGCATTTGAAAGCACACTGATTTGAAGTCATTTAAACTATGAAAGCCAATTCTAAGTAATTCTCTTTATAATTGGTTCGATAGTAAGCAGAGAAAATTGTAAAAGATTTACACCTCAAGCATCGCAGCAAGAAATTTTTTCAGACCATTTCAACTATCAACTTAACACGAAGTAATAAATTAACATGACGTAAATACTAACCCTTGTCATTTTGAATGAAAAGTAGTATATTTAACAAATCACGACATTTGTTAAAATTGATTATCCGTACTTCTGCAATGTTTATTCCGGCTGTTTCCTTCGGTTACCATTGGCGATACACCAAAAGCCAGTCAGTGGCACACGCGACAACATGATGTTTCACAGGCATCGTGCAGCACGGCACGAAGGGTGTTGTGTATCTGGAATACTATGCTGGCCCTATGATTCAGGGGTCTGGTGAGTGAGATACACTACAGCCTACTACGAAACCATAGTAATTCATTCGACTAACGCTCATTTGTAACAAGTTCTTGACGAGAAAAAAAGACGAAATAGTGCGAATAAAATTGCTCACCAAATGGATGTAATGGCAGTGAGACTGTTAGATTCTTCCTTTTCTTCTAAAATATTATACAACAACAACACCAAAACATTGTATCTCACTATTGCATCGACTTACAAACGAGATTTTCTATTCACATGCTGAAACTGATTGCCATAATTCAATGAACCAGGGACAGGCACTCAAATAAACAATTACTGGTGAATGAGCCAATTATCCAAATGAAGCACAATATCTCGCTCGAAAAAGTCTTGGGGGAAACCAATCCGTTTAACTTTTACTTAACGAAACGAATTGCATTATTTGCAACCACTAAAGATAGGATATGCACTATTTGCTACCTTTAATGTCAACTAGTCATTTTATAATCAGATTGTTGTATGTTTTACATGACACGCACGTTACCTATCAGATCGGGTTGGTTGTTTTCGGAAGCAAGAAGTTTGTCGGTTTTATATGTTTGATCTACGCCTAGCCTTGTGTTTTCACGTTACACTAACGCTTAAAAGCATTCCATTTCTGTACCTAAGAAGTGATTAATCTACCCGGTTGTTTGGTCAAATCAAAAATAGGCACACCCACTGAATCATGCCCTATCACTTTACTGTTTATTACGTTGCACAGTTTCATGCATGTTTGGCAATGTGTTTCACGTCAACAAAGATGTATTGCTCATTCAAATCTGGTGGTGTATACTACTGGCGGACGAGCTAAATCTCCAAAAGACAGGAGAGTTTCGTCAAAGAGGGGAATTTAGCAGTTTCCAGGCCATTTTACCTACACCTAGGGAACATAACAGATTCTACTTTATGAAAACGTCAAAGAGGGGGATTCCTAATTTCCCACTTCTCCTCGTCAGCTCGTGGTGCATATGTATGGAGGCATCCTCGGATCAAGTGTACTGGAAGTGAGTGATGCCAGAAAACTGACACGCCGAGAGGTTCGTCCATTCTGACAAGACATGAACATCGTCTGGCTTTTTTACAGATACTGCCAATAACCGTAAAGCTGGGTGCATATGTCAATCAATCGTTTTTGAAGTGATGGGACCGTTCCGTTTTTATTCGACGAATAAAATCTGTGGAATGGTATCAAGGTTTTCAACATGTAAGAACTGTCAACGATCGTTGTTAGTCGTTTTAGAATATCTAACTTAGATATGTCATTCGATAATTTGACTGAACTATAAAACCATGTAGTTTATTAGGGTCTGAAATATGTTTATACTCTTTAGTCAAAGTTACCTCTTTGGGGATTTTCATACTCTACACGTTTCAGATTCTATTTACTCGCCGGTATGTCACTGTCAGGCCCAGACTCGACGTTTCGTATTCTCTACAACTTCACCTACATAACAGACACCCAACGATTAACGTATGTAGTTGGGCTGTAAAAAGTCGTCACATTAGATTATAATATTTGTCGTTCTGCATTGCATCTGTTCACATTTGTGTTTGTGTGTGCGTATAAATGTTATATGCTCCATTGATGTACTAGGCGTGTGTCCTCAGGTATTCTGCCTTGTTGTGACACCAATTGGTTAACCTGAGATGATGAGGGAGTTAGATGCATTGAGTTGAGGGCCGTTTATGTGGTGGCGTAGGGTTGGGCGTGAGGCCAACTTGTGCATCGTATTTATATGCGTTGTGGTGATAGCAGTGATGCGGTTAGGGCTTACGCATGGCCCCGGCGTATACAACACTCCTGCACACACACACACACGTCATCTTGTACCCGCACACACGACCGCATGCCCACCCACAACTGCCCAATTCCACTATCACTTGCCAGTCGAACAATACATTTATATCGAATAACATGTACCGTGCAATGTATCACATTCGCCGTCAAACATTGATGGAATGTGCCATATTTAGGCATACGTGTGCATGGCATATGTAGTGTAGTCGTACTTGCATAACAAGCGTATAACAAGTTGAGTGGCTGTGAGCACACACGGGCACATGTACATAACAGATGCCATCAAAACTAAGTGCCCCGCATGTTATACTCCTCGCAAAGGTACAACATGCATGCCTGGCGCGCGCGCTTTTAGCTAATTGGCTCAATTCTTTTACCTAGTTTTCGCTTTCAGCTCATGCAACGGATAATGTTAGACGAATTTCGTATTGTTGCAATTCAATGTATTATGCGTAGTGTGGCCTGACTCATGCTTCAGATCAAACCACGTCAAGTATAACCTTTGTGTCATCAACGCGCCTACAATGGCCATGTGTTTGGTTGATGCTCACGCATTGTCTGTCTCACTTCCATGTTACCAATGGCTCGCTGACTGCGAATTTCAATGTGACAAATAACGGGGACAAGTATCATACGGACGTGTGCATTCAACTCGCTTATTTATTTGATGTGATTGGTGAAGCCCGGATGGTCATGATTTGACACGGCTAACTTTGAGTGGCATGGTTTGTCTGCAGCCGTACACACATACATATGTTATGTGTATGTATGTGTACCTATTTACTACTACATGTTTACCAGGGCATGTGCCAACTGTGCCCGTGCCATTGGCTTTATTTGAGCCACACAACGCGTGTTATCAGGAGTCTAAAACACTCCCCGCCCGTGTGTAATATTCGGCTGTGACAGACGGCAAGTGTGGATGATATGATTATGTGGTGTGAGCAGATGTTTCATGGTTGTGAGGGGCATTGTGGCGGTGGCACATGCGCGCAGGCACACAGCCTTTATACTATTACTTTTGTGCAGGCTTGTGTCTCTGTGGTGTGTTTGTTGGCCCCGTCCAAACGAGCTCCACCCAACCTAAGAGCGTCTAGTTTGCTGCTGCTGTCGCACGCACGTCGTCCTCGTCTTACGCCATCCCATATAACCGTTGCCCTATCACTATAATTGCAACCACTCATCTCAAAACTGTTTTCATTCATTCGTATTTGTCATTCATGTTCTTCTACTCATCACTGGTCAACACAAAAGGCAAACGTGTTTTATCAGCATTCTAATTATTTATACAAGTTTGATATTTTTCAGGCTGTTGCTGCGTCAAATTCGTTAACGAAGTATGTATTTTCATACATACATTTTCCAACACAAATTTTCCGCTCCATTTGTTCTTAAAAATATGTCCTCGATTATTGGATGTTTTAACGGTGCTATATGCTACCAACTTTATTTATGTTTTCATGCCAAGTCACATCCTTAGTTTCTGAGAAAAAAACAATTTTTTTTCCTTTCTTATTGTATCAGAAGGTTGTTAAATTAACTTGATTGCAACTGTTTTGGTTGCTCAACGCATAGAATGTTTCACCTAAAATAGTTTTCTGTCAACAGTTTTTGTGCGATGAAATGATGGTTGAAAGTGGTGTTGTTTACTTAAAGTCATCGGTAACCCGATATTTGCATGCACACCACTTTCGAGTCACGACTAATTTCGTACCCAACAAAACTATTCAGCTGTTGGTTTTTGACTCCCAGGCCCTTGAGCTTCTATCAATGAATGCCGGTTGGCGGTCGTCACTGTATTGAGGAATGCCCCGACGATGATCAACTGACACCATGGTTGACGGTATGGTGCAGATGTTGCACATGGTGTTGCAGTATACGGTGATTTGGCACTGTGGTGCCGGCGGGTGTACCGTTGGCTCATGGGTGCCAACTGCAAACACCGTATCAGTTTTCTGGGTGTGCCGGGCGCCCTGAGGTGCAGCACCCGAGCCAACGCCACCCAGTCTAGGTCTTGAGTACACACAACTCTGTGGCCATGTACACCATAGCCTCTTGTGCCCACTGGCGAAACGAACGAAAATAATGTGCTTGTTGCAAGTTGCGCCAAGTGCGAGTGGGATTGTGGGATGGGTGCGGTGCATTGTGCGCCAAGTCCCGTGCGGCAGTACGAGCACTCGTTATCTCGTAACCATCTGCTTTTGTACTCTATAACGCACCACTAGTCCTCTAATCGACCTCTGCTACTTATGTACACAGCTGAATTCCGTGATTACTGCATCCGAACAGGTCATGGCACACGTCATCAACTTATATGCTATGCGACCCACCACCGAGCGGGCAGCCTTTCTTTCTGGCCGCCCTGACAGGAAGCGCGGTTCGCGTGTCGTAGTAGACAAATTTCCGCCCGTCAACTTGGTCGCGTATTGTTTTATTGTGGTCGTAGGGAAAACATGTCGGCGGCATAACTGGCATAATCGGTTGCTTTTGGCATCAACCAATGGAATGCCGGCCATTACTGGTCGATTACATGGCATGCAATCAAAATGCCATCAATTCACTCCATCCATTGTATGGGATGTATGTGGACATGGTTCATGACATAACCATCAGTTCGACTGTTACATGCATGTACATACATATGCATGTATGTGGTCACTCTTTGCCCAGTGGAACAATGCCCAAATGGCGTTCGGATTGGTCGTTTGTACTTGCCACCACATACATCCATACATCCAGACGAGTCATGACTGTGTGATAATTGTATTGGCTGAGTCTGACGACGTAGATGACGACGTATATATCATTCAGAACACACTGTCATCCAACTATGGTGGCACTTCAACATTTGCTTGATATTTGTTAATCTGTGTCATTAATCAAACAGCGTTCATGGCTGTGGGTTTGAACTTTGAATGAAGCTGACCAATGTTGCAGTATTGCAGTGTCGGAGTGTTGCAAATAACACACGGTAAGAATTGGTGAACGCAACGGTGCTAATTGAACTGGGGATTAGCGGCCGGTAGAATCGGGCACCGAGACGGGCGCAATGAGGATGCGTTGCGTACATTGTTGTCTGGTTATTAGCATTCGAGTTGGGCCATGTTCTGGCCCGCTTCCACAAATTGCCGATAACATCCACTTTTACAGCTCATATCTCATATCCTTTCCTAATTGGAATAACCTTTGAAAAATTTCACATGAAAACTAGATTTGGGAACTTTCCCGTCGCGTAATGTATAGACTCGTTCGGCACGGGTTCTCTCGGTCGTTGGCCCCGTTCCTCTGCTTAACCCGAAGACCTCGTACTCACCTCGCCGTTGACAGGCCCACTTGACCAAAAACTTTCTGCCTGGAAGGCAAGTCATTTTCTCGTCACGGTGGTTGGGTCTCGGGCCCACTGACATGGATTGCATTCAGTGGCGCTAGAGGATATTGATAGATAACGGAGCAAGAATGTGTGACTGGAGACGGCTGAATTCAAAATATAATTGTACTAACATTCATATCATGATTTTGTTCACTTACTGATTCCACGATTGTATTGTGTTCTCACCCGCGGCAAGTATAGTCATCATGGTACATATATGTACTGTATATGTACATACTTATTGCTCGACCATTACATGCAAATGTGCACACATATCCAAAGACATACCCCCGCTGTACATATATGTACATTCATCCAGACATTCATACTTTTATGCACACATATGTACTTATATTCTTATTCTTATCCATAATTAAAATTACGAAAGTTCATCAATCACTGTTCAAAAGAACTTTAGATCAGATGGGTCATTACGTCACTGCTGAGTTTCATGTGTTCTCGAATTAGTATTGTGTGCAATTGGAGACTTGTTGAGACTACAACAATGTGCTTGATGCGGACTGGTCATCTGTTACGTGAGTATCAGGTTGACCACCGTGTCGAGCAGGTCGTATTCTATTTATAGTACTACTACTACCAACATTATTTATTATTGAACACATGTGTGTGTGGCGGCACACGCACCCGCTGTTCCATTATGGACGCATAAATAAAGGCCACATGTGTGTGTAGCACTGGCGAACGGCAAGGGGTGGCAAAAGGGGAATGCCCCCTCTTTGGCGACTTCAAAAATAAGAGTTTGTTCCTTAAGGTGTAGGCAAATTGAGTTGAAAACTGCCAATTTCCCCCGGTTTGATGAAAATTCCCTCTCTTTGAATGATTAGCTTATCCGCCAGTGGTGTGTAGTACTGCAGGTCCACTCGTTTGGCACAATACTACAAGTTTGGTCCAGTTGTGCCAAGTAGCTGATGCATCCATGTGTTCCACTCGAGTAGGCAAACTATGTATCTAATACATTGCAGCCATCATGAAAAATTGGGGTCGTTATCGGTTCATACAATGTTTGTTTTGTTTATTATCCAATTTACATACAAACATGTACCACAATTCTATCAGCCAACTTAGCCTCATACAGTGAATGTTTTTGGTCATCAAACTATTCTGTTTTTGTCTATGTAGCAAACAAATATTTAATATAATACTAAAATACCTGTCACTATTTCCTGGTTTCAAAAAGGTTTGAAAAATCAAAAATGTTGCAATCCAACTTTACCTGTATCTGAAAAAAAATTCTGTATGTGCTTACGCAATCGGTTGATACTGTAGATCGAAGGCTGTGAATATTTCATAAGAGCGTTTGCATCTTTACGATTATGTTCAACACAGCATAAGTGCCATATGTCATGCAACCATGTAAGTAGTAATACATGTGGAGGAAATTAGCTCACGGCTATATTTTCACCAATAAAGTAAAGCTGGATAAAAACACTTACATACAGTATGTACGATATGTATGTTAACCATGAAAGCCTAGTCCAGAGTCGCGGTGCCAGATACGGACTGAAATTTCTGTTTATTTTTGAAATTTTACTTACCTAAATAGTTCATGGTTGGCAAATAACAGTAGAAAGTTTAATGCGATTTTTTCAGTGAACATATCCTATGTAACTCATAAATTTAAGATTTCGCTATATGTATGAACTTTGCTGGTACTTGATTCATCAATCTGATTCATAAATAATACCACGTTCCAAAGGCTATGAAATACTTTGTTCACCGGTAGTTGGTTCAGTTCATGTGCACTCGAATCTGTCTGACTCACCAGCTTTGGACAAACAAGATGCCAGTGTCGAGATAATATGGTCATAAATGAAATAGTAAAGAAGTGTTGTTTGTGTATTCGTAACGTACATGGTGGTCTTTTCCGGTTCATCCAATAAATCATGTAGATGCCAATGAACCAAATATAATCCAGAAAGCGGTTCACTGTTCTTAGCTTCTATGTATGCTTGGAACAGATACAAGTCTTCATTGTATATCTACTACATTATTATGTTTTTTAATCAAATGTGTAATGAGACATCATCTGCATCTCATTGTTGATTTGAATGTGAAAAGTGAAGAAAGCACATTTTACGTCCCAAAATTATAATGTACCCTGCTTGGAGACGAATTCTAATCCAACCAAGAAAGTGAAAAATTTCAAGTACCTGCACGGAAGTGCTAACCGCTACACGATGTTTGACCAATCTGATTGTATTTAAGGTGAGTGTGTGCCAGTAGCCAATCAGGTGGGTACAGACAGACGAGACGAGTGCAGGCGCCGGGCCAAACGTCTGGTCAAACCAACAGATATAAACTTTGTACTGGATTACCGCGACCCGACGATTCATGTACCCGCGCCCGGCAGGTCATGAATATTGACGCCTGCCTCGTGTGATTGGTTCGATCACCTACTCACTCACTCACTCACTCAGTCACTCACTAACTCACTCAATCACTGACTCACTCACTCATTCATTCACTAACTCACTCACTCACTCACTTACTCACCCACTCACTCACTCACTCACTCACTCACTCACTCACTCACTCACTCACTCACTCACTCACTCACTCACTCACTCACTCACTCACTCACTCACTCACTCACTCACTCACTCACTCACTCACTCACTCACTCACTCACTCACTCACTCACTCACTCACTCACTCACTCACTCACTCACTCACTCACTCACTCACTCACTCACTCACTCACTCACTCACTCACTCACTCACTCACTAAACTTCAGCCAACAATCTGTGATGCTCGCATTGATGGATGATGCAACAAAGCCAACCGCAGCAGCCATGCACGTCACAATCGCAACCAGCAATTGGCCATCTCCAACAACAACAACCAAATGTGCAACAACAACAACACCCTCAGTACAACACTATGCAACCTCAACAACTACAACAACAACAACAACCACAACAACCACAACAGATGGTAAGTTTTATACATTAATATTTTTGTGATAAAAAAACCAGCTGATGTTTTTGTTGAATTATTGTCTATCCTCAAGTAAAGTTAAATGTTATTTCAGCAGGTCGCTGGCCAACAGATGACAAATGTGCAGCAGCCACAACAACAGCAAATGCTGCAACCACAGCCCAACCTGCAGCAACAACAACAGTTGCAGCAGACGATGAGTCAACAACCACAGCAACTACAACAACCATACCTTCAACAACAACAGCCAATGTTACAACAGCAACAACAGCCACAACAGCAGCAAATGTTACCACAACAGCAACAACAGCTACAACAACAACAGCAGATCCAAAGACCTCTTCAACAACAACAACAGATGATGCCACAGCAACCCGTATTACAGCAACAAACAGGAATGCAACCTCAGGTAAAATACATTTCCTAACCGTTATCCATATATTTTTCACTAGTTTTTTTTAATTTTTTCTTTATTACTTCAGAACCAACAGATGCAATCAGCATTACCGCAGCAACAACAACAACAACTACAACAACAACCTCAACAGACCATCCAACAGTTACAGTCTCATCAACAGCCATCAATACAATTGCAACAACAACAACTACCACAACAACTTTCACAGCCACAGCAACAAGTGCTTCCACAACAGAATCCACAGCAGCAATTAGTGACTCAAATGCAAAATCTACGAATGCAACAACAACAACAACAACAACAGTTGAATCCACAAGTATCATCTCAACAACAACAGTTACAACCTCAGAACCTTCAACAACAACAACAACAACTGCAACAAACCGGTGCTACACCTCAAACATCTCATCATGTAACTTTTCAATTACCCCCTCACGAACTGACTCCACAAGAGTTGCAACAACAACAACAACAACAACAGCAGCAGCAGCAACAGCTGCAGCAGCTACAGCAGCAACAATTACAACAACAACAGCTACAGCCGCAACAATTACAACAGCAACAGCTACAGCCGCAACAATTACAACAGCAACAATTGCAATCCCAACAACAACAGCTGCAGTCACAGCAACAACTACTCATGCATCAACAACAACAACAACAACAGTTGCAACCAGGATCTACTACCCCTGTAATCGTGACGAGCGTACTACAACCAGATGGAAGTTACGTCGATCAGGTATGTCATACGTTATTATGCTCATGCAGTGTCATCAAGTTTATTATTGAAATTCATTCAAAAAAGTATGTCCAGTATTTTTGGTCAATAAACATTCAGTCGTTCCACGACGAGTTTTTCAAATTATGATTCTCCGTCAAGTCAAACCAGTTAGAGAGCCACTCAATTATGGAACTAGTGAGTAATTAGGCTAGTAAGCCAATCAGTAATCAACATGGTAAGTCAGTACGTCAGTCAGTCAGTCAGTCAGTCAGTCAGTCAGTCAGTCAGTCAGTCAGTCAGTCAGTCAGTCAGTCAGTCAGTCAGTCAGTCAGTCAGTCAGTCAGTCAGTCAGTCAGTCAGTCAGTCAGTCAGTCAGTCAGTCAGTCAGTCAGTCAGTCAGTCAGTCAGTCAGTCAGTCAGTCAGTCAGTCAGTCAGTCAGTCAGTCAGTCAGTCAGTCAGTCAGTCAGTCAGTCAGTCAGTCAGTCAGTCACTCACTCACTCAGTCAGTCAGTCAGTCAGTCAGTCAATCAATCAATCAGTCAGTCAGTCAGTCAGTCAGTCAGTCAGTCAGTCAGTCAGTCAGTCAGTCAGTCAGTCAGTCAGTCAGTCAGTCAGTCAGTCAGTCAGTCAGTCAGTCAGTCAGTCAGTCAGTCACTCACTCACTCACTCACTCAGTCAGTCAGTCAGTCAGTCAATCAATCAGTCAGTCAGTCAGTCAGTGTTGATGATGCAGGTTGTCAACCAGCCATCAACGAGTGGTCAACAGCAGCTGCCGTTACAAGGCATTCTCAGGGACACATCCACTGTCACACAACAGCCACCGCAAATGTCACAAAAGTTCGTTGTTGTTCATGAAGAAAATTATCCTCCGTTTGCCTAATTGCTTGGTTATTTGTTGTTTCACCTTCCCTTTGCTCAATGGCTTTGTTCATCAACATTACATTGGATGTATATAATTCGAACGACGTTAATTAAAGAGATGCAACGTAATTTGTTGCAGAATTTATGCAACACGCATTTCGAAATATTGATGTATCCCCGAAAATATTCTAAAAATTTAGAGCGTGCTGTAAATTGGAATTTTAAGTATATACACTGGGTATAAGGTAAATATGTTTATCATTTCACGAAATGTATTACATTTGTTTTGCTGCAGGGAGCAGAAGCAGCGTGCCAACATGGAGTACTGCCTGGAACGACTCAACTCGACCCGTCGCTTCTCGTCACTGCCTCCGGTGGTGCTGCAGGCGCTGGCACAGTCCGCCGTACACGAAGACCTGTGTCAGGGCATCGTACGTTAGTACCATATAATAATATATACCATTCACACTTGTTTATTGTTTTCAAACAGCTTTTAATGACGAAAACAAGATAAGTTATGTACGTAAAAACTAACAACCAACTAATTTCTTTGATATATACACCTCATGAGTCATGACTGTAGACAAAAATCACTGAGCGATTCTGTTTCGGTTCGGTTATCCGAGTAACTTCATTCGACGTCGATCATTAATATTCCAGTGAGTGACATTTCATGTTATGCCATTCATTTATGGAGGGCTCACTAAATACAGCACATATCAAATTCTGTCCATTACATACCTGAATCATTAATGTGATATACGTATACCATTATCTATGATACAATTTTCTCCCACAGCGTAATAGTTCTTATGTTCGTATTATATGCAAAATAATTAAGGAGCTTGGGTTTTTTTTACCATGAATCTGACATCGTTCATAAATATTTATTTATATGTACATTGTACTTTGTGATTGCAGTATTCCGCGAAGGCGACATAGCCAACTGCTGGTACCTGCTACTACATGGGGCCATCAGCCTTTCTCTCTCCACACGATCACAAGTTGGTGTCGTTAAATATCTCGTTGCTCATTGTGTTTAAAGTTAGCTAATTTGAGCTAGTTAATTGTGATTTCATCTTCATTTATCTAGTCAAATTAATTGATACATCAAATTAAAATTTCATGAACATGTAATTTAGATTCATTTAAAGTAAAGATGTATCTAGTTTTGGAAGTTATTATGAAGATGTGTTCACATTTCACATCGGGTTGGTTGACTCATCCAAGCATGATGTATTCCATTTTCTTGGCACTGCCCCGACACGGTTTCATCACACTTGTAGGAGCCATGTTTCACATACTTCATTAACATGCCAGACACGTTGTGCGGCATTCCAACCCAATCAACCATGTCTGACATAGATTTTTTTCTGTTATTTAGATTTTTTGTCCAGTAATTAACATAAAAATCAACAATGATTATCAGGACACACCTCGGACACTGACCGAAGGCGCTGTATTCGGCGAGTCCGTGGACCACGTGGTCGCCCACTGCTGTACGGCACTCGTTCGCAAGTACACTGAACTACTCAGGGTCGAACACAAAATATTTAAACAGATTTTTAAAGTTGGTTGATTTTAAATTTTTATGTTGTTCATTTTTTTAAAATATTTAACTGTACTATTATCATTGTTCGCTTGATTATCAATTCTTCCTTTTTCTACCATCATGTTAATATGGATTCATGTCTTCTCCATTTTACAGTCCAACCAGGTTGGAACGGTTTGGTACGTCCAAGTCAATCCTCACTGATAAGTTTCCTGTAACCAGTTGTAGTTATCCTATTTGACATGAATTCTCCGTGAGCATACTAGTATACTTCCCAGTCAGTCAGTCAGTCAGTCAATGAGGGTGGGAAACCCGGGGCAGCGGCAAAGAATGAAAAGAAGCTTAGCGAACATCGTCGCGTCCTCGTCAGTCGTTGTCGACATTCGATTGAATACGGCCATAATCTCGATGGTACATTCTGTATGCCATTGGCACAACTCGTTGACTGTTGACTGTAACACTGCCCAAGTCACTGAAGTCTTTCAAACTTCACATTACATAAAAAAAAACATTCATTATGTGGAGAATGATAAGAACAGAATAAAAGATGGATCTGGTATTTTGAAAAAAAAATAAAGTTTTAGATCAGTTTCTCTAGTTGGTAAACTATTAGAATTTTCAGGTCACACAATCGGATCGGTTTTGTAGCTTCTTAGTTGTCAAACTCTTAGATTTTTAGGCTCGCTAACATTATCTCTCAAGCAAACAAACATTATTCACGATTTGTTTATTCAGCCAATATTAACAAAAAAATATTTTAACATGAAAAAAGCAGTTATTGTTGTTGTGGTGTTGGGTATGACGGGCCTTGTTTTGTGAGTGCCCAAGGCGGCATCACACTGTAGACACATCGGAACAACTGCAGTCAGCCGTTTTAGTGCGCTCCCATCAGCCAGCGGACGAGAAGACAGGAAATTTCTTCATTTCTCCCTTCGGTGAAACTCAAAATATTTTTTTGAATGCTAATTCATTATAGGTGTGGTTATAAGGATTAAAATGCGAACTCTTAGATGAAAGTCCCCTAGTTAACAGGACTATTTGGTGGTCCCATTGTGACATGTGCCATTGAACTTGATAGAACATATTGAAAGCTGTGACATGACAATTGATTTAGTCTACTCTTTTTGGTGTTACCATTCAAACTTCAGTACATATTATGAATACTTCTATTTTACATAAGCTTTTCCATGACGTAAAGATACTCGAGTTGTTTATATAAAGTTATAAAGAACAGCTTTTTTAATATTTTTGTTAAACTAATTATGATTTTTTTAATTGCAGCAATACACGAATGAACTGCAACCGTTATTACATTTGTTGAGTGTGGCCGTGCGTCACGTTGTCAATGGTTGGTTAAATACAAAACAGTGACTGATTCAGTACTGAATAAATTAATTTTATTTCCACTTCTTAAGTTTTATTTTGAATTTTTATCGTCGTCATTCAGTTTTCGAGTTATTATTTTGCTAACCGCTTATACAATCGTCAATCATCTTACAGAACCCGAGGAATGTTAGTGCGGATGTATTTACAGTGGTTGTCATTTAGATCGTGCAATGAATATCGTGCTTGTTTTAGTCGTTTATGATATCGAATAGATTCCGATGACAATCTAATAACTAAATCATATATGTGACCATC
Source organism: Daptonema setosum (assembly GCA_964036265.1). Lineage (NCBI taxonomy): Eukaryota > Metazoa > Nematoda > Chromadorea > Monhysterida > Xyalidae > Daptonema > Daptonema setosum. The sequence continues at coordinate 23,253,681 of OZ038442.1, forward strand.
CCTTTAGCTATTACTGTTAACATAACTTGCAACTTTTCATTAGATTTGGATTGTCAAAGAATGTCAATTGGCATTGTATCTTCCCCTGACCAGTTCAACTCGTACAAGTTGACTGATTCGTAGAAAAAGAAGTGCGGTGTCGTAGTGTAATGGTATGTTAGTACGACGATGGAGTGTATGAGGTCATAAGTCACCATGCGACTGGCTAACTCAATTATGTGTTCTGTCACGGTCAATGAGTCGACTCCATTTGCGGCAAGTCGGTCAACCGCGGCAAAAGTCATCGAGTCGTTGACGCCAAACCGGCAAAACAATTATCGACTCAACCACGGCTCACAACTTTAGTCGGGTACAACATCGCACACTGGCGGACAAGAAGGCATGGGAGAATAAAATTCCCCTCTTTGGCATTTTCAAAAAATAAAATTTGTTTCCTAAGTTGTAGGAAAAAACGGTCTGAAAAGTGGAAATTTTTTCTCTTTGAAGAAATTCCCCTCCATTTGGATGGGTAGCTGGTCATACAGTGGTATCGCAAGCAATGGTGCCTTCGTCTGCTAAGATACCAGATATCGGCGGATCTTTTTGTTCGCCTTCTCTGTCGGGTTCAATAAGAGTTAGAATTCAGAATCGAATTTTCGTTCTCAAGGGTAATGGTAAAATAAAATCAAGTTGCAAATCTCCGTTCTATCAGTCTGAGAAACCACAATGTTTGGTGACGGTGAGCTTTGATGTTAGACAACACAACAAGAAAGACCGTTCAGCTGTCAGTGCACTATATATCGTACTGTAGGGTAGCAGCAATTCAATTAGTTGGCGCCCTGTTGTTGGTTGAACCTATCTGTTTCGGGTGTCTGACGGGTCAACGGGTCGAAGAGTGCCGCCTTCATGTAATGGGGCCATCCTGCTTTGCTTCTTACACGCTACTTGGTACACTTAAACTTTTTTGTCTGCCATGACTTTATGAAAACAAAACAATAACATTAAGAAGCTTCCAATAAATAAAAATGACAAAAATGCAATAAATAAAGTCCGTGAAACATCACAATTGCCCAGCAGTTTTCGGGTGTGGTTGAGCGGTGGTCGACGGGCCGGGAACGTCGGGCTCTGATGCCGGTCAAAGGCCGAGCCAACGGGTCGGGTCAACCAAGTGTTCGGGTAGCCGGCAAACCAGCTGACACATCCAAAGAGAACCTGGTTATCACCATCGTTAACACAACGTCCAATGCAAATGTTGACGGTAAGCCTCGATTTCACACCTTTGGCGAACGAGAATCGAACGGAAGAATGGAGTAGAAATAAATGTTGTTCTTAGATAGAATCCGCAAACGCTAGGTTCTTTTTGTGATAACCCGAATTTTTTGACGATATGGTTAGACGGATGGACAATTCGGATTCAGAAACCCGCTTATTTAACACTTTACCCTGACGTCAATCGTTCGAGAATGATTTTATATGTATATGTGCAGTACTCCGTGGGGCTTGATATGTAGCTTGACCATAGTTTCGGGATATAAAATTTATTCATGAGCTCGATCAAAACTTTTACATTACATTCTAAGATATTTTAAACTTAGGGCTTTTCGAAATTGTTAGCATGGAAAAGTGGCTGAGTAATTAGAAAGAGCAAATAAGCTATATTATACTGGGGACTGTAGTGCAAATGTGTGATCGGCTGATTGCGGGTGGCACAGGCACCCATAAAGACGGAGCTCAGATGCCATTCCGTGGTTCGGGTGTGCAATTACCGTATTCGGTGTCACAGTTCACGGCACGTAAAACAGCTTGGCCATGGCACTCTAAGCTTAAGAAAATAAGCATCATGCGGGAAACAAACCTTGAACGGCAGAGAAAAAACTTCGTTAACGTCGTTGCTTTTCTGTTTCGTCGTTTCTGTTTTTTTTCATTTGTTGCACTGCGACTACTTTGAGTTTTGCCAGAAACGTTCGGAAGGGGTGGACTTGTCTTGTTGGATTTAGAGTACCCTGATGGACATGTCTTATAGAGGATTTATATTGACCGAAAAGTTCCTCTAGGCTAGATTGTAGTACATTTGAATGTTACTCAACTTCACTAACTAAGGTAATAATGTTGTCTGTTTAGTGTCCGATGTATGTACTTAGATTTATTATTATCAAGCTAAATGTTGTAAAACGTTTAGATGGATCGTAAATTCGTTTGTGCAAGAACAGCACTTGTATAAACTTGCAAATAGCAATCACTCCATTCCAAAATGCATTTACATACATATCTGACTCTGTTCATGTACAAGTTGCAGTTCCTCTGATAACCTTACTTAATGTTTCAGTGCCTTCAAGCTGTCAAACAGTGGATCTGCCGCTGTCGCCCGAGTCAGCGGTGGATGCTCCTTCTACATCCGCAAAACTACCTAGTCAACAACAACAATCATCAACTGCCTTCCAACAACCACAACAACAACAACAACAACCACAACAACAACATCAACAACAACAACAACAACAACAACAACAACAACTACAACTACAACAATCAACGACATCGACCGGTCTCGAACTAGTTGATGAGGCGATCCCGTCGGTGTCGGGTCTAGCCTCTTACCCACCCGACTACGTGGACAGCGGTGTCGACTACCGTGACCCCGGGTCACAACACCCCGTCTATATATCATCGTCTTTAACCCGACGTCGACCCAAATATCATGCCATTTTGGATGGAGATTATCAGTTGCCACCGGCGGTGGGCATTGCCGACTCAAATCTACAGTATGACGATCAGCCGTTATACGATCCACCTCCGGTCGAGTACGATGATGAGGAACAACGCATGATGATGGTGAGCCCACTTACTCACTCACTCACTCACTCACTCACTCACTCACTCACTCACTCACTCACTCACTCACTCACTCACTCACTCACTCACTCACTCACTCACTCACTCACTCACTCACTCACTCACTCACTCACTCACTCACTCACTCACTCACTCACTCACTCACTCACTCACTCACTCACTCACTCACTCACTCACTCACTCACTCACTCACTCACTCACTCACTCACTCACTCACTCACTCACTCACTCACTCACTCACTCACTCACTCACTCACTCACTCACTCACTCACTCACTCACTCACTCACTCACTTACTCATGACAACAGCCCGCCGTCGCACCTGCTGATTTCTACATCGACCAGCGCCTTCTGTATGACCCGGAAGACGTGTTCGACAGCAATGGCACGCCCCTCGCAAACATGTACCAGATCACCAATATTCTGGTTACATATTTTTTTTATTCATTAATTATATTATTTTATTAATTATATTATTTTATTTTTTGCATTTTATGTGAAAATTGAAGCAACCAATGGATCTTTTAATGTAGTCCTTTTGCATATTTTTACTGATAAAATGTCATAGTCTTTTATCTTCTGGCTGTCTGGCTACTTTGTTTTGGAAACATTTTCTGGTTTCATTCGAGGTAACATTATTAAAAAATTTAATACAGAAGTACGATTCGTATAACAAGATGGTGGCAGAATGTTGTTTGTTGTGTTTGCCCTTGCCATGTGTGCCCGCCTAGTTCATCCAGACTGATTCAGTCGTTCATACCATAATTCGTTTGGTGTGCCTTCCCGACTCGAGCATGCCTCGTGCCCCTTACATGGTGGTATGAGAATCAACAGCACTGGCAGCTTCATGTGAACATTCATTAAAGTCATACTTGGAATTCCCATTGGAATAAACTGAAAGTTTCCTGAAATCTCCCGTACGTTAAAAAAGCAGGTAACCTCACAGAAATTGATCTCATGCAGTAACTAATTACTTAATTTTGGTGATGTCCGTTATTTCATTCTGCTACATACTTGGAGTTCCTCGTTGCCATTATGATGAGAAACACTGAATAAAACTAAATTTGATTGATATTTATGTTGAAAATAGGTTAAAAAATAATATTTTCGAGAGGTTCATTGAATTTAACTGTCAATGAAAGTGTTCTGTGAAGTGGTCTTCGTGGTTGAGTCTGGTACGGATGCATGCTGGTACCATGTATGTATCAATGCATTTTTTATTCGTGGGTTGCCTCTCGAAAACGTCCAACGACTTTTTGCACTGTATAAACATCCCTGCATAAGCCGCCTTACATGTACTTTTTAATATATAACTCAATATGTAGGTATTTCAGACATAGAGACAGTTGTATCATTCATTATTTGAATTACTATTTGTGAGTAACGTAATTTTATTATCTATCATGGATCATAACTGATAATTACGTTTTCTTGTTGGTTTGATATGTCGCAGTGAAAACTCGAATAAATTCTTGTAATTCTTGAAAAGTTAAAATTCGAATCGTGGGCCGAATTTACAAAAAAATCTATCTGCCTCTAACTGGTATCACTCACATTGAATACTGAATATTAATTATAAAGTAATACATTCAAGTAGTCATGGAACACGACACAATCATTCGTAATCGTAATCATGAATCATGACTACAGTCATATTCCTCAGATCAGTGACTCGTCCGGAGAAATAATCAGATTTCTTGCCTTCTGTGGGAAAGGGGGTTTTTTTGTTGACAATACGATGGTATATGTACCAGAAGAAGGCCAACCTTGGTCCATTGCTGCATTCTTCCTTCATGGCGCTAGCGGACGAGAAGGAGTGGGGAAAGCGAAATTCCCCCTCTTTAGCGTTTGAAAAATATTTTTTCCCTAAGTGTAAGTAAAAAGGCCTGAAACCTGCCAGTTCTTCCCTCTTGGACTAAATTCTCCTCTCTTTGGAGAATTAGCTCGTCTGCCAGTGATATATGGTATGTATACATCCATGTTTGTTCAGAGATTTATTGAGCCAGTGCGTTGATATTTTCAGTGTATTCGACCATCCAGTTTTTATCGTTTTACCGTACAATTTGAATTAAAAACAGTTTTTGGCGCGCGTTTTAGAGATCATAGTTTTTCCCCATGACCATTGGTCAACATACGAACGTTATGCCTAATTAACGATTTTAAGTAATTAATGTAGTAATGGGAGCATACAAATAATTTCGATAACAGGAAACCCTGACCAAGCTATATCTAGGCACATCATGGGGAACTTGGGTCTAGACATTAATCAAATCAGGTACATGCGAGCTTCCAGCATCAATCCATCCGGACCGGATGAGTAATAACTTTTCATTATCTTTACTTAAAATTGGTTGGATGTTTCAGTATTTGTGTTTACCTATAGGCACCTAAAACGTGAGTTAAATTTGCCCATTTATTTTGATAAATGCGTTCGACTGTCAGGGATGGAAACAGATGAGTACATATATGTACATATGGGATGGTAAAAAAACAGCTGTATTCATCAAGCATTGCCACTCGGTATAACAGAGATACAGGTACACATTATACGTACATATGTAATACATACAGTACATGTGGTACATGTACATACATGTTGAGATGCATGTTAATGACCTTAATGCATACTGGCCCATAATATGCCACACATTCAGATAGTACAGGTGTATGTACGAATGTACCGCTGCCATATTTACATGATAAATGTACTTTCATCTCATCTAAATGTAAGAATGTATTATATCATTACATTGGGATTCGGGAATACGAGCTCACAACCCAGATTTTGTATTTCTCTACAACTACTGCATCATGCCTAGGTTTTTTTACATAAAATTTTTTGACACGTGAATAACCGTCTGAAGAAATATTTGAACAAATGCTTGTTCCTATTTCCAGTAACTTTATTAATAAAAGCATGCCGCCAGTTCAGGGGTGTTCATGATTGTGTTCCATTTTGTGTATGCTGCGGCCAATTTCACGTTCAACGGAATACAAACCACGTACGGGTTCCAAAAATATTAGGAGGTGGTCGTTCGGTTCATGGAACCTTTCGAGTGGCACACACGACGCACACGATAAAATCTTGGTTTATATATGTTTGTAGATACCAACATTGTGGGTTATTTATTCTTTTTGTATCAACTATTGTATTTTATGACCTTGATTCTTTTTTATTTATTGAAAAAATAAGATTTCCCTGCGATCATAGTCAATTGTCCGCTGGCATACGTGCCAGTCGTACGGATAATCCTAAAACTATTACATGCATGCCAAAAAACACGATAAATTCGTGGTTTATAATTATAATTGTAAATACATACCAACATTGTGCGGTATTTTTATTTATTGAAAAAATGGTTCATGCCATCAGAGTTGGGTTCAAGTGTCCGCTGGCATACGTTCCACTGGTCCACAACCATTATGTGCCCAAAAAACCACCGGACTCGGTCGGTTTATTGGCACATACGACGTGCAATGGGCGATGAATAAAACAGTGGTATATACGATACGGTACATTGTGGTTGTGGTGTTTATATTGTGACCGGATACGTTGTGGCTGACACCAGTCAAGTGTTGCCATCAACAGACTCACGATTACCAGAATACTGAGTTCTGAATACCGGATAATATCGAGACGAAATATATACATATGTATCCTAATCTATTTAACTCATCCGTAACATCGTACCCGGATGTATTTCATTTGATGCCATTCTGCAAAACCATCCATGATATATACATGTACATAGATCGTATTTCAATCTTTCAAACCGGGCTCACGTCAAATGTATAGAAAGTTAAACTCATTTTGACAGATAACCTATCATTCATGCGAGCCTTACCACATTTAATGATACGGATGAACGAATTCAACCTTATGTAATTGTTTTATTTGATATCATCTGAAAACGAACTTTGAGTTCATTTTGATTTGATCCTAAAGGTTTTTTGCTGGCGTACCCAACGATGTTTACATACCAGTTCAAGCCCTATCTGCTATAAGAACTGCATATTTCATGTGCCATTCGAAACGGTGCCAGGCTTATGACGGATATTCGACTTGTGTGTCCATGAGGATCCGTTGTGTAAGCGAACCATGAAAAACAACCAAAACATTATTCACGGAGAAAACGTGTACTTTTTTAACTTACCTATTACATTTATTTCACACTTATAGTGTGATTTAGGGTGTTTTATAATATAATCAACCTATTTGAATGTCTGTATGTAATACAGCCTGCGTGTGTACCAAATCTTACGTTTGCGCTGTGCTAAAATTAACTTTCCCACTGCATTATCATCAAAATGGTACTTTTAACTCGGTATCAAAACAATGATCGTCAATAAATATTGAATACAGGCTCGTTAATGATTTAGTGCTGCAAAAAAGCGTATGTATTGAACATCATAATAATAAATACTCGACCCAATAGATAGCGGTGGATGCAGTCGAATTGACTGACCGGACGGTTTATGGCGGTCTGTGGCCCGTTCAGTGCTTCGGATGTTGTGAAATCAGGTTACTTTATAGAATCACAAAGTCATGAAACTGTCTCTCTATAGCATTTTCTAGAAGTATTCCTAATACCTTCTTACTTTTGGATGGAATTTTTGCATAAAAACTAAATTATGCTTCAAGTAGCGCAGTTTCGTCTAAGTTTTTTACCCTTGGCCCAACACCAAGAAACATCAGTTATGAACACTCGATGTAATTCGGTTCACCAGAAACCCAGATGTTTGTTTCCGTTTCCCATCAGATTAGCCGCATTTATTATAGTGACTGCGTTGACGTTTCCGGTTCAGGTATCGTTTGGAATAAAACTATCCGACCGTCCACGTTTTTCACGCAGAACGCGGTTTCGGTATAACAGAACTCCAGGCGGAAACAAATTCTGATTAAAAAATTACATGCCAGAAACAACGAGAACGGATGTTTTATGTTTGATGAGTCTTACAAAATTCAAGTGCACATGGAACAACCATTGCTCTGTAGATTTGGTAAGTACATGTACATGAAACAAACCGATGTTGAAAGCAATTTTGATTGCAATGTATGTATTCTAAATGTATGGTCACAGATTTGAGAGAGCCAGTGGAATGGCATATGCGTTCCGTCAAATACAGTGCAACCAACCCAACTGTACCGAGTGTACCACCCCAATAAACCAATGGTCCATAACTGCATCATCCAACCAGAGTGGAATTTTTTTCTTAACTTGGTGAAATGATAAATTTTGCCACCATCTAAGAGATCAAGTTTCTCCGCTTGAAACTGCCGAATAGGGAATTCCTTTATTTCCTTTCCGTCCGCCAGTGCCATAAACCGGGACACCATGCCCGTAAAAGTAATGGCTTATTTCATAACGTCAGATGGGCTTCAATCTTTTACAGTAAACGCGTGTTCGCGGTGTTATGGCAGTTAAATGGGATCCAAGTGGTGAGCTGGAATGTGCTACCAACATATGTTCGGTCATTTTCACATTGTTTAGAGAAAAATCTGAGAAGTTGATGAAGGAAACGCCACCAAATCGGAGCCACATGACGTGGGCAATGATTCACTCAAGCGTGTCTATCCGTAGTGCACGGTCTCATGGTTGAGTATTCCACTATTTATTACACACACAACTAACTTGAAGAAATGGTTATGTTTTTTGCAATCTTGAGACCTGCCAAAGTTTTTTTACTAGGTACTCAAACTTTTGTGTTCAGCATATCTTTTAGAGGACAGGAAGGGAAAAATGAAATTCCCCCTCTGGCTGTTTCAAAAAGTTGAATTTGTTCTCTAACGTGTACGTAAAAATAATAACTGCCGATTCCCCCTTTTTAACGAAATTCCCTCCCTTTGGAGGATTGGCTCGCCCGCCAGTGAGTATACCATTAATCCCGATCACATAGTCGACGGTGTTCCTTCAAAAATCTGAACTCAGTCTGACATGTGGCGATCTCTGGTGTACCATGATTCATGATATGGATAACATGATACCGGGATAACGGTAGGCATATTTGGCCAGATTGAAATTCAAATAGACATATTTCACCTATGTACATACGCTCACAACATCCGTTTGGTATTCGTTAGGTATTATATATGTAAATATACAGAAACATGATTAGTTCATCAGACTGTTAATCAACTACACCTGAGGTACCCTGAAAGGTTTCCAAAAAAGATAACATGTTTATAATAGGCATGGCAGATGTCTGCGTTCACTACATAAAAGCAGTTGTGTTAAAAGTAGAAAATAATCTGTTTATTCATATAAATAACTTAGATGTAACCTTGAACAACACGAAGGCCAATGTTCCTAAAGCCGTAAATAGGATACATACATACCAGAACGTCCCTGTTATGTTCCAGCACAAAATTCATAGCTCAGGTCAGATTTCATGGAGCCATTCTAGTTTGCTAGTTCACAGTGCGAATCACTCAGAACGATTACTATTCTACAGTTATGTTGACAGAACCCATCATTCTTCTATCATTTATCCAGTGGCAAACGGTAGTGAATTCCGAATGCCAGACAACGTGAATTTCTCAATTACGGTAATTCATTAAAGTACCCATCCTCAACCTGATCACGAATGGAATATTAGAGATGGTACCTGACGGAAAGGAACACGGGTACATGACGACATGGTATATATATGATGGCACATGAGGGCATTCAGTCCACTCGTGTTGATGTGGCGTGTTTGCATAAAGTATCAATAACTCGCTGCTGGGTCTGTATATATGACCATACCGGGCCCGATGCCCTCATGCCTAACCCGGTCTGGTATACGACCGGTACCCAACTACAGGGTGTTCCTAAACTTACGGAACACCACGATATATCTTTGATATAACTTCTTATTCGGCTGTAGGAATTTTTATGAATTTGTCATGCAGTTAATAGGGTATTGATGGAGATTTCTTAAACAATCAGAAAAATTGCTACCATGGGAACATATTCTCTTGGAGCACTGTCAGGCATAAAAAATCATAATTTCCGTTAAGAGACAATTTCCGCGGTTGTATTGAGATGGAACAGAAACGGATATTAAAGCGTTTTCATTCATGGCTGGTAACAATGGTTCAGTAACCGAATGGATGGTCAAGATAAGTATGTTATAGAGATTGGTGATGCCAAAACATGTCTTACTAGCATGTCTCCTTTGATCCAAATCAAGGCACTATGATCAAAGTTGACACATCCTGTATAATCATAACTAATTATATAGAATATACATACAGTACCGAACGTCGTATTTTGTTTGCAACTATTTTCAGTATTCAGTCGAAAATTTAGTTACTGAGTTAAGCAGGTGTCACCGTATTTTTTTTCGCCCAACTTGTTTGTCGTTGATTGATTGATCCAACCATGTCTAGCGATCGTAATTGATCATGCAAAGATGAACAGTCCTCCGTGCCGCAAACACAGTTTGACCTGTCTTAAAATAGTTCATTCAAACTATTCCATATCTGCGTGATTTACACTTTCGGAATGTGAAAACTCTTTCCAATCTGTCTAATACAGGTATGACTAGAAGCATTGATGCCATAACGGGATGGTACATACTGTATGCCATTCGTAGTGCACCTCTGTATGTACCTCACTCACTAGCGGATGAGAAGGGGATGGGAAAGTGGAATTCCCCCGTCTTTGGCAAGTTTAAAGTGCTGTTTGTTCCCTAAGGTGTAGATAAATGACCTGAAAACTGCTAGTTCCTCCTCTTTGACAAAATTCCCTCCCTTTGGAGGTTTTGCCTGTCGTCCAGTAGCTGACATGGTCAATGTTGTGTTGGATGGCGTGCGTGTGCCGACTCTCCTGGCGTCTGTGAGTCTGGGACCAGCGTCCAATCCAAATCATTCCACCAAGTCCTACCACTGGCCCCTCATCCCCCTCTTTGCCCCCAAATGCTCCACGCAACGAGTAACGACGTATAAAATAACGCTCAAACCAGATACCGGCGGGCGGGCGGAATCACCCACTTAGGGAAAAGTTATCAGTTGTATAATGTTTCACGTGTGCAACAGAGTATTGGTTATATATTGGCTGTTCGCCGAAGATAGCGTACCTGTATTTTGGTAGGCAATGTCATCCGCAACTCAGCTTTGGCTGTACCAACAAAACGCGTCATTTGTGCTACGGGCGTCAGTTTGATGAGCCCGATTGCTTGGGCGACGGGGTGTCGGTTGTTGTTGTTGTTGCTGTTGTTGTGGTTGCCGCTTTCGTTGCTGTTGTTGTTGCTGAGGTCGACTTTGTGCAACAACAACATCTTTGACACCATGTCACTGCGTGTGCTCGTTCTCAGGGACCAACATGTGTATCGGCTGCGACCCGGAGCCGGATCCGTTGGTTGCTTGCTCGTTGTTGTTGTTGTTGTTGTTGTTGTTGTTGTTGTTGTTGTTGTTGTTGTTGTTGTTGTTGTTGTTGTTGTTGTTGTTGTTGTTGTTGTTGTTGTTGTTGTTGTTTTTGTTTTTGTTGTTGTTGTTGTTGTTGTCGATAATAGCGTTCAAAGATGTTAGGTACTGGTAGATCTGTTGGTTGCTTCTCGTAGAATGTTGGAAATTTTTTTAACAAATGTTTAAAAGTAGGATACAGACTTTATGTTTCGGTTTTACGGAACAGTTTCTAAAAAAGGGTTGTGCTCAACTGAGTACATCCGTTCAAGTATCTAGGATTGAGATAAACGAGCTAAACACCTCTTTTAATACTGATTGTATTGCAGCCTCCGGAGGAGATGCTCTCGCACGCCGCCTCCGTACTCCGCTCACTTATGCTCCTCCACTCGCCTCACCTCATCAGGGACCGCAAATTTCACTTACAAATTTATCCGAGGTCAGTTCTTATTTTCCATCATCAATTTTTATTTTGTTTTTGTTTGTTTTACCATGAAATTATTTTCTACAGATAAACTTGACAAGATATTTTTGTCCTTTCTATTTTAATATTCCTTTTGCTCTATACCATGAAACAAAACAGATAAATGGTAAATACTATGAGAAACAAAAGTTTGCCGAAATGATATGTTAACTAAAAGAGGATAACAGCGTTTATTGTGGTGTAGTAGTGTTTACTTGTGATTATGCAGGAGCATGGTTGGAACGGAGATGGTCGACTGGCTGCTGTCTTACAAGGCACACACCGCCAGCTGCTCGGTTCGTTTAACATTATAACTACTTTTTAGTATGAGAAGAACTACTTTTTAGTTGAAGAAGAACTACTTTCTAGTTAGAGAAGAACTACTTTTAGTTAGAAAAGAAGTACATTTAAGTTAAAGTAAAACTTTTTCATATACAGACCTGAAAAAATGTTTTTTAGTGCTCATATTACTATCATATTACATATTATCATATACACATTCTATTTGGTATCATAATTATTTTCAACAAACTGTATATCAGATGTTTCAATTCAAACCCGTACTGAAACATTATTGCAGACGGCCCACCTACAATGTCAACTACGGCATCGTATGAACGCCTCGGGTATCTGGCAGGCCTTGCTCGAAATTGGTGCTATTAATCATGGTTGGTTGACGGCTGGTTATTCATTCAGTTTGTGTTACTATGGTTCATTGTTGTTATATTGAACGTCCACAGTTTTAGTATATTATATTATGAAACACTATTGTGTTATACTGTTCTATGTAAATTAAACATTTGATCTTTATTTGGAGGCTTTTGACGTGTAAAGAGTATTACTTCATCAGAAAATGCTAACCCACCAAATATATGAGCAAATTGACTGAATCCACCAAATTTGAAGCAAAACTAAACAAACGAGTTTCAGTAAGTCACGAATACCCGTTCCTGGACAAGTACCTGTTCTATCGATGGTGCGAGGACGATGCAGTGCCCTCCGGTGTACCGTTGCCTTTGCCCACTCAGAACGATCAGTTTGTCGTCCAGACCGAGCTCACCGATGTATTACAGTACCTTAATACGATTGGACCTGATGCCCTTTTTCGAATGATACTTATGAAACCGTTAGTTCACTCACTCACTCATTCACTAACTCACTCACTCACTCACTCACTCACTCACTCACTCACTCACTCACTCACTCACTCACTCACTCACTCACTCACTCACTCACTCACTCACTACCTCACTCACTCAATCTCTCACTCACTCACGCACTCACTCACTCACTTAAGGCCCTCCCAGACTTCGTTACACTTGTTACGCGTAACAGCATAACAGTTACACGTATAACGGTTACGATCGTAACAAACCCATACCGACAAGCGGGACTCTGGGAGCTCCGTTGTTATACAGCGTGACAGCCGCATGAATTTTGCGCGCGCATTTGAAATTCTTGTGAGTTTGCGCTGAAGAAAAGTCGGTGCAAATAGGTTCTGGACGGCGCCGGACGGAGGCAACACTAAAATAATTTTCTGATGCCATATTAAATTTTTTCTAATTTTTTTGACCCGGAAAATGTTATCTACAAGCAATTATCGTCAATATTCAATATAAAACTCGAATTTCTATCATGGGTTCGCGTAAAAACGTCTGCTTTTCCTGTCTAAAGAAAAAGCAGGACTGAGTGACAATTCTTTGTGGTGATTTATTAATTTTCTTCACATAAATAGCTTTCTGAAATGTATTTACTTTTCGATTATCGTTGACATTCAACAGTAAACTCGAACCTCTGTCGTGGGGCTAGCGTAAAACGCCTCCTTCTCCTGTCTAAAAGACAACAAGAACGGGTTGACTAATTTTTCGTGGGATTTGTTACTTTTCTTTAGATAAAAATGCATCGGGAAACATATTTACTCTGAAATTATCGTTGATATTCAATAGTGAACTTGAACCTCTATTGTCGAGCGCGTAAAAGGGTCGGTTTTCACCAGGTGTCGTGGCAAACCCGGATGAAGCCGTGTTCCTGATGGCTTGAAAATTTTTTCACATGTTCAGTGAATGGTTTCGTCACCTAATTTAAGTTTATTTTTCACAAAAAGCAATAAATTCTGCTCTGGTTTATGGGGCGCGGCCTGCTCCACAACAAATTTTATATATCCAGCCGGTGCTTGAAACGTGAAAGCGAATTCAGCGACCAAACTGGCTGTCGGTTGACATTCTTCTTGAACATGATCATTTTACTGATTCTTCCAGTTTATACTCAAGAGAAACTCATAATAATGTTAGAAGTTCATTCAGAATGAATATTTCGTTGATTCCCTGAAAAAAATACTAGTTTATAGCTGGTTTACAACTTGAAATCCACTGTGAATACTTGTTTGGCTACAAATCCCCGCATAAATCGTCTAGAAAGTTCGATGCGATAAAATATGCAAGCTAAAAATGAATCTAGAATGTTTTCCAACCCAAAAAAGTCCATTTCCAAAGTTTTCAGTTATAAAATGAAGAAAAACAACAAAAAACATCCCAGCGTAACAAGAAAAATATCAAAAAATTTTGATATCAAGTGTAACGAGCTTTTTGTATGGAGCTGTTACGCGCGCTTGTTATACGTTATACGTTACGCGCGTGCAAGGTTTGGAAGTCTGGGAGCACGCGTGTAACACGCGTTACGCGTAACGGTTACGCGGCCAGTGTAACGAAGTCTGGGAGGGCCTTTACTTACTCACTCACTCACTTACTCACTCCCTCACTTACTCACTAATTCATTAACTCACTGCAGTTTATTCGATCGTCAACCCGAGGAGCTAGAGCTTGTATACAGCGAGCTGCTTCATGTCCGTGCCTTACAACATTTGTCGTGCACCGTAAAACGCCAGTTGGCGGCGGTCGCTCATTTTGAGGTAATTGATTGATTGAATGAATGATTATTAATTAATTATTTGATTTTTTTTTATTAATTAGTTAATTGATTGATTAATTGATTGATTTATTGATTCGTTGGTTGGTTTTTTCATCGATTGGTGTTTTGATTGATTGATCGATTGATTTATTGATTTATTGAGTGATTGTTTAATTTTTGATTGATTGATTGATTGATTGCTCGATTGTTTGTTGGATTGTTCGATCAACTAACTCAGTAATCACATTTGTCGTTACTTTGTAGTGTTATCAACACGCGGGTACGGTGCTGTTCCGACAGGGCGATGAGGCCACGAGCTGGTACATCATTCTTCGGGGCAGTGTCAATGTCTGCATACATAACAAGGTGAGTTATACTCGTGTTTATCGAAATCCATATATCCTACCACGAAGTTTATTCAAATATAATTATAAGTTTAAATTTTAATCAATTATTTATGATCAAGGGTAATAGAGAAACTTATTCAGGGCGTTGTGTGCTGTTTACACGAAGGTGATGACTTTGGCAAGCTGGCTCTGGTGAGCAGTGCGTCTCGAGCCGCCACCATCGTCATGAGGGAGGATAACGGACACTTTCTGCGTGTGGATAAACATGATTTCAATCGGTTGGAAGGAATACTGATTTGCTCACTCACTCACTCACTTACTCACTCACTCACTCCCTCACTCACTCACTCACTCACTCACTCACTCACTCACTCACTCACTCACTCACTCACTCACTCACTCACTCACTCACTCACTCACTCACTCACTCACTCACTCACTTACTCACTCACTCACTCACTCACTCACTCACTCACTCACTCACTCACTCACTCACTAATTCACTCACTCACTCACTCACTCACTCACTCACTCACTCACTCACACACTCACTCACTCACTAACTCACTCACTCACTCACACACTCACTCACTCTCTCTCTCACCCACATTCACAGGGTACTTCGCGAAGTTGACAGTAATATGGTGCATCTCCGAGAGAAAGGTCGAGACGTGCTGATACTGGAGAAGATCTGCATGGTCAACCGATTCCAGCAGAATCCACAAATGCAGAGCTTTGATCCAACGGGTAGACAACCACAGCAACCCCTTGTACCACATGACTACAGGTTGGATTAGATTGGTTTAGACTTGTATTATGAGAAATCTCATAAGAAAAAAAATAATATAAAATTTTAGTCCTAAATTGTTAATAGGATGGGAATTAACAAACTTGATTTACAGGTATGCTGTGATGGCAGGCACACCGGAGAAAATGCTCGAGTATCTACTGGAGACTCGGGTGGATCTGGAGATGACTTGGGAACAGGAGGAAACGGTGAGTGCGTGAGTGAGTAAATGAGTGAGTGAGTAAGTAAGTGAGTGAGTGAGTGAGTGAAGTGAGTGAGTGAATTCATTATTTCGCAGGTAATCGACGACACCCGTTTGAGGTACAAAGACACGTTCTACGAAGACTTTATCCTGACACATATCATCTTCCTGCCCACCAATGTGCTGGGTAATCTGCTCAAACACTACTACCAGAAGGGATGCTCGGTTGGCAATATATTATTGCTTTCACTCGTACATGAAATTCATAATTGACAAAACTTATTCCTCTAACCTTCGCAATGCATAATATTTGGAATATAGTTGATGTGAATACAAAATAACATATGTATGTACATAGTCTGGAGATCATTTTTCATAGAATATATAGTCATACTTATTATGGATTATCCGAACCGACTCAACCCATTTTCTAACCTACAAGTTCTAACCAAACTAACATGTTTTTCAGATCAAAGAGCACCTGGATGTAGGCGTGTATGTCAACGGGTATCCAATTGACGAAATCCAACTGCTCGCTTCCAAGCGTCGAGTCGTCCACTTTATGTACAAATGGATTACGATGGCTGGATTGGCCTTTTTTCTTGACCCGGTCGGCAACGCGTTTGTCGAGGTTAGTTAGTCAGTCATTCAGTCAGGCAAACAGTGAGTCAGTCATTCAGTCAGTCAATTGAAGGAACTGTACTGTGCCGTGATGGATGACAGTCAAAAGTACGCGGGTCTGCACGACCTGACGGCACAGATGACCGAACTCGTCAACATCAAAGAAGGTGCCATGCAGATCTGCAGTCGACCACCGGCCGTTGTACTGGAACGCGGAGTATATAGAGCCGATGCACCGGCACCTGAACCTGTGATGCCTTTTGATATTGGTTTGTTTGACTGCTGACTGACTGACTGACTGACTGACTGACTGACTGACTGACTGACTGACTGACTGACTGACTGACTGACTGACTGACTGACTGACTGACTGACTGACTGACTGACTGACTGACTGACTGACTGACTGACTGACTGACTGACTGACTGACTGACTGACTGACTGACTGACTGACTGACTGACTGGCTGACTGACTAACTATGACTGACTAACTGACTGACTCACTGACTGACTGATTGAAATTCAGCTGTTATCGACGTTCACTCTGCGGACGGGAAATACGTTTCATTGAAAACCAGACTGGATCTGACGGCCGGTCAATTGCGGGACAAAGCCGGACATCGATTCACGTCGGGTAGAGCCATCGATGACATGTTCCTGGTTGAGGTCAAGAGTAATGGAGGTGGGTTTTAATACAAGTCAATGTTCATTGTGTCAGGGTCAATGTTTGTTGTCAATCAATATCAATGTTCATTGTCGTACAACGAACTTGTTATAACACGTACCTCGATTTTTAGTTTCGTTTGATTTTTTTATCTGGTATGAATGTTATGTATATAGCTGAATTGTTAAACTGTGTCATGTTCATTTCTTTCAACTTGCAGAACAGATCGAATTGCGAACAATGTATAGTTTTCACGGCCAAGTTAATATTTTATTAATATTGTAGGAGTTCAGTAAGTTCTTGGATTTCAGAGAAAGTGCTCTACGAGTCCAATCAGGTCACGGTGGCCACGATGCTCGGTCAGAACTCACGACTCTTTATTTGCTTCCATGACCAGATTGACTCGGTGGTTGGTTGCACTCACTCACTCACTCACTCACTCACTCACTCACTCACTCACTCACTCACTCACTCACTCACTCACTCACTCACTCACTCACTCACTCACTCACTCACTCACTCACTCACTCACTCACTCACTCACTCACTCACTCACTCACTCACTCACTCACTCACTCACTCACTCACTCACTCACTCACTCACTCACTCACTCACTCACTCACTCACTCACTCACTCACTCACTCACTCACTCACTCACTCACTCACTCACTCACTCACTCACTCACTCACTCACTCACTCAGGTCCGCCTACGCAACCAGTGCACGTTCGACGCGGAGGCACTGCAGAACCCGGTGCTCGATATCTTCAGTCCGCTGGACATTGCCTATACGTTCATGTGCCTTCACTGGAGTCTCTTCAGTGCCACTCATGATTTTGAGTTGCTTTATTATGTTGGTTCACATGTGAGTGAGTGAGTGAGTGAGTGAGTGAGTGAGTGAGTGAGTGAGTGAGTGAGTGAGTGAGTGAGTGAGTGATTGAGTGAGTGAGTGAGTGAGTGAGTGAGTGAGTGAGTGAGTGAGTGAGTGAGTGAGTGAGTGAGTGAGTGAGTGAGTGAGTGAGTGAGTGAGTGAGTGAGTGAGTGAGTGAGTGAGTGAGTGAGTGAGTGAGTGAGAGTGAGTGAGTGAGTGAGTGAGTGAGTGAGTGAGTGAGTGAGTGAGTGAGTGAGTGAGTGAGTGAGTGAGCGTGAGTGAGTGAGTGAGTGAGTGAGTGAGTGAGTGAGTGAGTGAGTGAGTGAGTGAGTGAGTGAGTGAGTGAGTGAGTGAGTGAGTGAGTGAGTGAGTGAGTGAGTGAGTTTCTGATCTGTTTCTGATCTCAGGTGCTCGGTCGTTCCAAATTCCCTGGTCGTCTGCCTTCCAACTTGGATCTACTCTTTAAGACGATTCGAAGAGGTCAAGTTCTGGGTGACCACCGAGGTCGTGCTCTGTACCAGTCTATCTAGAAGGTTGACTGTTGTTATAACATTCGGTTGAAATAATACATTATGAACAACGTCTGAAAGATAGTTTGTCTTAAACCGCTTACACTTGTTTCAGAATACAACTGATCACCAAATTCATCAAGATCGCGCAGCAGTGCAAATCGTACCAGGATCTGCTGGCCTTCTTTGCCATTGTACTCGGACTCAGCAACATCGCCGTCAGCAGATTACATCATACTTGGCAGGTCCGTACCGTTACAACAGAAACAAAAATTACAATCGTAGTTTTTCAGCCACAATATATTTGGAGTTCGGATCAGGCATTTGTCCTTTCCTAGAATACGTAAAAAATATAAATATTTCTAAAACCTAAAAATTTGCCATTTTTCAGCGGGTTACCCCTGCGCGTTCGTCGGTTGTTCGCCGAGTTCGAATCGTTGCTGGACCCGGCTCGGAATCATCGAACGTACAGATTACTGATCGCTGACATGCAGTCGCCTGTTGTGCCTTTTGTGCCGCTGATGGTGAAAGGTTGGACTTTTTTAATTATACGTTTGGACGTTTGGACAGCTTTTTTCCAGTTTTTCCTTTTTATTACAAAATCAACACCAGGTCAGATTTTAGCGCTTTACTAATTGTTAAAAACTTTGTATTCAATTGTACACTTTCAAACGTTATTGTTTCAGATCTCACGTTCACCCACGAGAACCACAAAACCTACTACAACAATCTGGTGAACTTCGAGAAAATGGTTAGGTGTTTGTAATTTATGTAAAGACGATTTTTTATGTTAATTGAATTAATTACTCTAGGAAACTAACATTGATTATTATTGTAGCACATAATCGCCAAAACGTTACGAGCATTTCGTCGCTGTAAATCGCAGCCCCTGATCGCCGAGCGACCACCGTTGCCTGACTGTGAAGACTTGCTCAGGTTCGGCAGAAATCCTCTAGTACGAAATTTTTTGTCAAGCTGACTTTCTGTGTTTTCCATCAGATTTTTTGATAAAATCAGCAAAAATTATATCAATTATGGCTATATTACGTGATACAAATTATTTTTGCAGAAATCTGCGCACGATCGATGACGCCCGGATATTGATGGACCTGTCGGTGCAGATTGAGCCCGGTGCCGCGTACTAGACCAGTGCAAAGATGTGCCGATCACATACCTTGCCAATGGTGACGATCGTGGATCTGTGAGCTGCAGGTGCCGCGTACTAGACCAATGGTATGACACACCGGTTCTCGATACGGTCAGTGACAACACATTGGTTCACACCACGGCCCGGGAGCAGACGGTGCCTCCTACTAAACCAAAGTTGTTTCGCACCCGTGACCGATGCATCGACCAGCAACACAATGATCCGGATCGTGGCCCAAGAGTAAAATCTCCCATGAGATGAGCCATTGATTACTTCAGATCCTGTGTATTCAGCTGACGTCCCGAATGCTGGTATACTGGAATGCCTTACGGAAAGATATGTCGAGAACTATTCTAGTGCGTATGGCTGGTTGTCCTGGAACCTGGAACTGGTGGTCCTACATAGGTTGGAAACCTGATTCGAGACTCAGATTCTGACGCGTTGCTCTGGGGTTTTTGTCATTGCCCGTCAGTTTGTTTAACCTATCTGGCCACTATGAAATCACCTATCTGAAAGTTATTAGTGTGCCCTGTTGATGCTGCCCAAAAGTGAAACGATCATTCGACGGTTATTGCCTTTATGAAGGGTATTTTACAGAGCTATGAAGTTTACCATCTGGCTTCATAGTCAAAATTACACACGCTAGTATCATTTCTGATCATGGCGAAAACTTATAAGATTACATTTAAAGTAAAATAAGAACTTGTTCTGAATTTTTTTATTTGTCATTTATCAACACGTGACATTTATAAAAAAAACTATTTAGGTCATAATTTCCCCCAATGAGAACTGCCTGGACAATCAAATAAACTGCCATTGTTTTATAGACGTAGTGAGATTGTGAGACATTTTTGAAAGACTGCCCACGACGTGACTGCATAGAAACAGAGTTGTTTACAACACGCTCAACATTAATTACACACTTTTATTGACTGTGCACTGCCACAACATCATTTATGCCGTATTTATTACAACTAATATAAAAACAGTTCATTCAGAGTTTCTTGTTCTTTGGATTATTTCGTATATTTCATAATTTTTTTTCAAGAGTTCTATCTAGATTTCGCGAACGGTTTATTAGAATCAATTCTATTAACAAGAAACTGTGAACAAGCCATGTCTAATCACTGCCGTTTAAGATTGTAATGTGTTACCTTGTTGTGTACTTTAACCATAAAACATGGTTTTTCCTTCTTAATCTATAGAATGAAATGTATGGAATAAAATACACTTCAAGCGATAGAAACATTCAAAACTTAATACTTCAGATTAACTCTGTTAGGCGTCATAACCATAGGGGATACACAAATGCTGCCCGTTGTTTGACTGGAACAAGCCCACCATTTTCGTTTGCGTTACAACACTGCCAATATTTATTATTGTAATAAATCAAACGTGATATTGAAACTAAAATGCATACAGACAGAAGTGGAAAATGTTGTTTATTATTGAAAGAAGGTTTGGATGGTTCCACGATATGTATGATTTAATGAATTTTAACTCAATAAAGTTAGGGAACTTTAATAATCAATCGAATTCAGTCAATTAATCAATCATCCAATCAATCAATCAAACATTTCAATGGAACCGTTCAATCGATGACAGCTTGCTGAGCACATTGCTAACACCGGTGTGTACAGTTCCCATATTTTATATATTGTATTTTAATACCACTACTTATAGTAATAAACCCTGACACGTGTGAATTCCATCGAATTCTTAATCTGCCTTGATAATCTCGATGATTCTCATACTGTATGTATCTAAACTAAATTTTATATCAAATTTTCAGTGTTTTGTGGGTTCGCAAATGACAATGACTCTTATATAAACTTTTGTAGCATCAGCAAATCAAGAAGTATTGTTGTAAAATATTGCTTTTTGTTATTTAAAAATGCCGTGTCTTCGAAAGCGAACCCACAGAAACAAAAATTTGATCGGTGTACTCGGAAACAAACTGCGTTGAGGAAATATGGAAATCGTGGACGGGAAAACTGGTAGAATTCGACTCAATTCACCTAGAACAATTTGCAGTTTTGATGTTAAATGTATGAATAGTTTTGTTTTGTTTTTTTATTGAAGTTGATCGACATCGCAGTTGGATTCACCGAGCCACATCCCTATAAAGTCCCTATAATAATACACGCTCTACAAATTCTATGCTGTGTATCAAAATAATCCATCATTGTTTTGCATTTTTCATTGTTACTTCTCCGTGGTTCATTTGTAGTTTGTTGTCCTATTTTCGACCGTCATATCCGCCAGTATTTTCCTACAAACTGTTCAAGACCCTGCATTTGCGAGATTTGGACAATCTATACAAACTGTTCAAGACCCTGCATTTGCGAGATTTGACAATCTATACAAACTGTTCAAGACCCTGCATTTGGCGAGATTTGGACAATCTATACAAACTGTTCAAGACCCTGCATTTGCGAGATTTGGACAATCTATACAAACTGTTCCACGGTTATGTCCTTTTTCTCAGATTACTAATCAAATACGTTATTGTGTTCGTTTAATATACATAAAATATATAATTTATATTGATACACCACAAAATCTATCACTGCCTGAGAGAATACACTTATGTATAGTTGTTATAATAAAATGAAATTATATGGTATATGAATAAAGCGAATATCATTTGACTGCTGGGCTGAAATTGAATGTTGAATAAGTCAAAATATCGCTACCATACATATGTACAAAGCAAAAAAAACAAAGTATCCGAAAAAACGGCGCGTGATTGATTAGTCGATTAACCTCGAAAAGTCAGATGACATCCAGTAATAGATACTGTACTCTGATCCATCTATGGTACTATTCAACAAGAATGTTGGGTTTCTTACAACATAAACAACAACAAAAACACCTGAGCAGATAAGACAAATCCTCCGAAATTCACGTTCGTCTGTCAAGTGTCAAGTCCCTAAAAAACATCTGGCCACATACAAATTAGAACAGTGCATACATACATACGTTTACTTCTGAACAATTAATCACAAATGAATGACTGTATAGTCCAGTACATACATATATGTATATATAACCAACAGCTCATAAAAAAGCTAATTTGTTCCAACCGATGGTCCATAAAGCATTGGGGTGGTACTGGCATAAAATCATGTAATTATTGAATGACGCACTTGCTGCTGATGTGCCACTTTACCGCGATAGTAGTATAGTCGATTCCCAATTATTCACTAATTCACAAACATGAACGCATTTCACATACAGCTCTAACAAGCATTTAACATGAACGCATACAGTTTTGTCAGACTACTACAGTTCCAAACACAATTTTGTTGAAAATGATGCCACTTTCGTTACACCTTTCATAGAGAACGAGCACGAGTTTTATATTCCGTAATAATGGTTTTGTGAGAATGTGGTATGGTTTCTCATTTTCAAGTACAGAAAACCTTATAGCCTAGCCCTTAAGTTTTGTCAAGAAAATAGTCGAGGTAGCCGAAGTGATGGTGGTGGTGACCCGTCGCGTGATGGTGTGGTGCCTGACGGGCTTTGTGGTGTGTGTCTTGCTGCTCCACTACAACATCCAGCTTGTCATCACATTCATGGCATCCAAACCATCAACGACAACTCCATCGCCAATCAATGATGTTCGAGAGGAGCAGCGATCCACGTTGGATCACCGTTTTTATGTACCACCGATGCGAACCAGGGAACACATTGCCGAGTGGATGAACAATCAGGTGAACCGTTGATTGATTAATTGATTGTTTATTGATTGAGTAATTGATTGATGAAATAGTTTTTCATGTGTTCGACTGAATTTAGAGCTCCTTTACGATTGGTGCCGAAATTGGCGTTCAGAGTGGTTCTTTCGCAAAGTGGATGATGACCAAGTGGACTAAATGCCGGTGAGTCCGTACAAACAATCAATCAATCAGTCAGTCAGTCAGTCACAGTCAGCAGTCAGTCAGTCAGTCAGTCAGTCAGTCAGTCAGTCAGTCAGTCAGTCAGTCAGTCAGTCAGTCAGTCAGTCAGTCAGTCAGTCAGTCAGTCAGTCAGTCAGTCAGTCAGTCAGTCAGTCAGTCAGTCAGTCAGTCAGTCAGTCAGTCAGTCAGTCAGTCAGTCAGTCAGTCAGTCAGTCAGTCAGTCAGTCAGTCAGTCAGTCAGTCAGTCATTCAGTCATCAGTCAGTCAGTCAGTCAGTCAGTCAGTCAGTCAGTCAGTCAGTCAGTCAGTAGTCAGTCAGGTCAGTCAGTGTCAGTCAGTCAGTCAGTCAGTCAGTCAGTCAGTCAGTCAGTCAGTCAGTCAGTCAGTCAGTCAGTCAGTCAGTCGTCAGTCAGTCAGTCAGTCAGTCAGTCAGTCAGTCAGTCAGTCAGTCAGTCAGTCATCTGTCAGTCAGTCAGTCAGTCAGTCAGTCAGTCAGTCAGTCAGTGTCAGTCAGTCAGTCAGTCAGTCAGTCAGTCAGTCAGCCAGTCAGTTAATCAATCAATCAATCAGTCAGTCAGCCAGTCAGTTTAATCAATCAATCAATCAGTCAGTCAGTCAGTCATTTGCAGTAAATACTATTTGATCGATATCTGGGCACCGCTGGTTAATTACGGTGGTCAGGAAGGCAATTGGACAGCAGAAAACAGTTAAACGTTATGATCACAGCCAAGCATCATTGAAACCGTGGCAGAATAAAACGGTATTCATGAAAGGAAGATCTGATGAGGTTAATACTGTTGACAAACCTTGTAGACAAAGTAACTAATAATCAACTATTTAGAAGTAGGTGATTTACTAAATGAATTGAATAAAAAAGATGTATGTAAATTTCAATCTTTGTATCAGGGAAAAGTTTCTTATTTTTTGATAATGTTAGTTATGTTTTAAACAAATTCCCTG
>OZ038442.1:23280980-23295980 GCA_964036265.1 Daptonema setosum
GAGTGAGTGAGTGAGTGAGTGAGTGAGTGAGTGTGTGAGTGAGTGAGTGAGTGAGTGAGTGAGTGAGTGAGTGAGTGAGTGAGTGGGTGAGTGAGTGAGTGAGTGAGTGAGTGATTTCTCGAATATAAATCAACATACACAACTGTTGGTTATTGTTCATTGGACAACTTCTACCATGTACGGAGAAAAATTATACAAAATGAAAACAAAAAAACGATAGAAGGATGAGCAAACGCACGTGAGAATAAACAAAACGGTGACACAATTTCATCGTCGCAACTGAGAAAACCGGCGGTGGGCACTAATAGGACTCGAACTAGTGACCTTATGTTTTACATTCGAATATCTTAACCATTAGACTACGAGTGCCAATAACGAATTGCCAGTTGCCCAGCTAATGTTCGCACAACGCTATCTGTACAATTTGTGTGCGGTTGTAATTTTACAAATTTAGAGCATGACCAAAAAATTTGCTCTTATATTGTAATAAATTAAACAAAATATGAACGTACATATATCAGATGAATGACATAGATAACATGGCATCCCATAAAGGTTACATATTAATGTCTCAGGTAATGGAGTAGGAAACACAATTGGATATTAACCTTATTTATTAATGGATGTAACTTCATCCATTATCTAATTTTATAAATGCCTTTTATAACTTTCCGTCCTCTCTATAATTCTATATTTTCAACAGAAAAAAATTTGAGGTTTACAATCGTTTACTTAATATTAAAATGATAAAATGTATAAAAGTGGTAAAACTTTTTCACGATACAATTCTCCAGCATAACCAGGGATGGGACCATGTTGATGATGATGATTGTCCAAAATCTACCTTCCTGCCAAGTTATGGCCCTTCGACTGATCCATCGCTGATCTTTAGGTAATGAAAGAACAAACAGTGCTATTTTGTTTAGACATTTACAAATAATTGATGTAAATATAGTAAAAGAGCAGGTATGAAGATTAGAATCAGAGAGAAGGAAAGAAGTATGCAGAGCAAAACGGTTGATTTAAGGAATTGAAGACAACAGCATTTATTTTCTATAATATTTTCTTCCAAATTCTGGTTTTCAAAGTGGAATTCAAAGAAATCTTTGTTACGAAATGCTGCTCGAAAGTTTGCGGGACAGTGTTTGGGAATTTCAGTGCGGTGGCGAAAGGAAACTGTTCAGACAATTATCCAAAATGAAAGAAAAGTTTTCAGAAAAATATTCTAGGAAGGTGAGTAAAAGTGTTCATTCTCACCATCGTTATCGAAAATACGAAATCAGTGCAGTGACAATCTTAATTTATATCACATTGGTATTTATTGTATTGGTGTGAACTCTGTGTACGGTAAGTGTGATCTTCATCCATGATTTGTTAACTATCATTAGCAAAGCACAATCGCCGTATCACAAAGTACACAATGTTATCACGCTTGATTCACAAAATGACTACGGTTCTGTACAGCGTTCTGCTGGAATTTCACATTACCTATCAAAAATGTTATCGAAATAGATATTACTCAAATTAAAACAGCAACAGAACAACTGTAATTATAATGTCCCATATTGGACTGTGAAAGCTGCGGTTTGACTGGACCCAAAAATCTGAGTGGTTGATAGGATAGCAAAATGTTGATACCTGATTTCATACAGGCAAACACTTTCGCAATCAAAAACTATAAGTAAATGTAAGAAAATACATCCATATTGTCAAATTTGTATGATATCAAAATGTCGAAAATTTTCTCATGGCCATTCATAAATATCTCAAGAAAAAATCGCGAAAAACTGTAGTAATGACAATAAAATTGTTGGTAATTATCAATTAAATTTGAAGTAGACGATCGGTTTTACGAAATGGAACAGCAACATCGACAACAGCCCGATTTGGATTTTTTTAGGTTGTCTGCAATTGGTAAATCCATATTATGAATTAGTTGGGACAGGGGTTATTTTTAAAACAGACCTTATACAGGGTATCCTAGCGATGTGTAATGATTGAATTTTTTGAATAACTTTCACAGTGTTCTAGATAATGACCTAAAATTTCATAGGTTGATGAAACAATTTTCCGCCAATGCGCTGAATTTCAAAAATTCTGATTTTGCTCAGTATTGCGTGTTTTACGGCCGATCCAGCAACATGCCTTAAAATTACACTTTATAGCCAAGTATGTCGCATGAAACATTGAATAACGTTCTGATAGTTCAACTATATTGCTTGAAACATGAAACACTGATAGCTAATACCATAAATCTGAAGTACTGGGAACAGTTTTTGATTTGATCAATTATTCCACCTTTTATTGGATATTGAAAACAGAATCGCAATTTCTAGAAAATGTTGGCGAAAATTTGCGGATAGCTAAAGTTTGTTAAAAGCAATCAATTGAATGAAAAATTCATTTTGACTTTTGAAATATACCTCTTCCTGCTATTTAAAACACAAATTTAAACAAAAAATTCGTTATTTTGTATCACTTTTTATATTCGGTGAAAATCTCAAAAATGCGGTCGCGTTAAGAACATAAACAGGCATGTTGCTGGATGTAAAATACGCAATACTGAACCAAATCAAACTTTTAAAGATTCAGCGTGTCAGCGGAAACTTGTTCTATCAACCTGTGAAATAATAGGTCGTTATCTAAAACACCGTGAAAGTTGTTCAAAAAATTCAATGATCACACCTCGCTGGGACACCCTGTACATACGTTCAAAGATTAATTTATCATTCAGACTTTTTGAAAGGTAATAGTAGCCCTGTATTTCTAGTAAGGCTATTTTTCTAAACCTCCTAAATCTTGGACAACTTGGTACAAACATAAATAACTCAGGCTATATTATTTTTTTAACTGGGAACAAGATCTCGCTCGACACTGTCTTTCGACTTTTGTGTTATGTAAAACTTATATAACGTTCAATGATTCCTAATATTTGCTAAATTTTAAATAAGTAAACCATTTTCCAGTCGAAGCCAGTGATTATACTTATGTAGCTACATATTCAAAGTTTAGGCTAAGAAGGCGTCTGTGTCACATGACCGAAACGCCATTACGTTAAATTATCTTTAGAGTTAGTTAAGTTGAAATACACTTACTTCAGGGTAACGTAAGATTGACTTTTTTGTATAATAACTGAATGGAGTACTTATACGATGGTAACTGACCTTGAGAGTTGGGCTCTGGCAAGTTTTCTCTAGCGACCAGATGCATGACGGTGGTCTTACCGGCTGGCAGACTCAACGCCCCTAACGTTACGCTGCCGTGTAAAAAGCGGCCGTGATATATAAGTTTGAGCACCGAAGCCGATTCTACTTTCTCGTCCGCCCATTCTGAAGAAAGAAATAAATAAATAAAGTTAAAGGAAATTGAATAATTTGATGTATTTGTGAACGCATTAAGTTTGTGAACGTATTGGTTCTCGTGAAATGGCGTATCTTAGCATGCACAAAATGAGGAATGGTATCGTTGAATGTTCAACGGCAAAATGATTCCATACCTCGTTAAAATTTACCGGTCTTTTTTCGTGATCTATGTAGTCTAGTCTTTAGTCTAGCAAGAGTATCATTGAATTTTCAGCGTTTCGATTTTTGATGGTATTAAAAATAAAGTGTAATGTGGACGACAGTAAACCAACGTATGAGATGTAAGATCATTTTAGGTGAGATTACTTCATGTAAGAACAAATTAAGTCTTCAAATTAAATGAGTTTATTTTATGTGAGCTCATGAGCCCGAACCAACCAGCTGGCCAGTTATCGTAAACATGCTGGGCGATGTCGTTCGCCGACGTGGACTGCGAGAACAAAAACTCCTTAGTCCGACCGCTGACCAGAATCAGTTTCAGGTTGATCTGGAAAGGTTTTGTTCATCATGTAATATTGATTTCAATTATTATTATTAATAACGATACATGTAGTTTTTTTAAGTGAGTGCTGTAAGTGAGACAATATCAGTGATATTTTTATACTGTGAGTGTTACATGTTGTAGATGTAGAAACTAAATAAGATTTCATAAACCACCGGCAAAGCAATCAGAACAAAAATTCGCCAATGATCTGTGTTTTGGAAACTATTCGGATGAAGTTCCTTTTTTCAGCTCTTTGTATTATTCATATTTTGTGCAAAACATTTTGGAATAAAAAACATTAAAGTTTAATTCTTCCAAGAGAAGACACTCGAACGCCAAAATAAAAATCCAGCGTCAGTCCACGACGACCAACCATGTCATTGGGAATGTTCTTAGTGTTGTTCTGGGATGTGGATGCCAGCTCCATGCCCCCGCCGTTTGCCGATCCACTCATTATTATTATAATTATTAATATATATTTTATATATTTATAAATGTTTATATTTTATTTAACATATGTATGTTTATGGCGCTGTGAATTAAAGCTGTAGATTATCCGTATGGCATTCGGGCTCTACTTCATCCGGCTAAACATGCTGGTCGCTTAGTAAACCGCTCCTGTAACAAAATGTCGTGTTAGGAGCGAGAAAATTTATTTTCTGCGAGAAGCATTATTTAAATTGAAACATGTAAAACCTGTAGTAGTAGTTGTTGGAGAATATGAAACAAGGTAATTAATCTAACTACATATGTATGTAAATAGGTATAGTTTAAGGTGACTATAAATTTACATTCTTACAGTACAGTATACTTCGACATTCTTACAGTAAAAAATATAAAAACGATTTTTAATTAATGAATCATTCAAAACGGCTAAAACTGGAGTCATCGTATTTTCATTAACATGACAGACCAATATTCGGTGCAAACCCGTCAACAAAAAACACCCACTCATGTACGTGCATGCTTCCGGGCAACCGTGGATACAGATTTGTTTCCGGCAGTGACTGACTTGCCTTTTCATGTATAACAGATAATATATAACATACTGTAATATAATAGTAATATACAATATAATAGCCTCAGGTTTGAAATTCCTCAATAATGGTTCTCGGTCTTTTGTACAACCTTATCAATATGATAAAATGAAACTGGCAAATATTGCAAGTACAGTACATATGTAGATACAAGCAGATGCAGACATACAAAACTATTCCACTCGATTGGTTGCGTGTCTGTCGAATGTGAATTCAATTTCAATTTCAGGCAGACATGAAGTACGGAATGCCATCAGAGTCTTACTTGACTGGCTATTGCGTTTGGATGCACTATGTATGTATGTAGCGGTTGAGAAGGGGAAAAAATTCCCCCTCTCTGGCCAGTTGGAAGGTGAAGTTCGCTCTTTAAGGTGGAGGTAAAATGACAGCAAATCTTTCAATACCCCTTTTTGAAAAAAATGCCACTTCCTTTGGACGATTGGCTTGTCCGCCAGTGTTCGGATGGATGCGACCAACTTGGAACACGAAGCTGGACTGGCTGATAATGCACAAATGCACATACTGTACACCATTAAAAAGACACAGTTTCACTAGTTTGAACCTCAACTGTGAACAACATCATCTAAGAACAACGTCAACTGTGAACAACGTCAACTGTGAACATCATCAACTGTGAACAACGTTAACTGTGAACAACGTCAACTGTGAACAACATCAACTGTGAACAACATCAACTGTGAACAACGTCAACTGTGAACATCATCAACTGTGAACAACGTTAACTGTGAACAACGTCAACTGTGAACAACATCAACTGTGAACAACATCAACTGTGAACAACATCAACTGTGAACATCATCAACTGTGAACAACGTTAACTGTGAACAACGTCAACTGTGAACAACATCAACTGTGAACAACATCAACTGTGAACAACGTCAACTGTGAACATCATCAACTGTGAACAACGTTAACTGTGAACAACGTCAACTGTGAACAACATCAACTGTGAACAACGTCAACTGTGAACAACGTCAACTGTGAACAACGTCAAATGTTAATGGCGTGAACATGCCAGTACGGAGTGAGGGCACATACTTGGTTCGGGTTCGCGTATGTCGTGCCATGGCTTAATGTACTTTGGGTACTGGCACACACGACGACAGGCACAATCTTGACCGTATTGAGCGCACGGCACACAGACAACCGGAGGGCGCACCAGACATACTGGCACAGTTCAAGCTTTTCTCACATTGCAGGTCAACCAACAACCCGCCATTTGTTTATGTCAGATACACAGAAACAGAAATAGTTTGGTATAAAGGTTAATTAACTGATACAAGGTTGGGATCTAAATATTGACCTTCCTTGTTTTTTAATAGGGAGATAACGTTTAAGATCTGTACATACGTGCCCTTATTTTTTTATTTACATGGACATTTGGAGAACGATTTCAATAGAAACGTCTCATTAATAAAGATTAACCGTTGTAAAATCGCTATCACATGGTCGGTCAGTCAAAAAATTGATCCAGGTTAAAACATAAAACTCACCATTAGAAAATGCTGAGGGTACGTAAATTCATATAACAAAGTACTGACTGGCTGACTGAATCAGAAAAAAGTGCGTAAACATGTATGTACAGTAAGTGTTAACGTTTCATGTCAACTTCTCTATAAACAAGTGTACAAGAATAACCCAGTAGCCGGGTGAACCGGTGACATCCAGAGTACAACTCGGCGTAATAAAGTTTCATTTAGTTAGTGGTTTCTATGAACTTTACTCCATGAACGTCTATGAACTTCTACTTTTCTTTGCCTTTTTTATTTACATGGCATTGGTAATAACAAAGATAATAATAATTGGAGTCGTAGAAATTCATTATGCGAAATATGAAAAGCCATATCACGTCTACATGTTCGCCATAAACAAGAATATTGACCGTCATGAACTCGTAGCTTAGTTACGGTATTTACTGTAATGTATTTGAAATAGGGGATTTACACTTGATGGATGTGAAAATGTTTGCCCAATCAGGTGAAATGTATAACGAAGGCCTGGACAATTTACACAAGTATTCGTTGAACGTAAAATCAATCACGTATGTACACCCACCAAAGAGGGTGTGGCGTACTTTAATTCCACTCAGAATTCCCTTCTGGTCCGCTACTGTATACAATGTCAAATGTTGCTGACTGTTCCAAACGACTATATAACTGGATTAGTCAATTAGTCAGTCCAATAAATTCCATCTGCCCCTAGTAAAACATAAAGAGAATATAGGTAGTACAAAGAGTATAGGTTAGTACAAAAATAATAATTTATTCACCTGTAAATTAAATGTATTGAGCATAAAAATTGATTTGATAACTCATATGATCTTTTAGTGTTCAAAGAAACCGGAATTTGACAGAGGAGGGTGGGGTGGTCAAAATCCGTTATACTAACACCTTAAAGATTATAAAACCTACAAAAACGAGAAGATTTCACAGGTGCCTGTTAGGATAGATTATTTGAGAATCTGACGCCTGAGTCTGTTGTCAGTAATCGAGGGTTTGTTCACAACATTGGGAAAAAAATTTCATTGTTTGATAGATTCATCGAGGAGCGACACACAATTGTGTATTTCTTCCTTTCTCGCGAAAGGACGACCTGAGAATACGACGTTTGGACGGTGATGTAACATGGGTGCACATTAGCCCAATCAATATCATCGCCAACCTCCGGCTAAATAAATAATGGTGCACATGCATGTACCAATCGGATCGAGATTTAAAGAAATCAGATACATATATTTGTTCTGTTAATTATGATCATGGAAGACGAGGCTAAAATTGTCAAAACAAAATTTTCAATTGGCAGTTTAATTTTCAACTCGGAATACTGAGATTACTTGTTCTGATAAGAACGCAATGGGAAAATTCGGGTATCGTAAAACATAAGTAATTTACGATGGACGATTCGAATACTGTTTTATATTGAACGTCGTTACAATAATAAATGCTTCGGTAACTTTTCTCCACTGTGCTTTGATGATAGTGAAGCTTATTTATGATGAAAAAATGGCAACTAATAATCGCTGATAAAGATCGAAGGCTTTCTCCAGATGGAACAGACTATGTTACAACATAATGTACAACTGTCCACATCAACGTAATTTGTATACCCTGAAATCAGCGATTCGAAAAAGTTACCTAAGCTAAGTTTAAAGTTTTGAAGATTTGAAAATATTTTCACAAAAACTATTCCTTGATGGTTATACTACAGCGCTGGCACAAAATCAGATACCATATGGCTGTGGTGTGTTGTGTGTCTCGACGTGGTCGTCCAACTTGAGTGCCATGAGGCCACGAGTTTGACAGTCCTTTTCTATGACAGGGTGACAAACTTGATCAATGGGAAACAGGGTCGCCAGATGATATAACGGCGTGATAACCAATAACAACTATGAATTGTACAAAAATCTGAATCAGACGTGCATCATTCTTTGTAAAATAAGTCAGATTAGTCCAGTCTAGAACCTATATAGAGTACGTGTTTGAGATTGTCAGTCAGTTAGTGTGATCTCACGGACACAGCAATTGAGAAAGTATATCATGAAATTAGTTTAACAAAAAATAGAGTTGTTCGAATTTTCAAACCAGGTATAGACGAGATGATGTTCGTTTAGACAGTTCTATGTATGTTGGTCTACTTGAGTGCATTGGGCACAAGCGTACATAGTACATACCAGCAGTATGTACTATTATGTATGTGCCACAATCGTACGACTGCAAGAAAGACCAAACCACGACTGCTGTTTATGCCAGTCAGTACAGGAATCTGAGATGTGATGGGTTCATGGCACAACAACATTGACATAAACCAGAACCATAAGGTTCTAGCATTTGATGCCATGGAACATAAAGGCTGGATGTCTGGTAGGGTTTTTTTTAGTATTTGACTAGTGCCACGACTGACCCGACGTACTTGAATGTGTATGTACGGTGCATGCAAGTATGGTACATATGTCATGTATGTGCCATAACTCAGTGGCACATACTACATAGCCATGGCATCTAGCACGCCAGTACATGCGCCGTGTCGGGGGGCCTGACTGCGACGGCATAAACCATTCCAAATGCTAGCATAACGTGATGTTTCAGTGCGCCGGCAATCGCCCCGATTATATTATGTAGGTTTATGTATCGTATGTACATAAGGGAATACATAGCAATGTAATTATGTGATCACAAATGTAGACATGGTCGCATATATCTAGACCAGAACGAGACCACAGCAGGGGCACATCGACTACAGTGGCATACTAGCGGACCAGAAGGGTGAGAAAAGTGGAATTCCCCCCTCTTTGGCGTTTTCAAAAGGTGAAGTTCGTTCCATAAGGTGTAGGTGAAACGGCCTCAAAACTGTCGATTCCTCCCTCTTTGGGGAAATTCCCCTCCCTATGGTGGGTTAGCTCGTCCGCCGTGCATACAACTGAAACCATTCACTCATAGCCATTTATTTTATTAGCCAACAATCACTGTACATAAATTTGTCTGAATATTGAATGTTGGAGAAAGCGAGCGGCTGAACGCTGCCTGCTACCTTTCGTTGATTGGTACAGGGTAACCAATAAATGAGGGAGATCCCAGGTGATGTAGAACGATGGCGGGAGTAAATCTTGCAACTATATTTCGTCCGATAACTTCAGTAGGAAACAATAATTTTACACAGAGACAAAATCATGTTCATTAAAATTTATTGTTCAAGATGATTCACTCACGAATGTTTTATTTTGTACAGTTGTAATATCCCACGTAGTACATGACAATTAAAGAGCCAGCATGATCGAAAAGCAATTAAGCATTCTAAAAACAAAAAGCATTCTCTGATTTAACAAACTAAAACAAAAAAACATTCACCACATTGAATCGTCGCAGACAGCTAGAAATCCTCGTGTTGTTGAATCACATTGCACATTAAACCTTGTAACACCGTGAAAACAACGTTTGGGATATTATCTCGTCAAGAAAGCACGCTATGATAATTATTAGAAATGACCACGCGTATATTTTTGCTACATTAATCATGATAATTGAGGGGTTGTCAGAATACTGAATGAGATTAACTGACCACCTCGCATGCACTCCAACCCCATACACACTAGCGGACGAAGCAAGAACGCAAAAAAGAATTTATGGCAGAATCTTTGGCAACTCAAAAACTTAGATTTTGTTCCATATGGTAAAGGGAAAAGGCTTCACAACTGCTTATTACCCCCTCTTCGATGAAATTGCCTAGACTGTGAAGGGTTAGCTCGTCCGCCAGTGCACTCCAATCCAATCGCATACATGCACGCAGGTGGAGGTAGATGACAGATACGACCAATTCAACACCTGATTGCCTGTCAAGCTCACTCACTAACCGACGGATGAGAAAGCTTGGTTTTTTGCAATCTGAATGTCGACCAAAAATTTGCTGGGCACTTGGTAAAAAAATATTTGTTGCTGTGAAAGTTTCAGTAAACATGAAAATGTCCTACGTTATGCATAAGAATAATATTTATCTATATACTCACCCGCATAACTCCTGAGAATAAAACTGAATGAGTGAGTGTCTCGGAATCGGAAACAAGGATAGATTGAGGCAGCCGGGCATTCGGAAACCGATTTCTCATGACGACTTAACTGCTTGGATAAAAGACTGAAGTGGTTGAGCACTTACTGTACTTATATGTAAATTGAGAAAGCATATTTACAAAACAAATGTTATCTTTTTGATCGGAAACCTTTATCAGAAACACCTGAGAATAAGATGGATCGTGTAATTTGAATTTTAAGATCACGCAAACACTTTTAATTAATATGTATTTGTCTTCATGGTGTTTTCGCGAAAACTTGGCCTGCCTCAAAACCCCAATATTTATCAAACACACAATAGCAACAACAAAAACAACAACAACAACAACAACAACAACAACAACAACAACAACAACAACAACAACAACAACAACAACAACAACAACAACAACAATAACAACAACAACAACAACAACAACAACAACAACAACAACAACAACAACAACAACAACAACAACAACAACAACAACAACAACAACAACAACAACAACAACAACAACAACAACAACAACAATAACAACAACAACAACATCAACATCAAACGAAAACCACAACAACAAACGCCACCGCAACCACAACATTCAAAACACAGACACTAAAATAAGGGTGGATCGCATTGCTGCATGCACGCAACGAGATCGCTCCAATTTACAGGGTTTTTGATCACGCTAAAAATACGTGGCTTTCATCAACATTTCATTTGTTTGTGCGAAAACTACTTTTTTTCATTCGGCAGTAAAGTAAACACTGGTGGACGAACCGATCCTCCAAAGGGAGGGTGGTTTCTTCAATGACGGGAATTAGCAGTTTAGAGGCCATTTTACCTACACATTAAGGAACCGATTCTTGATTTCTGAACTGCCAAAGACATTAGGGAAGTAAATTCGACTTCTCTGTTCTTTCCTCGTCCTCTCTTGGCAGTTAAAGACGAACATGAATAATGCAGAACAGCATAATTACGGTGTCCTGTAATGGTTATGATGATGGCATGGTCAGCCACCCTGTACATGCACATAGTTATCAAGTCACCACAATGCTACACATCTGTTGATCGAGTCCGTCACGATCATGAAGACAACGATCGATGGAACAGAAAATAATGTTTGTTCCGTGACAAATCCTCTGATCTTCAAACTGAAATTGATTCCATGTAAAAATTTTCTCAAAGCGGGTGTATCCTACTATCCGATCAGCTAATATATCAGGAAAAAAGTGCAAAATGAGCGAACACAGTGCGACCGAAAAAAATACGCTAGTCGTTATTGCGTGGTTGACGATGGAAGTGCTGTATCATATTATCATCGCTTTCACATATACATTTTGCACAATGATCACGAAAAAATGCTCATGCAAGCCATATGAATATATAATATGAATATCACTTAACACTGGCGGACAAGCCAACCCTTCAAAAGGAGTGGGATTTCGTCGTCAAACAATGGCGAATCGTCTTCATACCATTTTACCTACACTTTACACAAAAACTAAATCCAAGTTTTGAAATAGCCAAAGAGGGGGAATTCCACTTTTCCTCCCCCTTCTCGTCCGCCAGTCATAACAACTATTGCATCGCAAAGTATCGTCATACAGACTTTTTTCCACCCAGGGTATTTACGTTGGTGGATCAGCGCACTAGCGGACGAGAAGGAGTGGGAAAACTGGAATCCCCCCTCTTTTGCAGTTTCAAAAAGTAGAGTTCGTTCCTTAAGGTCTGAGTAAAATTTCCCAATTTCTGTCAATTCCTCCGTCTTTAGAAAGAATCCTCTCCCTTTGGAGGGTTCAGCTCGTCCGTCAGTGGATCAGCGATAAGTGGGAATTTAATTCGTCACAATATCCACTTTTTGCACGACTTTCTAGCGTGATCACTAATTTGTTGTTGTGATGATAGCGATTATTGCGGAATAGTGTTGTGAATATAATGAACAGAATCTTTGGGTGTTTAGGGAAATCAGTAGTGAATCATGTAGTTAACTGAAACATGAACAATGAACTTGTTATTTTGTTAGGCCGATCAAAAATAGAAATAGTAGTCAAGTCGTCAACAAACCCTAAAGATGCAGTACGGTAAGGTTCACTGCTAAATGTTCTAAATAGAGGTTCTGTTTTTAGCATCCATGTATGTATTGTAAGCACTAGCGGACGAGAAGGGGGAGAAAACTGAAATTCTCACCTCTTTGGCAAGTAAAAAGTGTAGTTTGTTTTTAAGATGGAAGTAGAATGTCTAAAAACTGCGGTACCCCATCTCTGACAAACTTCCCCTGCATTTGGAGGTTTGGATGGTCCCTCAGTGAATGTGAGGCAACTTAACATACATAACTTAATGACTTTTGCCTTCATAAAAGCGCTATGGTAAGCTGAATTAGACTTAGCAACTAGAGGGTATCTAATCGGATAGTGAAGCCAGACTTGATATAAATCACGGAAAGTTCATCGGACTGTTTACGAAAGTTTGCAGGTTTACGTGCAAAATAACAAAAAGTTTTTATAAAAGATATCGTTACACGCGATCGTTGGCAAGTTTAAAAAGGAAGAACAATGGACGCGTCTGGACAATTAGTAAAAGAACGATCTAGATAATTGCGCTTGAGTGACTCAAAGTACAATATTATAGTCAGTATATAATATTGTACAAAGAAGATCATCATCATCATCGCTTTATTTTTTTTATCGAAATGGATTTTTGATCTCTTGACATTTACTTGATTCGCCGAAAATGTTTTCCTCAATGATGATGTGACCAATCACAATATTAATTTATATGACATTATTGCGCCGTATGCACAACCATGACAACCTTGGAAAGTATTTAGTAATATGAAGCATCAAACTCTCTCAATGGAAACGGCTGTTCAGGTTTATAAAAGAAGAGTGCTAGGAAAAGCGTATACATTTTCAATAATACGTGCAATTTAACTTATCGAGACGGCAATCACAGAACCGAGAAATACTTATTACATTTCATTTTACTTATTCCCTCTGAAGTTGCAATTTTTTATTATCAAGTATGTATATAAAATACATAGTAATGTTCATGTAAAAACATAACGTTAAAAGAGAACAAGTATTATGCGTGAGTGGCAAACCTAGACATGTTTGTACGCCTATATATTTTGCTGGACTACATGATTTTTGGTTGTGTGCTGCACGTCGCGTCATGCTCAATAAAACTGCTAGCATATAAAAGTGGACAACCCGCTGGTGAGCAATCGACAGCTTGCTTAATCGGTAGACTGACAACGACGACAACACCAACAATAACAACAACAACAACAACAACAACAACAATAACAACAACAACAACAACAACAACAACAACAACAACAACAACAACAACAACAACAACAACAACAACAACAACAACAACAACAACAACAACAACAACAACAACAACAATAACAATGCGAATGCTGCGCTGATTTGGTTATGCTGTGGTCATGGCTAGTTCACGTGAAAACTCTCCCAGTTCCTTTCATCGAAATTACCTGATTATAAATTTTATGCTTGTTCGTAATTTTCCAACAAGTTTTGGGCGTGCTAACTTGAGTTTTTCAACTCACCTTTTACTATTATGAACATGACGAACGGATGAAAATGAACAAACTCAATGAAGCAATGTTCCCCAACAGTGGGAATCAACAACAGTAACTTTTACATGCTCAACACACCTTAATAACATGAAATTAGTAAATCACATTTTCTTATGTTGATTAAAATTTACGAGTTCTTAGGTAATTTAGCTAATGTGCATTGTATGTACTTTTCTGGTTCCTAATAAACTAGAATAAGATAGTGTTTTTGTTAGATTTATGTCTGCATGTTGTACGCAGTTCGGCGAATTCAGGTGACAAATCATTTAGAAACTCAATTCTGATTAGTTAGGCAGCCTGAGAATTGCAGAATGCGATGAATGATCAGAAACTTAATCATCGCCTCGGTGTGGTAAGTATGTAATTATGGTATCATAACTAATTTACTGCATAAAAATCAGGTTATCACATCCCATGAATTTGAATATCTGATGGCAAAGGAAAATTTCTGGCCATTCAGCCATCTTTATAAGAACTGGTCACATGCCTACGTTTGCACATGTTTATGTCATGACTCAACCAAATACACTTTTTATATTATGTACATTCGCTGCGTACATAAAATAAAATATGCACATAACTTTTTACACGAAAACAAACAAATGATGAACCAGAACTCAGAGAATAATGGGTGTGGTAATAATTTCAATTTTTTTGACATCAAAATGCTTTTTTAGTCATAGCAAACAGAAACTGGAACCTATAATTTTCTTTTTTTATGTTTTAATTTCAGTATATAGGTATTGATGAGTTGGGTAACACGCACAGGATGTATACGTGTACGCAGTTGTACTTGAAATGAACAAGCAATGACGATGACGATGGCACGGCTGTGATAGCACAAAATGCATGTCCATACTCCATATTATTAGCGGACGAGCAAACAACGAAAAACGTGGAATTCCCCCTCTTTAGCAGTTTCAAGAAATTGAATTCGTTCTTTAAATT
>OZ038442.1:23300980-23365980 GCA_964036265.1 Daptonema setosum
GGTCAAAATCATGTGTATCAATGAATTGTGGTGATGATAGATCAATCCGACAGCGCGATGATGGTGTATGTCAACGGCGAGGGCACGTATGAGCGTGGATGTTGGTGTTTTGGACGTTGATAGTTCCAGATCAGAGTGATGATGAAGCGACGTGCCTGATTGCCATTGCTGTGCAGTGTAGATAGTCATGCTGCAAGCGTGTGACCGAGAGACCAATTGACCGATACATGGATTGTTTGGGCGATGGCGGCGTGCGGCGGCGGTAATGGATAGTGCCAAGAGGGAACCGAGTGCTGTGAACTGCAAATACACAATGAATTAACATGGTAAGTGAAACAAAGCGAATAAGTACAAAATGGCTAGCTGGCCCATTATTAGAATTTTTTACGAAAATTTGGTTTTACCCAGTAAGAGAATAGTTTTACAAATAAATGCAGTTTTGACGAGAACCAAGAGTAGATTAATTGAAATTGTTGAGAACCGATTGAATTTAGTTGTGACTAGGCGGTTGGTTTTTAAAAAAAATTGGCACATAAACAGGTGGTTATGGCCTTGGGTTTGAAAGCCTAACTACATTAGTGAGTTAGGTGATTAATGATTGATTAGTCGTTAGTTAACAAAGCGGCATGATTATGCAAACATAGTTATACAAATTTAAAGGGACATGGGCAAGACAAGAAATTTTTGGTTGAAATGTTCCAAAAAGTGAAGCAAGCATGATCGGGATTCAATTGTTATACACGTATGGACAAAAATGATTAGTCAACTTAACCGGTGCATTCCACAAGTAAGGCAAGTAATAAGTGAATGATGTTTTTTTTTAATTTTGAGTTATTTTTTGTTAGGCAAGGATGGCAAACGAATTATGGAAATGGAAGGGATTGCCGCGTGGAGGACATTAGTAAGGCAATGGGTATTAATCAACAAGGAATGACATTGTTAACGGGCATGAATTTCGACAACACATAAATTGCACGGTATGATATGTTTCAGACAAATTATTGATGTTTTTTTTTTGAGCACATGGATGAGTTGAAACGAGCACATGGATGAGTTAAAACGAGCACATGGATGAAATAAGACGTTTTTTGTTTATCCATTGGGTGCAAACGAGCGAACTGGACTCGACAGACATACTTACCGATTGATGTATTCCCAGGAGAAAATAAGTCAGGTTGATTTTTTTTTGGTTAAAGAAAGGTTTAAACAAGCGTTTTTTTTTGGAAGCATGAGTTTCAGAAAAGCAATTTTTTGAGAAAGCTGATGGTTTAACGGCGACGACGCTTCGGGAGTGTACAAAAGCGGGTGCGGGCTGAAAGTTAAAGTCGATATGAGTGTTGAGGTTGTGAGAGGATTAAGACTTGAATGTCCACTTCTGCTCTACGGATTTGATGTTAAGCAATGGTTCCACGACTTGAAAGCGAACGTAGTAGCTCTTATTCTTCTGTAAACCGTCAAAATGCAAACGACAATCCTCACCAAACGAATGAATTGAACGTTCCTCTCTGGAACCGGATAAGCGGAGATAAGCCCAATATTGAACGTACGCGAGATTACAAAGCTTCAGAGATTTGGCTGAGAGCGGTTTGAAAATGAGCGAACAACCTTGGTCTGAATGAACCAACTTAGGTTGAGCAATCTCATTGAGCAAAGTTTTATATCGACAGCGGTTGAAGTGCACGGCTCGTCCATTGGATCGGACAAAAGCGATTTACAGGTTTTACTGAAATATGATATTCCTGTGAAGCGAAATAATTATCAGACGGGCGGAATAATTATCGAATGTTGGAAAAGAAATTGATTTGATAATTGAATCTCAGAAGGATGGTGTAGTAACGAACGCTTTAAATGGTTGACCGTACATATTATATCAAAAGCTAGTAGACACAAACTAGTATATTAAAAGCTAGTATATCAACAGCTATTGATGATCATCAAGCAAAAGCATTGAGAAACATCCTGGATGTTCATCAAACGTTGGTGCTGGCTGGTTTATAATAAATGGTTGTTGAACGAATGATTGGTAAATGGAAAGCGTCCCGGTATTTATATGAAAGAGTGAATAGTTTTATCGGAATATCGGAATGTCAGTGACTTTTACTGGAAATTGAAATGTTTGGGTTATTTATGAAACAAAAATCCGTCTGGCATTTTGTAATGATGGATGTAAATAGATAACCCAGTTCGATAAGTGGTGTTTGAAAAATATTATGTTGAATTTCCGATGGGTGGACCTGAACTTTGTAAATGGCAACAGGAATGTTTGGACTATTCGA
Source organism: Daptonema setosum (assembly GCA_964036265.1). Taxonomy (NCBI): domain Eukaryota; kingdom Metazoa; phylum Nematoda; class Chromadorea; order Monhysterida; family Xyalidae; genus Daptonema; species Daptonema setosum. The sequence continues at coordinate 23,303,257 of OZ038442.1, forward strand.
AACTTTGTATACAGATTCTGCGAACAGGGATTTATGCTAATCTGAAAACGGGTCAAATTATTGAAGGTTATGTGAATCATAGGTTATGTGATCGATGCGGGGCGGATCAGCGCGGGATGGGAGGTGGGGGAAGGGGAATTGTATGTGGAAAATATGTGATCGATACCTGAGACTGAACGTGCGTGACTTCTACTGGTACTGAATGAACACCTTTGTTGGTCAGGCAAAAAAACATGAGGGGGTCTGATATCAGAATGCGTAGCTAATGCATAAGAAACCAAACGAACATTGGCCAAATGTTGGGGGAAGAACTCATGTTAACCAAAAAAAGGTGATGGACCGCGGGGGAATGCTTAAGACTTAGGAGCACTGATTCGATGCTCAATAGATATGATCATCCGTCATCTTCCGGTCCGGGCTGACTCTCGATACTTCTCCGAAAATGGGAGGCTACCTGAAAACATGGGGATTTGCCATGGAATGAGCGTTCAAGCGTATGGGCGTTCAGCAAAAAAGGCGGGACGCGCCGGGAATCATATAAGCGGCCATCGGTGTTCCTTGGTTTTTTAACGTGCGAAAAACTGATGAAAAACGTTGATTTCATCACTTCTTCAAACCAGGGGAAAACAAAAGCAAAGCACCTGTGGAAAAATAAAAACTGGATGCACGTTTCTGGGTGTACGTTATCTCTCGCATGAAGTGTTGCAACAGGTCTTACATGCTGGAAACGATATATTTCACAAAGCAGGTCAGGAACGGGAGGGGGGGGGGTAAAAACGGGATACAAGCTTGCTTTCTGCCGCAACGATATCAACAAAAAGATATCGTTCCGAAATTTCGCGGATATTTCGGGTTTCTACATTCGTAGGTTTTCTCGGTCAAGCAAGGTCTCAGATACATAAAATCTTAAAATTGTACCATTCCGTGTTTCGAAAGCAAATGTGGGTTGCCGTAAGCAACGAAATGGTGAATGTAGTGTAATGCAGTGATCGAGCTAGTCAAATATTTTTAAAATATAGCAAGCACCTGTGTAGTAACAATAACGATGTTTTAGAGATGACACTGAAGCAAATTTTGCCTAAGTTAAAAAGTCACAAAAAATCGGGCATGACCCGTCTACTAGCGTACACACGTGTCGATCAAGCGATGTTGAATGAAAAAAGCAATAGCAAAATTTTCTATGTTTAAAATTTCTCATAAATTTTGGCATGACCCGTCTGCCATCGTACATCTGACGCTTGGTGAAGCGACGTTGTTGAATGAGAAAAGCAAAAGCGAAATTTTCTATGTTTAAATTTTTGAAAAAATCGGGCATGACCCGTCTGCCATCGTACATCTGGTGTTTGGTGAAGCGACGTTGTTGAATGAAAAAAGCAAAAGCAAAATTTTCTATGTTAAAATTTCACATAATTTTGGCATGACCCGTCTGCCATCGTATATCTGGCGTTTGGTGAAGCGACGTTGTTGAATGAGAAAAGCAAAAGCAAAATTTTCTATGTAAAAAATTTCAGAAAAAATCGGGCATGACCCGTCTTAGAATGAACATTTTAAACATCTAAAAGTTAGGCTAACAAAGTTCTTCCCATTTCGGCTGTCCATCAAGCATGGCGTGGCGGCATCGTCGGCATCGGCTTCGGAATAGTGTCAAAAATTTTATAAAAAAACATTTACACGGATTCATAATTTTGAGTTGGGGAATTTTGTTATGAAGAAATTATTTTCCATAATTAGGGTGACTTGAACAAGCCATGAGTAACTTTTGAGACTTGAAAAGCACTATTTTGTTTGGTGAAAACAAGTGACTACATACTGCAATTTGGTACATCAATGATTCATGTACGTCAGCTGACTATTAGTGTGATTACTACTTTTATGCAACGTCGAATATATTGCTAAGCGAGATTGAAACTGGTGGGACGGCCCCCGCCAGACAGCATTCAATGAGCACGCGCTCAATAAATGTACGCCGGGCTGATAACGATTTGGCAAGAAAAAATAACAGCTTAGTCTAAGCTAGGAATTAAGCGCGTGGACGTAATATGAAGAACCGAATATTGCACACGTTTTATAAAATGACCATGATGAAACAAGCGAATGAATGTTGTTGGACTGCGATGAAGCTGCTTAACAAAATGTGGATTTTTTGGAAAAGTTTGTGTTTGAAAAAAAAGCTGGAAACTAGTTTAGAAAGTTTTGGTTTTTGTTAGTTCTCGTGAAAGAACAAGAAAGAAATAAGCTGACTACTAAGAATACATCTTCAATAGACATGAAAGCTAAGTTATGTACATCGTGCTGCGTAAATCGACTAATGCACCGCTGGTTGCACGAGCACGCGCAACATTAATACAAGCGTTGGCTGCTGTGCCTGGTCGGCGGCATAACCAGCGTGTAACGGGATAATGTACGTGTAAAAGCATGGCGCGATGCCTGTTGCATAATGGTATGCAACGTCGCTGCTAGCACTGATGTGTTGTTGTATGGATGCGATACGGATGGGTGCCGGTTCACCGGGTGTGCTCTCATGCCATACGAAGCACGGCGTGATGGTGGCTAGAGTGGGTGGCCCATCGCACTGTACACAGCGATGAAGCTTATACAACGCATACTGATGTATCATTATAGGCGCGATCATAGTGTGCTGCGAAGTATACCTCTGCGGGAAATGAAAGTAAAAATGTGAAATTCCATAAGCAGTCAAAAAATTTCTTTTAAACACAGAAACGAAAAATGATTTAACACGGATTAAAAAACTATTTCCTCAAAAAAGCTTCATTGGTACTTGATTATGTGGATTCCATGTGAATATCGAACTTTCCACCAGATGTGTTTTCTGGAGAGATGATGTATCATATTACTGTGTTTTGCACTGGCATCCAAATTCCCAGGCCGAATCAATCCCTTAGTTGACTGATAAGCGATCTGAAAAACGGGGAAACGTGTTGCTAGATGAATAAGCTTTGAGTGGCGGTTGGTTGGGGAATTCTGAAAGAAGCTTAATAAATTGAATTTGGGTAGCTTGAGCAGTTAAAAGCAACTAATACACCTTTATAGGACATTTTCTGTAAGCGGGGATAAAGAGTCCTGATAAAAAAAATTTCGCTCTTCCGCTGCTAAATTGTGTTGCGATATCCGGAATAGACACAAATGATGGGATGAGAGATGATGTATTTGAACGGTGAATGAAAAAAGCGTTTTTGGGTGGATGGTTTCGGCAGATAGACATGACTGTTTGTGAAGAAAAAATTTTCCTTAGAACAAAATCATTTTTTGATAAAGAAGCGGTTTTGATTTCACAAGCATTTGAATTCAAACTAAAGCAGAATCAAGCGGTGTTTTCAGTTTTGGAAAAGCGGGTGAAAAGTAAGCGGTTGAAGCGGATTCGAGCGAACCAGGTAAACTGGAGGTGCTGTGAGACTCGTTGGAGCCTTCAATTATTACGGGGATTCTTCTGATGGCAGTCTAGTGTTGCCTCCCGCGTAATAGTAGGGTCCTACAAGCTTAATAGGTGCGAGCCCAAGCGACCGAATGACTCTACGTGAGCCAGCCAGGCATATATTCTGTGGGAAACATAGTTATTTACAAGAGTGTGGACGGTAATATTGAAAAGCAATAAGCACATGGATAAGCGAGTGAATACCTATATTATAATAGTAAAATAAAAAGCACACTATAGAAAACACCTTCGATGAGCGCTTGGAGCACACCCGTTAAGCGGGCTGCAAAACTAGCGAATACCCCAAGCACCCAACTTCACGACTATATATACTGACCAGTCACGGGTGCCACCGCGAAGGGCAACTGACCGGTCGGCATTTAGAGGAGCGAATGTTTAGTCTACTTAATAAAGCTTACGAATGGAAATAACGAGAACGCGATAAGCGCAATGTACAAAAGTTAATATGAAACTGGACTAATGTGGAACTGGTAATACAGAAAATAGAATATGCATGAGGGACCGTATAACAGAAATGATGAAATGCAATGAATGAAATCACTAAAGCAATCAATCAATCAATTAGTCAATCAATCAATCAAAAGCAGTCAGTCAAAACAATCAGTCAGTGCACAGCACGGTCACGATTCCCGTGACACAACAAGCTTTGTTGATACCGTTCAGAAACTGTTCTATAAAATATAAACTTACGGTAATTCATTGACAGAACCATAGGAGTTTGAAAAAGTAGTTTCTACGCAACAACTTGACGGATGCATGCGACAACAATCAAAACACTTTGACTTGGTATGAATGAACATGTTCGTTTGTCAATCAATGTCGGTCAATCATACATATGAAAGGTTGGCGTATACTCAAGTGAGCTAACTGAGTCGCGTTAACGGGTTTTCATAGACGTGAATTCCAGTAGCAAGATTTCAGGCTAATCAAAAGTCACGCCCATTTTCCGTGAATATTGTGAATATTATGTTTATTTTTACAGTAGCAATCAGATTACAAGCATTTAACCTGTATGTGAATAACGTGGGACTTTGTGAAATAGTAACAGATATCTCTCGTTACTATGAACAACCTGGTCAAGAAGTACAGAAACATGGAGTTTGTACGGAATTGTTTACACGATAAATCAGTCGTTTAATCAATAAGATAACACTAGTTTATGTTATATGTTGTAGGTTAGTTGTGAGAACATTCCATGTACATACATAACTACACACCCGAGTCTGGACTGCTGGGCTTACAGTAACATATCTGTCATGTTCCGACAAAAACTTATGCATGTATGCAATATTACTTCATTGCAATACATGTTTTTTTCTTCAAAGTAAGCACATTTTCACAAAACCGATTGGAGTGTATACATATTAGCAACACTTCTGGGAGCAAAACCTGCTGCCAGCGACTAATCATTTGTCGCGGAAAATAGCCGAATCGGAATACTTCTTCGCTCGTCCGAAATCGGCAGTGACCGCCCGAACAACAAAAATGCTCTCGTTTTCATTTGACGTCGGTAGAAAAAACTTAAATCATTTAGCACTTAGTGTTAATGTAAGCTTTCACTTACTTACCAACGCTTGTATTTTGAAAAAAATTTACAAAATCTTTTAATATTTTAATCTTTCACTTGCTTTCAAAATACATATCTCATAATATTTAACAATCGTTAATATTATAAGCTTTCACTCGCTTACGTTTGTATTTTTACTTCTTTGCTTTTGGATGTATTTTTTTCGTTATTTTGATGTCATACCAACTATGTAACGAATAAAATAATGTATACATGGCAGCTTCTTAGTTTTATTTAATCTGTTGCTTTGCTGCTCTAATGTACAGGAATGTATGGCTGTATATATGTAGTTAGACAGGCAATTGGAAAAATTAACAGTTTTAATCAGAACATACGGCCGTGAGGTTCCTCTCTCATCATTCTGATGGTCGGTTGGTTGTTTTAACGACATCCCAGTAAATCAAGCCAAGCCAAAGCAAACCCAAGTTGTCGCCGATTAGTTAACCAAAATAATTCTAAAATAAATTCTCTGTCTCAGTCTTTTTAAACCATCGCTCCCGGATTATTTTAGTCTTGTGTTCAGGAGTACGGAAACTGAAACGGTGCTGCAGGAACGAAAAAAATGTGATGCAAGTTGCAACCATTGTAAGCAGTGTTATAAAAATTCCGTGCTGATTCATTTTGATTCATTGATTGACTGAACGTCGCAGTATGCGTCCGAGTAGATGCTTCATTGTGTTCATGTTTCACTCAACACCAGCTGCAATATCACAATCGTTTCAAGAGCACCTGAATGAAATCAAATTCTTCCCGAAGCCGAAGATTTTCAAAATACAGGTGAAGACAGGTTACATGAAAGTTTTATCGATTCATTATCAATATGACGCGATTTAACATTTGTATATAACATTGACGTAACTGATGTAACGGTTCCTGATTTGTTTTCCATAACAATTTGGTTATCGCTAATCAAGCTTCTGTTATTTTACAAATTCCTTCAACTCTGCCGGGTTTCCTAACGTCAGTTTTACATACTGTAAATACCGACTTCCGCCCTCATAACATGCTCATCAATCACCAATTACTATTAACCGCGGTTAGCAGTTAACGTCAATTTGACGTCGGTCACGGGACTCACGTTTTTTCATTACAACCAATGCAAATTGTTAATAAAATGATTGAATAGCTGGAAAAATGTGAATCTGACTGAAAAAACAAGTGCTCGGGGACTCCAGTTGATCCTAAGACTTTTGCTGAAATGTTTTCTATAAATTTTTGGTTATTTCAATTTCGTTCATCTTTAGCATGGAAATGGAATGTAGAATATTTCCGCAGAAGCGTTATTTCTGTAGTTCTTTGTTGAAGATGCTCACATCACTTGTTATTGATGAGTTTCCGGGCGCCCATCAAGTAATGACCAAAGTTTTTCACAAAGTTGACTTTACATGAGCATGACAAACACGTAAATTTTAGTGATGACTAATAACAACCAGTATAAGACGACGATATTCTGAAGGAAAGTTCCGTAGGTTGATGATCTTATGACTATCAAAGTTGAACAGCCAATGTTTGCTTGAGTAGGATCAGTCAATTATCGCCGTCAGTCAGTCTAACGGGACAACCTTGAAACCAGGACTGCCCGGTTCTGGTGCTTATAAATATTGTCTTAGTCGAGTACATGTTCATAGAAACTTTAGACGACGACAATCCAGTAATCTTGAGCACCATGCGCGGCGGCAGTTCTAGTTCATTGCCAGTTATATTTTTTGTCATATACTTTCAAATAATGCGCTTAAAAAACGTCTATTCTTGTTTCCAAAAATATTAATAACTTAATGAAAATATTTTACACATAATGTATGAAATTACAGTAACTCATCATGTCCAATCCAATATCAATTATCTTGCTCACCGCCTGGATTCAATGGTGTGCCGCCAAACCGGCCACATTCGGTGACTTCGTGTTCCTTGATCTCTCGCAACTGGGTTGGTTTCCCGTAGCGTGCCATTTTTTTCGACCCTTAGGGCTCGAGATTAAGTTGGTTTAGATCCACACTCAATTTCAGGCTTTGGTGTAAGGTTTGGGTTTCTACTAACTAATCTGATGAGATAATGAAAGTGAAAAAATAAATATAAAAGATGTTGTTAAATAAATATATAAATTGTTGATACAAAACATGAAATAATATAATATAATATAAAAAAACTAAAGTAATTATGTGAAATAAACAGATTTTATGTACTGTATGTATGTAGGTGATCTGCACGGTAAAAGCATAATCCTGCCGCCATCGATGCAGGCACTTGTACCACAACAGCTGGCACAATTAAATGCCAACAACGGGGTCAGTATCGGGGTTCAGGCACGACCCGCTTCCTCCAGACTTCAGTTGGGTGGTCCGACCAAAGATGCTAATGGTTACTCACTACATAACTCACTCACTCATTCACAAATTCACTCACTCACTCACTCACTCACTCACTCACTCACTCACTCACTCACTCACTCACTCACTCACTCACTCACTGCCTCACTCACTCACTCACTCACTCACTCACTCACTCACTCACTCACTCACTCACTCACTCACTCACTCACTCACTCACTCACTCACTCACTCACTCACTCACTCACTCACTCACTCACTCACTCACTCACTCACTCACTCACTCACTCACTCACTCACTCACTCACTCCCTCACTCACTCACTCACTCACTCACTCACTAACTCACTCACTCACTCACTCACGCACTCATTCACTCACTCACTCACTCACTCACTCACTCACTCACTCACTCACTCACTCACTCACTCACTCACTCACTCACTCACTCACTCACTCACTCACTCACTCACTCACTCACTCACTCACTCACTCACTCACTCACTCACTCACTCACTCACTCACTCACTCACTCACTCACTCACTCACTCACTCACTCACTCACTCACTCACTCACTCACTCACTCACTCACTGCAGGCAACCCCATTCAGCACTGTTTCGGCGCTGCAGACGGCCAACGAGCCGATGGTGAACGCTGGGTATCACCGGATAATAAATGGACGAAGGAATGCAAAAATGGCACGGTGGAAGTGGTTGGTTAGTTGGGCTTGATTCACGTAGATTAAAAAAATACTTTCATTCTTAGGAAAAAATAGTTTCCGGCACGCGTATAAATAATTATCACCATACTTTTTCTTCGTAACAAGCCTGTCGGATGGCGAGTCTGATTGAATGACTGAGTAATCGATTGATTGATTGATTGATTGATTGATTGATTGATTGATTAATTGAATTTTAAATGATTGATTAATTGATTGCTTAATTAATTGATTGATTGATTGAGTAATTGGTTGACTGAGTAATCTATTGATCTAAAGGTTGCGTGGCATCATCACGAGCCAATTTCGCCGAGTTATCGCCGGGAGAAAACGTGGAAGCTCATGGATTCTGGCACAAATGTGAAAAGGTGGATAGTGACCGACGGATAAAATACTCGGAAGGTTAGCAGTTTTATACGATTAAACAACCATCTATAAAGTTATGGAATGTTCTATAAACTATATTCCATTTACATACCAAGAAAGATACACATATATGTCAAGGTATCATCAGGTAAATCTATTCTAGCTCACAGTTTTATCTGTTTATCATCTTACATAGTTCTATAAGTGCCATGTTACTGCCCTTGGAATGATCATAGCATTTTCAGAGTCGAGTTGTGTGCGCAATGGCCGTCACATGAAACTGAACGACACCTTCCGTAATGGTGTGTTTGAGATGCAGTGCACTGACTGGGGATTCGACATTTCCGGTTGGTTCTACATATCTTGTGGAAAAGGTAATTGAATGGACTATAGCTGATTTTGGATTGAATATCGTTCGAAGATCAGTTGAACACATACATTATTGAGCTATGAATTATAGAAAACCAATGATTAAAAATAATACTGAAATTTTTCATTGCTGAAACCGTCAAGGCTCAATAATACTATATCAGAATGATGTTTTCGTAGGGGCGAGAGAGGTTGAATAAACTGACGGGCAATGGCAGAAACTCCAGAGCAACGCGTCCGGATCTGATTCTCAAGTCCGGTTTCGAACCAGGACCACCCGTTTTGAGGCTTGTGCCCTACGCACCAGACTAGACATGTCTTGGTCCGATTCCACAACCCATACATTTAATAAAGTTCCCCATCCAGGTTGTTACTATTACACGGAAGATGGCCAGGCCGAAGTGTTGCCCGTCGGTGATACGGTCGATTCGGGTACACTCCGACACGAGTGCATGCCCATCGAAGGAGTCGGCAAGCAGGTCAAGTACTCTTTCGAAGGTAGGTGCTGCTGCTGTTGACCACATATAGAAATATCGAGTATATCACATGGGTATGAGGGTAACATTTTTTATGAAAGTTCAAATATCAATGAGTTTAGCCATAACTTGAAGTCAAGTGCGTTCAACCCTATCCAAAGATTTCTTGAAACTTTTTCAAAAATATTGAAACAAAATTATTCGGTTTAGACATTTAGGCATGTTTGATTTTTTTACTCAAGATATGTTTCAGCGATCAAATGTGTGTACAACGAAACGCAGTACGCCATCAATGAAACGTGGGAAGGTGAATTCTTGAAATATGAGTGTTTCAAAGCCGGTGTCGTAAAAGCCGTTGGTTAGAAACAAAAGTATGTATCTTTTTGTAAACCTATGTAGCCCTGCGACTACTTTTTTCGATTATTAGAGTTAAATTATTCTTTTTTATGCAGGCATTTTGGGTTATTTTGGGAATTATTAATAATACATATTATTACATATCATTTTCATCTATGATTTACATTGCAGCCTGCAAACTGCCTGACGGTTCGTTTCTTGACCCAGGAAAGAGCATAGAGATGGCAGGTATGCTTCATCGATGCTATCGTCAAGGTGACACCCTGTATTACCAGTACGCTCAGTGCACATTGCAGACGTGCGTCAAGAATCCGACCGTTCGTACTATTTCACTCACTGTATCACTTGCTCACTCGCTCATTCACTCACTAACTCACTTAAAATCTTGATTTTTTTGTAAAATTTTCTAAAACACGTTCCACAGTTTAGTCTCACGAATGGCGAATATTTATTTCACTGTTTTGTGAAAAAAAATCGTGTTGGTAAAAAAAATTCACTGATTTCGTAAAACAGCTGTTATTTTCTCAGACTAAACCAACGCCCTCGAAAACGACGAACGATCGCGAAGTGCAGGTGACCGTAACCGAGGTCGATCCGAGGCATGCTGCCGATATGGCGGCCAGACAACGCGAGAACCAAGAACAGGGTATCGGTTCGTGTTGTTATATAAACTCAATAAAAAAATGTCCCTCTGATTTATTGTCTGGTTTTATTACTCACAACGACTCATTTGTCCCCTTTTTATTCTCATGCTCATTCACTGACTTACCAACTTATGTATCAATGACTAGCTCATTTACTGATTATGTAGCTCTTTCAACCACGTACGGACTCCTTCTTTCACTCACTGCCTCAATCATCCACTCACCCATTCATTCACTGGCTCATTCAACCACTCACGGTCTCTTTTTCTCAAAAACTCTTTCATTCCACTCACTGGCTCATTCAACCACTTACGGAATCATTTCAACGACTCCTTCTATCACATATGCCTCAATGATTCACCCACTCACTCATATACTTCAGTGGCATCAACAACTAAGCCGCCAATGGCTCCATTCTCCAATTCATTCCTAACGTTTCTGCCGGGTACACAGATCGCTAACCCGATTCTTCTGCAAGGACCCACCTGGAATCCAGGTACGATCCGTACCATTAATGTTAATCAGTTCTGCTGTGGATAACTGACTTTAGCTTGCTTCGAAACATTCGTAGATCATACTTTATCTGAACCAGTAGTTTACGTAACCGTCTCGAAATTATTTTCAAAATCTGAAGTCACGGCATGAAAAAATGATTCTAGTTCCACTCCACTCCATGTATTGCAAACAGTCATATGACTGTAAACAAGAATGCTGACTCATATGATTGAAAATTACCAAATTATTATATCTACCTGATCCCGTTTTCTTGTAAAAGCATTACGAAATCGTAGACATTCTAGAGATTATTTCCAACCTACATACCTTTATATTTGTGATGTTGTCTGCATTATATGACCTTTCCAGCAGTGATATCTTGCCTTTTCTCCTTTGTTCACCTACTATTTTGCTCATCCCAGATATTTTATATATTACGACCATCAAAATGTGATGTGAATAAAAACTACACTACACATTATTTCAGTGTTTATTACAGTATTATTCAAGCAACCAATCAATCTTCATTTCATTGTATTGTTCATATCAATACATTGGAATCATGTACTCAGGCAAGCGAGCAGCAAATATTTCTAAGATATATGTAATAAAAAATAATAAATATCACACGTCATTCAGTGACCACAGAAGGAGAAAAACAGAGAATAATGAGTACGACTGAGTATATAATAGCCAGCCAGTCAATTAGAAACGATAATTTGTGAGCAGGAGAAAGAAAAGCAGAATGAACATTGCTCAACAATCACGAACAAATGGCTTCATATGGTTTCCTCAGTAAATATGATAAGGTTACATTTGATAGAAACCTTTCATGATTACGATTTTCAATACTGTAGGCCATTTATTCCTAATTGAACTTAGGATAAAAAGTGAAAGAGTTGGTTTCAGCCGCAGCACACACTCTGAAGACAATGGAGTTTGATAATTCATGTGCTAAAGCACAACCAAGCGATATTTTCGGAATTATAAAAACCAACAGTCAGATTTCTGGATTCAAACTCTTATAAGAGCAAGTGCTACAACGGAACGAAGTATGAAAAGTAGAAGCGTGACAGCAAAATAGAACAAAGTTTCAAATATGTGACAGTGTATACCAAGTAACAAAATACGGCAATACTTTTGGTGAAGCAATACAAAAAAGAGCTGGCAACATGATGCACATAATCCGGCAATATAATAAATATAGCAAAGAAACAGAAAATATGAATGGAAAATATTATAATTGAGCAAATCGGGATTCGGTCACTACAACAAGACCGCTGCACATCTCAAAGAATCAATGTATCTAGCATTAAAAAAGTATTTTTTTTCAATGTTGATGACAAATCATGAATCAATCACACAAAACTCTCTCTCTTACATTTTGGCGTGCTGTGCGAACACTGCCACATTTTTGACACTTTTATCAAATGATAATAATACATTTATGAATGAAACTAGATTATATTACACGAAGGATACTCCAACCATTGAGCAACAGTGTTGAGTGGGGGTGGTTATGACCGACTGACGAAGGTGTCTGAACGGGTGCCTACAGTTTGATTTTTTTTTCTTTCTTTCTTAACTCTTCCAACTTTACTTGGTTCTAGTGATTTCCAAAAACATAAATAACCGGCGAAACCCGTTCCAGTACCCGCGAAAACCGTCCCAAAACCCGACCCCGGGATCACAGAAACGCGTCGTCGACACCACGAGTCCGATTGGCCGATAATCTGGCGGCACGGAAGATGGCATCGTCGGTGAGTTCACTGGCGTTGACGGGTGCACCATCCGATGTCACCAGATTGGTGGCCAGACCGAATGGTCGTAGATGATAGATCAGATACTCCATTACGTACATCTGATTCGGTGACACGTAGTGGAATGACACGGCCAGGTCCGAACAGCAGCCCATGCCCTAGATATTAAGTGTTTAGTTGAGTGTTGATCAGTCACATTTACTTAATTCAATCAGAGAATAAAAGTCGATTATTAACAAGATTCAGTGAAGTCTTTCAGTCAATCAGTCACTGATACAAGATTATAATTCGGTTATTAGTATCCCATTTTCACAGAACGTCACAGTGTAATTGCGTCACACACACACTTTCAAGCACTTATTCCACACCACTAACTCTCTCATTCACCCATCACTCAACGTCTACCTGATAACTAAACACGTACCGTTTCAATTTTCGATGTCCTAATAGGTCATTTCCGCACTCACTCACTCACTCACGGAGTCACTTATTCACATACTCACTTCTCCAAGTCTTTACACTCCACTTACTCACTCACCTGTTCAATCGGATACCAAATGTACCGCCAGAACCAGAAGTTGGGGTCGACATGCCCGGGTATTAAATGGTGTTCTGGCACAAACGGCAGCATCCGATATCTGCCCTCCGAGTCTCTGGAATCACCGGCCGTAACGTTGACGGCCTGCAGGCATTTGCCCATCTCCGCATCTTCGGCACCCGTGTGATCCTGCAATTGTTAGAGATAAAAATAGTATCCTACAGAACAGCAGTCTTTGATTTGTGACAAATTAGGGTCAGAGGAATGTTAAAACAAAGAAATACGTTAAGACGTAAAGACTTGTGTTGTTTAGTGATTAGGAATAAGGAGGTCTGACTCGCGCGAGTAGATTATCATGGATCAATCCGGAATTTTATTACTATTACTAACTATTTAAGTGAATTTTTATGCAGTTGTCCAACAACTCCAGACTTGGGAGTCTATTTTGGTGCTTCAAATGTAGAAACTGGAAGACCCAAAGTGAATACTTCACCCACCTTTTTGCACTTTTTCGGATCGGGTAGCGCGACGGTAACGAATCGTTTGAGGGCTTCATGACTGAGCACGTAGCCGGCACCACCACTCATATAGCCCGATTTGACGTACGGCTTGAAGCGACAACCGAACCAGATGGGCTCACTGCGGTTGTGCGGTAGTAACATGTATCTAAATGGAAAAACTATGTGTACATAAACGAGCAACTAAACCGTCTTATCATATTATACTCTGAAACTGCCGCTAAAAGGGGCTAATGAACCCTTCATTCATTGTTATCAACATTGTCGTCAACATGCAATCTTAACTCTATAACTCGCCTATAAACCGTACTCTATCATGAAAATATCTGTATAAACCTTAGTTACCATACCAGGCATTAAATTATCATAAGTATCTGACCACAGTCAAATCTCACCTGCTCAAAACTGCCCACCAACCTAAGATTCTCCAAAATAACGTAGGTATCATCGTCGGCTTTGAGGAAGAAATCATAATCATCGCCGTAGTTTTCATAAACGTATTTGAAGGCTTCTTTGGTCTTGCCCCACAGCCAGTTGCGTCCCTTCTCCGTGTCCAGCTTGATCGCCGGCAAATCCGGGTCTTCGGCGTCCGACATGAAGAGAACCTGCAATATTTTGTTTAAGAAACTTGTTTGAAAATTTTTGATTGACTGATTCTAGTATTCACTCATAATTTTACTCACCGCTTAGATACTGACTGATTCCAAAATTCATTTATAACTTTTCACGGCTCAAGGGTTACGGCAACAGTTTTTTTATTTTAGACACCCAATATCCAGAAACCAGAAGAATAATGGTAAGAAATCGATTTTGTTCGGAAACCAGCCATATGGAACAAAACAAAACCGCACCTTATTACACCTCCTGGCCCAGGTGGCTTTGACGTGTTTGGCTTTTCGTTCATGGTTGTCCTTGCCGGTCATAACCCAGCAGAGAACACGTACCTTCTCGGAAACAACCTTCGATACCATGTCCTCACCTGAAATCATTTAATTTGGGAATAACCATTATATAGGTATAGGCTGTCGATTCAGTGTACGTAGATGAGTCGTTGGACAAGTCAACCAACAAAAGATAAAAAGTTCACGAGCTATATCATCAGAAACATTAATTTCTCAAAAATCAAATCAGGAAACAAAAATTTTACCTCAATCTCAATTCATATACTGTAATCCTATGATGAAGCACAATTAAAGAAAACCAAAAACCCACCTTGATGGAACTCTTCGTTCTTGCGATGAAACCTGACCTCGGCCTTGGGACCAGCGGCGTTTTTGAGTTTGTCGTGGTCGTGTGCATCGTGTTGGTCGCCAAACGCATCGGACGTGGCCCCGGCCTCTTCTGACGACACACCCTGCTGAGATTAAGCCATTGTTATTGAAACGGGAAATAGATGAATGTGAATACACATAAAAATTATTTAGTAATTGGTGGATGATTCTCAAAATTATGTTGTTAATGATATTGATTATACTGCTCAACAGATTAGCTAGAACGTTACACTTATTATCAGATACGAATAGAATATCCCATCAATAAAAATAGAAAAGATCATCGAACATAATTTTTATATCGTATTCGTAACGTCCAAATTCCTGTGACATAAATCGGCTGAAACTTGGCAATTCAGCAGTGCAAATACTTTAAAAACACAAATACTGTATTTAAATAAACTTTTTTCGAGATTCTCAAAAAATAAAGCTGTATTTCCAACACATACCTTGTTGTCGAGCCACGGTTTGGCATCGACCATATGCTGTTTAGCCTCATCGATGTACGCGCCCAGGTAGATGTAGCTGAGCATGAAACCAATCAGGATGCCGAGACCTGAAATCAATACTATTGAATGTCAAACAATGTACGCAAACAACAGTCATTCAGATTTCTTCGTAAACACTGTAATAGTAGATACGCTGTTCAATCACGTGTGTTAAGGTAAGTCAAGGGAATGAAAGTAGTATTCCACGAGTATAACTAACTACATCACTACGAATTTATGCTAAATTTCGAAGATTGAACTCTGATTGTCAAGTAAGAAACCTACCAATATTGATCACGCTTTCCTTCCTGGATGCAACGAGTGTAACACGCCTTATACTTGGGCTGTTCCACTCCATCGACATAGTTGTCATGGGTATGGGTATTTTTGTGTTGCCCATTGACGAAATTGGGATAAACTCTTTCGAGCTAGAATCTTTTCTCATGATGACAAGATTTTAGTAACTTTAACTAGTTTTGATATGATCTATTAGATTTGGTTATACCACTATTTATTCTATCCTATTACTCACAGGTCAGCGTAAGCAGGTTTATGTTGTTTGTTGTTTTTGTGTGGGATTTAAATTACGATGGTCTAGTAGCTTCCGCATAAATTATCGTATACACGACATGAGCTGGGATTACGTCATGCAATCTGCTACTACTTCCAGGTTGATCTCGCATAAAAACGTACAAAATGTACAATATAAAGCTGCACAACAACAAACAGAAACGGATGAGTACGCTATATAAATAAAATTTGTTGATCTGTTAGCTTGTTTATTTTTTTATTGCATGAACAGATTTGTTTATCCGCTAGCGAGTTTTTCATGCAAAATGTTGTTGTATTTCCCCGTAATGGTATCGTTAAATGTCACAGATGTGCTGAACATAAAAAACTATGTATATGTATAAAGGGCCACACTGCAGTAAGTGGTTGAATAAAAGCATTTTGTGAATTAGAGTTTATTATGCTTTATGAATTGACATATGGAGCCATGGAGGGAGGTGTCATTTTGGACTGTATGTTGATGTCACTAAACTACACTTATTTTAATAGCAAATAAACATGATTGTTTGAACAGCTGTGTTATTATCATACATTGGTGTGGTACATAATAAAGAATCCGTTTAGCACATTACAGTCAGTGAATACGGCTTTGTGTGGGCGTTATAAAAACGAATAAAGATGACAGTCAACGAATACGATCCTACACACAAGTAGTAATCAAACCCAAATCGGAACAGCACAGAAGAGCAAGAGCATAACATTCGGAATCGAAATAGAAAACCGAGAGCTTAATGATATTCACTGCCCTTCAGGCCGAACGAACAACGGGTCAATAATATTTTTGGACTCTCAACGAATTTAATCAATCCTTCTTATTAATCGTATTCTACCTAAACCTACCTCTCTCTACGTACAGTCTGTCTAAGGGTTCAATAAAAGAAGATCAAGCCAAATACGGTACGTTAACAACAAAAATCCAACCGAAATTAGCGAGCATGGACCGCAGCCGACTGTTATAAGACCCTGACGTGATCATGATGATCCGGTGGGTGGTTGATGTTGATCGTTCGGTTATTCTTCAAGAGTCACGAACCCTCATGTTTGCCAATCTAGCCGACTAATCGATGAACGAAACTTCTCCGAAGTTGATTCTAATGCTTTTTTTTATCAAATCTGTGGAGAATCGGTGCGGAATCTCGTGAAGATGGAGAAACAAGAAAAGTTGTCAGGTCATTCTGATAAAATTTTTATTCGCCGGATATTTTCACGGGTGTTTAACCCGAATTCGTGCCTGAAAATTGGGTATATGATAGTGAAACATACGGAAAATATGAATCGAGTATAAAATTGAAGATAAAAAAAACTAAACAAAAGCCTGAGCCTTAGAACTGGAGCCTATTTTTACAAGAATGCCTTGGCCCACGCTAGTAGGGATAGTCTAGAAGGTCATTTGAACGTAATGTTTCATAGAATGTAGTTTTGCCTGATTTATCAGGGTGATTATTAAAAAATATAAATTCTTGATTAAATACCGTATGTTGTTTCTGCAAACAAAAATATTGCTCAAAACGTCTGATAATGAAACATCACTAGCCTCAACTCAATTCGGTTGAAACCATAGTTCCACACAGTATAGCATGGGAAGATGATGATTGATTGGTGTGCGTGTTAACACTGATTGTCTGATGTTTCATTATCAGACGTTTTAGCCAATAATTTTAGTTGCAGAAACAACATACGGGCTTTAGTTCTTCAAAAACTGACATATAAATCTATAAAATGTAGAAGTGAATCATGCCGTTGGCTGGTGTATCATTACTTTCGACTGGCAACTTTTCATAAGCACTAGCTGACTATGAAAATGAGCAAGGGGCACGAGCAAATCGTAGAAAGCCGACGATTTTTTAGAAGGAATTGACTTTAACTGTTTTGTGTACATTTTGACGGTATTGTTTTGTACGCCAGTTAGTGGCATCATAATCAGCCTGTAACACGATATGCCCAACACACCAATCACTGCTCAGAGCAAACATCATAACGAAACGGAAATGAGGAGGCTGAACGTTTGTTTATCTAGATATCTTACCAAGTGTATACCATGCCAATTTACCAGCGAATTACGGAAAAAGCAATGAAACGGATGAATTTCGGGTTGGAAGTAAGCCAGTATCTGGGAAATAAATGTACTGCAACAGTGCAACAACTTGATGCAAACGTGACTGATAAGCAAAACCAAATAATGTTCAGGAATCAACCGCGGTGGTGACAGTGTCAATAAAAGATAAATTCAAGTTCAGTGAATAAAGGGGTTTCGTCGTTTGATCAGATGAATTGAAGCTTTTTAAAAAAGGAAATTCAAAACAGGTAATACATAGGTATGTTTTGCTTCGTATGATTAGCGGAGGAAAAAGGGGGAAAGTGAAATTCGCCGTCTTCAACAGTTTCAAAAATTGTAATCTGTTCCTTGATGGCTTGGTAAAAT
Source organism: Daptonema setosum (assembly GCA_964036265.1). Taxonomy (NCBI): domain Eukaryota; kingdom Metazoa; phylum Nematoda; class Chromadorea; order Monhysterida; family Xyalidae; genus Daptonema; species Daptonema setosum. The sequence continues at coordinate 23,321,598 of OZ038442.1, forward strand.
GGCCTCAAAACTGCCAATTCTCTTTTCTTTGAAGAAGTTCCACAAACACGGGTTACCACTACAAATTTAAAGTGAAATGCTCATCGAGGTGAGTGTCAAAATTTTACAACATACTCTACGTTTGCTATTATAAAAGCAATATAAATAACTTCAAAAAATAATAAATACGATAATAAAACTTTCAAATCTAATTTCACGTGAGTGTTATGAAGTAGTAAAATACATGCGTGATGAGTTAACAAAGTACAATAATCACAATGATTTCAGTATTCAAATTTTGGGCAAAACTACACTGCAATGCCGGAGGTTGTTTTCAAATATATATTCGAAACCGCATATTTTGACTTCAGGTCCTCTTGCACGATATAATGTCGTGAATGTGCCGCGTCGGTCGGTCTATACTCCATATATATTGCATGCACTCAAGGGCTCACCAACTTATAGCGAATCTTTCAATGAGCAGAAAAAAACATTCAACATAACAATATATTTTATATACAAAAACCTGCAAAAATAGTATTCAATTCATATGCCAAAAAAACTTGTTTTATTTCGTTCAAAAATATTTTAGTTTTGAAACATATCTATGTAGCCGCCACATGGCACGTCACCCAAGTGGCATGGCGTGCCAAAAGGGTATGCATTTCGATTGGATGTCTTACATATACATGAGCCAAACCAACTTAACATAACCATGATACAAGACACGACTGCAGGAAGGAGTGGTTCGTAAGATATTCATCTTTGATATCTTTTGTCTTACAGTTACTATTATACGAAAACATTCAATGGTATTATTTGAGCGTTTGTTAAGCATATTATATACGAGAAAGTCAGATATATTATTATTAAATAAACACCTGCAATAGTTAAATTCACTGATTAGCTGAGCTTTGTACAATAGTTTATTTTGGGATTGTTTATTTCCACTTGCAACATAATGAAGGAAACACGGTCTAAATGTGGTCCAACAACGGATTTCATCTTTCAGTCCGAGCATCGAAAAACTTATTTTCACAAGAATCAAGCGCATTTGTTAGCTGTCCGTCTCTGCTGTTGTCCGAGTAAGTGCGAGTACGTTCCGAGCCAAAACTGCACTGGAGGAAATTAGTGAGGCGAGAAAAGAGCATGCCGACACATATGGCTTGATTGGCGTGGTACAGGACACACAACTTTATGCAGGGGTGGTGGCGAGATTAAGACTAGGAACTCTAATTGAGACTAGACTCAAGTCTCAAATTCAGTATCATTCTAATTTGAAAAACTATTAATTTGAAGCACGAAATCGGATTTGACGGAAAGTTAGCACTGATTGCCAGGTCCCTAGAATTAGTTCCCACTGCATTCAATCATCGGCGGACGAGTCAAACGAGGGGAACCTTCCCAAGAAGGACGGTGAATCGCCGGAAATTTTGCCATTTCATCAACACCTTGAGGAACAAACTTCACTTTTCAAAACCTTCGAAGAGGGGAGAATACCACTTTCCCCTCCCTTTTCTCGTCCGCTAGTGCATTCAATTCGGGCACTAATTTGAAGTCATTCACGCAAACTCGCCAGCGCCCACAGAGAACCCGTTTTTAACCACCATCAAAATCACGGGCGAAATTTCGTTAGTCACTGACAGATTGACTGACTGACTGGCTGAATGGGCGGAAATGAGGTGGCATGACAAATTCCGAATTTATCCCGGAAAGACCCGATCAGATTCTGAAGTATGTACTGTAAAGAGGGATTGGAGGAATGAGTGAAAGTGAATTTGAGTGAACTTGTACACGTGTTAGAAATATGCATTTTATTCGTACAGTACATACATATATATATACAGTATAACGAGCTGGTGTAGAAACGATCTATTCATGATTCATACATGTACATAGGCACAGGAATATATAGTCCGACAACCGGAGATTCTGATTCACATAAGGTAACAAGCAAATGCACATAAAATGTGTTCCGATCTAGTCAAAATTTATTAACACTAATTTGATTATTGAATTAACTCCAATTTCTGGAGTGTGATTGCAATTTTTGAAATCGCCCGATGAAGGATAACATATTCAAAGCTATGTATGCAGTACAATTATATGTAATCAAAACTCAACTTTCAACTTGTGAAATCAAATCCGGTAATTCATCTTTTGGTGGCATCAATTATGAATTCGATGAGGCTCGTGAATCAAACCTACATACATGAAAGATTGGTGATTGATTTGGCAACTAAATTTTCTGAATATCCTTTCAACTTTGAAGTTGGAGTGTACAGTAAATTAAAAACGGTTAATCTTGAGTGAATGCAAAGTAAATATCATCCGAGGCGGATATATACTGATATAAATTATGGGCACAAATACACATGTATCTTTCACTACCACAAGCGGAAGAGAAGAGGAAAGAAAAAATAAATTCCCTTATTTGGCGAGTTTGAAAAGTGCCATTCAACCAGTAAAGTCTCAGATAAGTCGATTCGGCCACTCCCGTTTGGTGAAGTTTCTTACCATTGGGGCAAGAAAGCATCTAGTTTCCAAGACCTACAAAAAAGCACAACATAAAATAAGTCAACTTGCACACAGCCATTCCCACCTGTCAACGGCAAGACTCTCAAACTGACCAACTGACGAACTACATGATTTAACTGGATTATCTGGCCGTCATGAAAGCTCAAAGTCTAGGAAAACATGAAAAAAAATCGGAGTACACTTGTCGGAAATGTCATGAAAGTGGGCATGGGATCAGTCACTGGCTGACGTGCTAATGCTCCAAACGGAAAGGAATTTCGTCAAAGACGCGGGGATTGGCAGTTTTCAGGCCATTTTATCATACCTTAGGGAACAAGTTCTTCCTTTTGGAAATGCCGAAGAGGGGGGAATTCTACTTTTCTCTCGTCCGCTGGTGGTTTCATCGATGACATGACATGCTGACATGACACGATGGCTCGTTACCCATGATCACACAGGAAACGGGTATGTGTCCAACTTGGACGTGATTATGTCTACGTGCAAATATGTCGTAAATTCGGGAATCCCTCAATTCCAAATTACATACATATAAATACAGGGTGTTCCAGTGAGGTGTGATCATTGAATTTTTTGAATAACTTCAGTGTTCTAGATAACGACCTAAAATTTTACAGGTTAAGAAAAACAAGTTTCTGCTGATACGCTGAATCTTAAAAAATTCAGTATTGCGTATTTACACTGTGAAAGTTATTCAAAAAATCCAATGCTCACTTTCGCTGGGACACCCTGTACATATATTCTATATAAATCAGCGTATAATTTTCATATATTCGTGAGTCTTCTCAGAGTAATAAAACACGTTATTGCTAGACAAAAAAAATAATCAAACATGTCACACTTTCAATCATCAAACAGGTGTCCATGTCAAAGCCATAAAAGAATTCATTCGTACATGCAGGTGCACACATTTCACGCGTATTTATTTATATTTATTCCACTTTCAATTATTTGATCGTTTGCAAACCTGGGATAGTTGTTTGCACGTCGAATGATACTAGTCACATGAAAAAAAATAAGCAAACACTTGTATTTAGTGATAAATGTTAATCGGGCAAGTTTTTTTACGTTATACAATAATAAAAAGGCAACAGGTTCAGACAATGTACGTGAAGTGATGTATGTAGTCTGAACGTTTGGACTTGTAATCGTCTTAACACGGTGTTACGAAGAATTGTTTTGTGTCGATCACGAAAAAAACCCAACGAACAACAGACAAGACATCCGAGTGGAGTGGTTAAATATAGTGGGCGACAAGGTGATTTGCGGTCGCACCACAATCATGATGCTAATCATGAGTTTATTTTACTTGAATACTACTTCAATTGGTCAATAAAAGGAACAATTTAACGAAAAATGCGGGAAATATAATTTTGAATGTTCATTGACACGATAGACAAATTTGGCAATCAGAGTGATGTTCTAATGTACTATAGTTTACACTATTGGGAAACAAGTAGAAAATTGATTAACAATAAATTAGAACTTTGATGCAAACAATTGTTATTCATGTCACGGTGAATTAATATTTTTAACCGACTGAACAAAAAAAAATCAAATATGTATGTATAGGGTGTCCCACATAACTTGCAGCATTTTGATCAACCACCAAATTTTTTGTTGTGTTGTTAACATAATGAGTATTATATCATCAGATAGCATAAAGTCTGATGTTTTGTTTGCCGTATATTGGAGGTTCATACCTATCACACAGCTTCAGATATGGCCCTTTACGTGAAAGTGGTCAAAATCGAAAAAATACTCTTGTTTGAGTTTTGCATTTTTTTCTTGATTTTTCATTGTAAATATTTGTTAAAATAACTTATAAAGATCTGAAATAACTTAAATAAGCAAAGAAAAGATATTTTGCATCGATCCACAAAGTTTCGAAAAGTTTTTTCAAAAAAAGTGCACATGACCGTATTGGTCACGTTTCACGATTGCCGCTCAGTTGGTGATGAGTCGCTGTGCGAAATGCGCCGAGATTAGTGAAACCAAGTATTATAAACAGTAACTTCTTGCTTCTGATTTATTTTAGTATCTGTAAATTTCCTTTATTTCAATGATACGTTGTAATTTTGTGCATTTTAAGTCAGTTAAAAACCGAATTAAAGTTGAAAATCACTACTTTCAGAAAATGGGCTGTATCTCAAGCTGTATAATAGGTTTGAACCTCCAGTATGCGGCAAACAAAACATCAAACTATATGCTATCAGATGATATACAACTCATTTTATTAACAGCAACACAAAAAATTTGGCGATTGATTAGAATGCTGCAAGTTATGTGGGACACCCTATACATGTTTGTACATCTATCGTTTTGTGTTGCGTCACGCGCTCACTATTACGGATTTCTTATCTAGTCTTATAATCATCAGTATTTTTGCGTCATCAATGAATAATGCGATGTTGAATCCGTGGTTAACGCATTATCTGTTATAGCAAACTATCTGAAACAGTCATTGAAACAAGGATATGTACATAGGTTTCATAAACATGTACCACTTTGTTGTATTTCAGCAAACATACTCGTATTATATGATATCAAATAATTTTAAATCGAAATCTAGTCGCCAGCCTAGTCTAGTGGTTAGGGCACCAGAATTGCTATCCGGAGGTCTTCAAGATTGAAACCCTGACACATACCCTAATGATTTGCTGGGGTTTCTGCCATTTTCAAATCGTTTACTCAATATCTCTGACCACAACCAAAAACCGTTCTGATATGGTATTAGTGCGTACTTAGATGGTATGTATCAAAATATGCCTACAGTATAACGAAACACAACATAAAACCATTATATATTTGATGATTTTCATGCTAGATATACAAAAACAGGTTGCATAATACATGAATAACCAGATAAAACGCGAATCATACCTACATACATACGTTGATTTTATTGAACGAATGCAAGCGATTTGAATGAAGCGAGCATCAACATTTTAAAATTTATATATGAGGGCGTCATTACCACACGGTCTACAACATCCCAATTTCAATGGGGGAATTCATCAACATGAAAAACTTTTTAGTTTGCTATTCTGGTGGTCCCATAATTCATGAAAATGACCATAATCATTTCGACTGCGTAACAAACGTTTTTCGTTTATGTTTTGCTAAAAATTGTGTTTATCAATATAAAACGGCACTGCCTGGGCGGTATCAATGTTAAGACTGATTTTTGAGTCCGAATTCAGGACGAATAAATTGTGATTCAGTAAAACACGCAGATTTTTTCAATGGGAGATGGATTGAAAACAGAGAGCGTCAGAAGGCTACAAAAACATATAGCATTAACTCAAGCTAAATTACGTATTTTGAATACGTAAATATGTACTGACATCTGTTCCAATTACCGTTCACCCCACAAGACATCATTCAATTTCAATATATGATCGTGGAAGGAAAGAGTACATGCACTTATGCGCTGAAGTAGTGATTCAGTAAAAAACACGTATACCTCAGGTTAAATTATAACCAAAACATGTTTATCTATATCTGTATGTAATAACTAAGCCCATGGTTACTGATATACTTGCTATCAACCTCTTCGTTGAGAAAATTCTATACAATTACATACGATAATGACCAGACATTGAACAATTTTTCATGAATCAACGTCGCAATCACCTGCAATTCAACATGCATTATCCAACACGAAAACATTCATTTCATGCTTGATTCGCTTAGAAACGGTGAAAAAGTGTCTTTCATTGATCGCAAAGAGGGGTGGATCTCCCAGGGTCATCCATTCAACCAATACAAAGAATCAACTGATCGTGCAACGGGTCACCGTTGATCTAGTGAATCATTCAACGGGAATCAATGCCGGATGATTGATTCATTAGTGCACGGGTCATTCAGTCAAACTCGATGAAGTGTCAGTCGGGAATCAGTTAAGCATGTGGGGGTCGAATTAACGCAAAATGAATGATCGTTCTCATCCATATGGTGGAAGAGGGCGTGGAGGTTATTGAACCAGTTCCGTTTGCTCTGATTATGACAGAACGGGCTTTTACTTTGAAATCTGTTCGCTCATTCATAAAAACACCCGAACTGTACTTCGGACATATTTGAGATTGTTATGGCCATAACAGGGAAAGCAGTGCTATTCTTTACCAGCATGGCTGACCCCTTACACTAAAATAGTTTTTTACAATGGTACCTAAAACATAGACATGAATTACTAATTAACGATATCTAATTATCATACTAAATATATAACTGATTAGAGGTAGGTTTGGTTTAACTTGAACAAAACAAATAAAATAACTTCATGATTTATTGAATGAAATGAAGGTGAATTAGACTAGACGAAATTATGAGTCATATTAGAAGATGGGTCATGCACTCAGATAATCAATTGATCCGGCATTCCTAGATAAACTTTGAACCTTCTACATATGTCGTCGTAAGTAACCGAAATCATCGCAAGGCAATGATCCAACATTAATTTGCCGAACTTCATGCTTGAACCATAGAAAAATCGATTTATTTTCGGCGTAATGTTGTTGTTGTTGGTGCACACGTGTTTGTTGCAGCTGAGAAACGGCAGCCGTTGCGCTGGTCAGATGCAATCAGACAAACACATGGGTCACGCGAGCGACCGGTGTGTTGCGTTCATAGTGTTGTTGTTGTTGTTGTTGTTGTTGTTGTTGTTGTTGTTGTTGTTGTTGTTGTTGTTGTTGCTGTTGTTGTTGTTGTTGTTGTTGTTGTTGTTGTTGTTGTTGATGATGATGTTGTTGTTGTTTTTGTTGTTTTTGTTGTTGTTGGTTGATCTTGTTGTTGGTTTGTTGTTGTTGTTGTTGTTGTTGCTGTTATTATTGTTGTTGGTTGATGTTGTTGTTGTTGTTGTTGTTGTTGTTGTTGTTGTTGTTGTTGTGTTGTTGTTGTTGTTGTTGTTGTTGTTGTTGTTGTTGTTGTTGTTGTTGTTGTTGTTGTTGTTGTTGTTGTTGTTGTTGTTGTTGTTGTTGTTGTTGCTGCTACGCAACAGAGAACACTGTGACCGCAACGCAACTTGCAGCTCAGCGTTGTCTTTCCCGCTATCTTCATTGCGTTGTCGCACGTTGCACATGAATGTTCAAGTATTCCGAACTTATCCCTATTATAGCCACTCGTAACGGATAATAATTTTTGGGAAAATGGGAAAGTGGGAAAAATTAACAACTTCCACTAGCTCTGTGAATTTTGCAGAAGTAAAAAAGTTGTGATCCAATCCAATCAATACCTTAATGACAACCTAACCCTTATGGTAGTCATGGTTTTTAATGGTTGCGGGGTTTCGCGAACTTCCCCCATCGGTTTCACAGGTAATCGAATGCGATGGAGATCAGATTTGTCATGATTAGATGATAACCAGATATAAAAATACAATAACCATGATCAGTATTGATTGGTTCGATCGATTGAATTCGTTGGTGTGCAGGTTAGTGGCCAACCATTCCGAGATCAACAAGTAAATACCTACTGTATGTATGCAGATAGCTTTTTTATAACTATACTTCAAGCTTCTAAAGAAAAAAAGTCGGACCCAATTATCCTGCAGAACTCCTCGAAGTCGAAAGGGTAAAGTTCGATGTCCATTGGGTCAGACGTAATTGAGGGTTGGAAGGTATGTATGTACATATGTTGGGAGGGCCGTGACTTCGTGGTAATCACCGGAAAATAGATGGAATAACGGATATAAAAGGATCAGAAAAAGTGTTCGCGACGGAAATTAGATTATGGGTCAGTGAATAAATTGGGCATTCGTGAGTGCGTAAAGTACATGTAGTGGACTGCATCAGCGTTCTGTTACGGGCCATATCTGGGGCGGATCTCATTAAAAACATGTCTTAATTGTTTCAAAACTTTTTCATCAACGAGTTATGCGAAACTCAGGTAAACGTTGGGAGGTTTAAATAAAGTTTTGCAACATTTCATTTTTCAATGGGTGTTTTTACATACATACTCCATTACTCAATCATCAAAGTCTCAAAGTTAATCACGTGAACGACGTTGCATAGTGCGCAAAACAACTATGAATGCACTGAGGCACATAAATCATGAAATAAATAGCTCCAAAGCACCTTCCTGGTGTCACAATCAGTAAAACTCCAGATCTTCCATTTTTCGAGGTGTTCGCAAATTAGGATGACAAGTTTAATCACGATTATTTCACATGAAACTTATCTATCCAATATAATCCATAAGTTAGCTTGAATAATTATAGATGCTTGTCAAGTTAACCAACCATGATTCTTGCATACGCCAATGATGAGTTGGATCGACCGTTGGAGGCAGTTGGACGTTATCTGGTACACTCGATGTCGACGTGCCATTGTCAGCTGCTGCAACGTACCAATCTAACAATGAACCACTTTGTGCCATTAGGCGAAGGGTATCGACATGAATACAGCAAACATCTGTAACAAAGGAATGTGCTTTATGAAATGGCTCACACGTATAATCATATAATGTCTTTCATGAAATTTCTGGTCAGTGAACCGTCAAATGAGAATATGTGGCTTCCGCTGAATCGTTTGAATGAAAACCATACAAAAGCAATCGTTCATTTGTTTGGCTTTCACATCGGTCATTCACAACCATACAATACAGAAACACTATTCCCATCCAAATGTATTTGTTAGAACGACTCTACATATTTTGTGGTACTTGCTCTTAAGTCCTGACATCTTACTCATTGGTGAGTGGCAGGGTTATGGCTGAAATAAAATTGACATGCCGCACATTGTATGCCAGCCAGCAATACTATGAAAATAATAATACCGAAAAAGCCGTAATTAATAATATTCCATGTATAGATATGTAACTCCTGAGATTAAGAGAGACATAATTTGTACATTGCTCAGTGGAGCAAACAAATGTTTTGAGAATAAGCACTCATTTGGCATGGCATGGCATGTTACATAGTTAATAAACTAGAAAATGCTTTTTGACAATCTAAAATCGATTAACGCTATATCATGTAGGATACTATATAGCCACATGTGTACATTTAGCTTTGTGACTGTGAGAGAATAGCAGCTAACTGGCACAGTAGTTTATGAAAATGTAGTTAATGAGGCGAACCGTTGACCCAATGGTATGCAAATGTTATTGATTCAATATTTTGTTTGTCTCCAGACGAAATTAGTTCAACTATTAAACGTTCAGTTGTTATTTTAATGTAACTATTAAAATACCGTCTAGTATAAAGAAAAATACAATAAAAACCAAGGCATTTTTATTAGAAAAGGTTTACATTTAATATGGTTAATGCATAACCGTATGAATACACAAACATAACCATGCCTGGAATTATCCCAGTTCCTATTTAACTGCTAAATGCACAGCTATCAGTTCGGTTCCACCTCAGTTTTATTTAAAAAAAAATTATGGTAGAGATATGAAACTCTGTTCCGGGTTAACTCAATTCCGCAATCCCGGGTGCTTTGGTTTCAACTCACTCATGACATGATTGTGGAAGGTACACAATGTTCGGCCACTGTCAGAAACGTTATTTTATGCCGTCAAATTACACACTCGCTTCCAACTATAAAAACAGTACGTTTTCTATAAAAATGTAGATGTAAATACAAATCAGTTTGGTACCCCGAGGCCCTGCTGTAACCAAACACAAAGCCTCGGATTATGACATTTTGATGTGGTTCGAGTAATCGCAAGTTTGCTTTTACATTGGGCCTTAGGTCAGCACAATATGGCATGACAACTAAATTATATAACTGTGCATAAATCAGTATATGCATCTCGACTCGATTTGTTTATCGTCTTTTACATTATTCCCTATACTATGTATATTATAATAAGACGAATCAACGATCAAATATAATGTTATTTTACTATTCATTAATCTTTACTGGCACGTTACAGGCTTCAGCAATATTATATTGTTATCAACACAATATTATATTATCAATACAATATCAAATGATAACAAAACTCAATCATTTTTTATATCAATATTTACACAATCAAACATCGAATTAGGCCAATGAATTAAAAGGGAAAGGAATTAGAGCCTGGGGAAAATCTGGGTCGATAAGATAACTGTTTTCCGAGCGAAAAAAGCCTACCAAAGTTTTGAAAAGCAATAAACTGCTGAAATGTTGAAGCAGAAATCGTTCGAAACATTTTACTGCTGTGACACCTTTTCTATCTGGTAAACCAATAAAGCCCAGAAGCGGTACACTGGTACAGTATTCATCGAGTTGACAATAACATAATAGCGCAATAAACTGCCGATAATGTTGAACAAAGCGAATTCTAAAACCCATTATACGTTTATTCGTCTGACAAATGTCATATCAAATGAGTTTGGCTGAGTTGCAGAGTTGGGGCCAATTGTTTCAGTGAAAACAATCGGCTAAGAGTCAATTCATGTCAGTTTTGCATGCGACATTCGCGCTGTTGAATAGTCAATTCAGTTTTTATGATACTGCTTTTTCGGGCGTCAAAATAATGAAACATGGCTGCCACTTTATGAAATAACATGCAGCGCCCGTAGTCACAATATAGCGTAGCATAGCCATGCTTTTTTCAATCAGGCTAACTTCAAAAACCAGTTAGAAGTTTTTTGAATACAGGTGAGAATAGATGAAAACTCGTATCCCAGCCAGGCTTTCCCGCTTACCGTTGTCATGAGATATGTATCTCTGAGCTTCATTGAATTGAAATGAACGACAACCAAATGCTCATACATGTACGTTTCGAAATTTTACTAAACGGCTCTTATATCCTTTCCCATTCCCATCGTTGATGCGAATGAAGCTGCTGCGGGTAAAATATTACATATTGAGTACGGAAGAATTTTTATAGCTGACCATAACAAGACAAATTTAGGCAAAACTGTGCTCTAGAATAGAACATACAAATTGCGAAAAGTAACTTGGCCACAGCTTGCATGAATTTACCGCATTAACACCGTGTCAGAATATACTTTTTTGAATGAATAAAGAATAACGCATAATATAAATAAAATGTAATTGAGCACCAAACATCGATGACTGTGTGGAAAATAAAATTCAATTATTAAAAAGAAACAGTTGAACGGTGAATGACGGGCGTGTGAATCAGTGAGAAGTGCATTTATAATGAGGATAAATAAATAAAATTAATATTAAGAAAGAAGAAAATTAGTGCTACGAAACTATTTTTATAACCACGAAAAATTGCCGACATGACAGATTGCAAACTGTTGGTTAATGGATAAAAACATAGTATTGGTCATTTTTGCATGGTTAAGAGTACACATCAAGTGCACAAAGAGTATACAAGTAAGGCATATCAAAAATACACATACTCTCAGCACAATACCATCTTAGAAGTAGAAAATCATATGATTGACGAAGTTGCACATTAAGCGAAGCCACATTGGCCACTTGATTGGTTTGAATTCAGGTTTATCTTGGGTTGTTAGTCTTGTGCTGTGAGTCCAAGCAAACTCCTCAGTTGTATGATACAAGGCTGCTCAAAATGTTTCGTTGTCGCAGCCCTCCGTTTCGTGGCCGAACTCTGCAATTATGAAAACTAAAATATAATAAATCCCAGCCAATCAACTCCTAAATCTCTCACTCTCAATAGTTAAACATCACCACTTACTCATTTACTCACTCACTCACTCACTCACTCACTCACTCAATCACTCACTTACTTACTTACTTACTCACTCACTTATTAGCTTATTAACTCACTCACCAACCTTCACAATTATCACAGTACGGTCTGTATGTGGCGCGAGTGCCATGGTGCTTGGAATGGGGACTGGGCTCATCGCTGACACTGGCATAGCTCGAGGCCACCACCGGTGCACGACGAGCGGGTGTACTGGGCGCCGACACATCACCGTACTCACCCTCCTGCTCATCAAACTCACAGTAATAAACACATTTTGTTAGGTGCCTTCAAAGTTAAAATCAAAATTTTCTGCAATTTTTTTCGTAGAAAATTTGTATCCGTTTTTGCAACTTATGAAGGCATTCTCATTCTGAGAGAACATTTCTCGCATCAGCCGGAAAATATTTTTTTGAATAAGCAACTGGATGATGCGTGAAAGATTTCCCTTATTGTCTGAATGTAACTGGTGGAATCTGACTATATTGATCGTAAATGCCATGCAGAGTAATACATAATGAAGTGAATCAATGCCGAGGGAGTGTAGGGAACACCCAACCCGGGGCCCAAACACCATACCATTATTATCAGCTGTAAGAATGATTGCCTCACTCGTTGTCGTAGGTTTTCATACAGAATACAAGTACTGTTTTATGAATCCTGACCATACAAAACAGGCAGTCAACTTACATCAATCTGCTAAATATCCAACTATCCAAAATAATACTTACACTACTGACTCAGATTGAGTTCGGAAATTCGACGAACACGCATCGACGTCTTCGCTGAGATTAATTGGTGGAAGTTTGTAACTGTTTAAAAATTAAAACATTATTCGAATTAAACTGGTACCTGTTGTGGACAGTCCTCGGTCTCGTGTTCATCAAAGATTTCACAGATGTCACAATAAACACGGGGCGCTGGCGCACGGCGTTCCAGGCTGAAAATTTCACTCACTCAACTTTTTGCATCAAAATTTACTGCTCAATAGCTTTTATTCGACAATATATCTCAATAGAGAATCGACCGCACCAAGAAAGGCCCAATGAAAAAAACCTTGGATATTGTGAACACGAAATAACATTAATTAAAAGTGATGTAACTGTTGCCAACTTGATCTGTCCGGACGCGGCATCGATGGGTTGTGTCTGCAGAATCTCGATGCGCGTCATCAGGTCCTTCTCCTTCCGTTTCAGATCGAAGATGACCGAGTTGAGAAAGTCGACCTGCTGCTGGAGTTCGGCCTCTTTGGTTGTGGACTCAGGGTCTTGTGGGGCCACGTCCGGTGACACACCACCACGCTAAATTACATGTTCAAAATAAAATATTTTAGTCAAACTTTTTCTATTAATGAATTATGTAATAAACTAGATTTTTTTAACAATGTTCGATCGATCGAACAAACGTTTTTGAAAAGATGCGTGAATCATGATGATTGACTGGTTTTTAACGAACCTTATCCAACGAGGTCTGTAGATCCTGCACGGTGAGCAGCAGTCTTTCTTTGTCCTTCTCCGCATTGTCCAGCTGCTGTTTCAAAGTTTCACGCGCGGCGTTCTGTAAAATTGATAATCAGAATCTATAAATTTATGTAGGTTTACAGAGCCCAAATTCCATGTGATTGTAAATATATGATTATGATATATATGAATAAATATGAACCTGATGTCTGAGCACCTTGACCATCTCCTCATCCTTGGTGGCCAATGCCGTACGCATCGAATCCAGATTACCCTGCATAATCCTCAGCTCCGCCTCCTGCTTCTCAATCAGCTCCGTTTCTCTGAACGTTTTCATGGATTAAAGAAGAAACCAAAGTCACAAAAAAACTTCCACGCTACTGCGAATGACATCTTGGTAGGAATAGAATTCGTTTAGTAATCTAAACTCTTTCATTTAGTAACTTATTGCCCGACTGCCTGCCTTGTTATCTCACTCCGTCGTTCCATCCGTCACACATTTACTCATTCACTCGCTCGCTCGCTCGCTCGCTCACTCACTCACTCACTCACTCACACCTTCACTCAATTACTCACCTGACGTACGACTCCTGCACCTGCTCCTTAAGGTCAGCTTGACTCGTTTCCATGTCCTTCAGCCCGATTAACGCCTGTTTCATCTTCTCTAATTCATACGTAATCGACTCCTTCTCAGCTTCTCTCTGTTCGCACTGCGCCAAGGACTCTCGCAACTCACGCTCTTTTGATTGCCTGCAAAGTCAAAAACCAATCAAACTACTCAGATCTCTTATGCCATCACAATAACAAAATTGATTTGGTGGAGTTAGATGCAATGAACAGCTTAGACAACAGTAACACCAACAGTGTTTCGGCCAGTTGATCCCGTTCGGCGATGACCGCCTGCAACTGAGCCACCTGCTGCTGCAGCTCCGATACCTGCGACGACCTTTCGGCTTCGGAGGTTGACTTCTGAAAATTGTCTGAATGTTAGAAGAAGTATCAAGAGAACCTAAAATGGTAATCGGGAGAACATGATATGATAAAGTACCATTAAAACGTTTATTGAAAACTAGATAACTATCCAAACCAATCTAATGAGATGTCACTGTCACTCGATGATGAGACACTACAAATGTAAATAGTGAACAAGAACAATTAAAGAATATTTATCAGATTCTTTTATAAAAAGCCTGATAAGTTGAAAATTACATGCCTGATCGACAGACTGCCGAAGGTTGTCGTTGTCCTTTTTAGCCTGTTCAAGTTCACTATCCAGCTGTTGTTTAGCCGTATTCAGCTGGTCGTGGGAAGCCGTGAGTTCGGTGAGTGCGTCTTGTAACTGCAAACCCGGTTAATAGAGCGAGTGAAATTTGCAGTTATTTAAGCAGAAACGTAGATAGGCACAGAAAAGTGTCACGGCAGCATTCAGAAGAACACTGAACCAACCGAATAAGCAAGTTTGTGTTGAAATGACCTATATAAAATATACATATCCGAAACGGAAGCAACCGTCTGACACCAACCTTTGAAATCTGCTCATTCTGTGTCTGAGTCTGCTGGGCATGTGATTCTTGCAGTTGTGTCTGGGCGCTTTGAGATTCGGTGAGTTGGGCTTTCAGTGATTGTAGCTGTTCGTTTAGTGTGTTAGTCTGCAAACAAACAAAAACAAATAAAATGATTCAAATTGAAACCTTAGCCCCAGTGAAAAGAACTAAATCTGAAGTTACATTTTACCGTTAGCATTATCCTTTACTCAGTCACTGAATCTCTCAAACCTGTTGTTCAGCACCAGTAGCTTTGCTGGCAGTATCTTCTAAATGTTTCTTCAAATCGTCATGTTGCTCGCGCAATTTGCTGGTCTCGGCCACGGCAGCGTCGTGCTGCGCCGATTTCTCTCTCAACTCAGTGGTTAGCTGCAAATGACAACATATATTTGTTAAAATATCATAGAAAAAAGTATAAACGTTTTTCCACTGGAATACCAGGCCAGTGAAAATTTATATTGTATCAATCAGGCTTAGAATATTAATTTGAGAACGAGTAAAAATGCTAACCGATTCAATCTGAGCACTGAGAGCCTTGGTGGCATCATCGCCTTGAGCCTTCGATTCAACCAATGCCGTCAACTGAAAGTAAAAAATAGGTAGAATTAAAGGGCTGCAGAAAAGTTGGCTCCGCTGTGCATATATGCAGTTGCAAATTAACTTTTGTTTGTGTTGTACCATTTCTGTATCGCATAAGTTAAGAGAAAACTTCAATAAAAACCAATCTGACTATAACCCATTAACCTGTTTCTGTTTCTCATCCAGCTGCGCAGTCAGCTCATTATTCTTTCTCTCCAGCTCAGTCTTTTCGTTTTCCAAAGCCTTCTTCGTTGTTTCCAACTGTTGAGTAAGATTGGCATTGGCTGTCGTTTGCTGGTCACGTTCGCTATTGCACGTCTCCAGTTGTGACTGCAGCTCCGTGATATTTGACTCCAGAGACGATTTCTGGAAAGAAACAACGATTTATCAAATCATTTACCACATCATAATAAACAGTGTTAGTCACATTCCTAGTATAGAGAAAGTTAGAATTAAATGTTATTTTCACAACAAAAATGAAAATGAAAACAGTGAAAAAAACATGTTAAACCTGCTGCTCCAATTTGTTCTTATCCTGCTCTATTTCAGTCTTGAGTCGATCAACTTCAGCAGTCAATCGTTCAACAGCAGTTGTCTTCTCCGTCTCCTTGGCCGCCACGTTTTCTTCCATTTGCGTCAGTTCAAACTGTTTGGCGGATAGCTGTAAATAAATTGATGTATACACTTACAATTATTTGGTCGCACTTGGCTCACATTTTAAACAGACGCTTTTATCCCGATTGGATCAGTTCAAGCCGGCATTATACGAAAATAAACTTCAAAATTCATCCTGCTTTTAATGTAAATTCTATAAATGTGTGAGAGAATCCAGAGTCTAGTTAAGACACACGGACAAGTAAACTTTCTTGAATGATCATTATTATAATTACTAGCCTGCTGATTGAGCTCAGTGAGCTGTTGTTTGAATGTACTTGTCTCCGAACTGATTGACTCCGTGGCAGTACGCATCTCGGCCAACTGCTCGCTGGCCACCGTCAACTGCGACTTGAGGCCATCCAGCAAGCGCTCGTACTAAAAACAAAAATGGTTATTGTATTAGTAAGCTACGGAATAACTCATATTATATACTGCAATCTGAACGTTGGCAAACTGCATTTGGAATAAATTATTTAGCCGTCTTATATTATTGAAGAACGATTACCAATCAGTATCAAAATATTTTATGAATTACCCGTCATTAACCAAACAACCAACTGGCGCTTACAGTGGCTTAGATAAATGAATATATTTAACTGGCCTGCTGTTCACTTGTTTTCAGTTTTTCCTCGCCGGCCTTAAGGGCAGCCTGATGGTTATTGGCTTCGGCATCCTTCTCGGTCTGCAGAATGCCCAGCTGATTGCTCGCTGTCGCCAACTCATCACATTTGCTCTTTAGCTGCTCTTCTAGCGATGAGTTCTGAAAAGGAATTTTATCAACTGATTGACGGAAGAATGACTCATAAAATATAATTTTCACCCTAATTGTATAACCTTCTGCTGTCGTTCAGCCAGTGTCTTCTCAAACTCGACTACATTCGCTTCCAACTGCACCTTAGCCGCCTCCAACGAGCTCTTCTCGATTGACGTGGCGTCCAGTTTGGATCGGCATTCGCTCAGTTCGGTGAACAGCTGAAAGTACAGATGATCGATTTCCTGTTTGTGCATGACGAGATGAAATATAACCAGCGACTTGGTACATAAAGAATACAACAATAAAACACTACAGTAAATCGATTGTGTTAAACTTTCATACTCGAATTATTTCCACAAATACCAAACAACAACAACCACTACATCAACATCAGTAACCGCTGTAACCTTTTCCTTCTCGGCACTCAACTGCTTGGTCAAGTCATCGGTGGCCATCTTAGCCTCCGACTTGAGTGCCTCAACGTGTTCATTCAGTGACGTCACTTTGCTCTCCGTTGCTGTCAACGTGGCCCGCAACTTCTCCAGCTCGCCGTTCACATTAGCCAACTAAAAAACAACAACATTACTGAAAATATTCAACAGTACTTTTGTGACTTTGCTATCTGAAAGTTTGCTTATTTCAGGAAAAAAAAGATTATACGACCGCCTTGTGATTCAAAACTGATCCACATGTTTTTTTTGTTTGTTTGGCCCTCATTTCACAACATCGGTTAACCACATACGGTGAGGGAGAGGTTGTTTGGGATTTGTCCTGCTCGCACCAGGATACGTCTCGCCACTCCAGCCTCAGAGTTGGCTCCAAACTCGAGAACGATTATCAGTGGTAATCGTATGAGTGCGTACCGGGCTATATCGAGTGTGTCATCACCCGTACGCTGACCGCCACCACCCAACCCAGCAGCCGAGAGTCGAACCCGGGACCTGGCGGTCCAAAGTCTAACACTCAACCAACTAAGCTAGACGGCCGGTTATCCACATGTTGGATTCAATTCAAACAAATGAACTCAAAATGTGATTGAAAATATAGCATACCTGTTTTTGTGTATCAGCTTCCTTCTGTTGGCTGCCAGCCAACGCCTCTTTGGTTTGTTGATGAGCCGACTCCATTTCATCCAACTTCTTCTTGAATGATTCCGATTCCTCAGAAGCCTGAATAACAAGAAACTCGATTTGCAGCGGTTTTACAGAAACAATAGCAAACAAAAAGCACAAAAATAAGAAATTATGTAAAGTGATTATCTCAATGATCGACTGTCCTCATATCCAATCGAATCGTCAATATTCAATCCGTACGTGAACAGCAGATGGAGAATTGATAATCATTAGACAGTTCGATGACAAATTTTTTATCCATAAAGAAATGTTCTTCAACCTTTTGCTTCTCAGCTTGCACCTGCTGAGTGAGGGACTCGGCCTGCGTGCCCATCTGTGTTTTGAGATCAACGAGTTGCTGGTTAAGTTGGTCGCTGGTCGTCTGTGATGTCTGTACTTCCGACTGCAGCTTGGTTTCTTTGGCCGACAAGTCGGTCAGCTGCAAATCATACTCGTTATTTGTAAAATAAAAAATGTTAGTTACTTAGTTAAAAGGCTGAAAAACCCAGTAACCTGCGATTTCAAGGCATCAATCTGCGCGTTCAACTCGCCCACATTCGTTGTCAACTCTTTGTTGGAGGTCTCCAATTCGGTGACACGGACAGCGGCGGCCTTCATGCGCTTGCCATCAGCAGCTAACTGAAACCATCACCATCAATAGGCACATCAACAACAACCAACGTGCTACGGATTAGGAGCAACTATCTAGTTTATGAATGACGTCTGCTTTATACATCAACTGTAAATACAACAAAAACAACAACAACAACAAGAACAACAATTACAACAACAACAACAACAACAACAATTACAACAACAACAACAAACATAAAATCAAGTAAAAACGCACCTGATTGTGCTGATCTTCGATCGTGTTTTTCAGATCCTGCATCTCGGCATTCAGCTCGCGCTCTTTCTTGGCAAACAGTTCCAACGATTCCGTCATTGTCTGTTTTGTCTCATCGTAGGTCGACTTCATCTTATTCAGTTTCTTCGTGGCGACGGCCAGCTGATAAGATTATTGATTTTAAATATACGAAATATACGACAGATTGATTGATCAATGATTAATTATACAACAGGTTCTGATCGATGAACAACCGAAATGGAAAAAAATAATGAAAAAATGAATTGGTTAGCTAGGTGAACTGTTGTGCTGATATCCAACAAGATCGTCAATGATCATTACGTACGTGAACAGCAGATGGATAGTTGATAATCATGGCACAACCATTTGCACTTACTCACTATCTGAGTAAGGTTTAACAATTTCACGTCATTATGAAAAACAACCATAACGATTTATCAGAAAACCTGATTTGTATCCTATATAAAAAAAGCTCGACGCAGTCCAGAAAAAACTGAACCTCATTACGAGTCTGCTCAAGTTGTGTTTGCAGCGTTTTACTGGTGGCATCGCCATCACTCAGATTGGCCGACAACTGATCGCGTTCCGTTTGGGCCGATTTCACGGATGCTTCCAACTCTGATATTTTGGCGGCCATCTGCAGAAGGGGTAATAGGAGTTTTACCAACATAAGCAGTTATTCTAATTTGCAGCCGAGTACTGACCAACATTTCATCTCTACTGCTATCCTCATATCCAAATTTATCGTCAATATGAATTCCGTACGTGAACAGCAGATGGACGATTGATAATCCTTGGACAGCCCGGTAGAGAGAAACAAATCATTTTGACATTTCATTGCCGCCCAGACCCCAATTAACTGATAATTTGAAAATACTATTAACTTCAATGTACTTGATTCAATTTCCTCCACAGCCAACCTGTTGTTTATACGTTTCCAACTGAGCACTGGCAGCATCGACGGCCTCCTGATGTGTATTCTTCTCCTTCTCCACTTCATCTTGACTCGCTTTCAACTCGTTACTGAGTGCCAACTTTTCAGCCGCTAACGCTTCAACCTCCGCACGCACTTTTTCGGCCTGAAAAAAGTTTCAGTGTTTTCTTTATGTTCCTAATGAGTTGATTGTGACACATTAGCGAACGAGTCTGTTTTCCAAAGGAAGGGTGATTTTTGTAAAGAGAGAGTAATATTACCTATGTACATATTAAAGAAGAAATTATGCTTTTGGGAACACCAAAAGGGGTAATTCCACATTTCCGTTCTTCTGACATCCTCTAGTGGTGTGAAATAACATCAATAAACTAGAATCGCACTGTCTCGTATCTGATTGGTTGTCGTTTTGAAGTGCTAACCTCAGTGCCCGACTGTTTGTCTGACTGTTTCAGCTTGACACAGTCCTCGTTCAACTGATCGTTCCTGGCCTGCAGCTCGACACACTGCTTTTCCAGCTGCTCGAGTTGGGATTTTAGCTGCAATTAATGAACACGTTTAGAATAGAACAATACGACAACCACTTTTCGTTTGGTACTTGGCCGTTTGAGCAGAGTTACACACATTCGTGCAACATTATGAATAGCATAAAATCGGAGTAAATAGAAAATGATACAATAAAAGTTTCCATGTGACCCACAACCATCCACAGCCATGCACCAAAAAGTGGTTTGAAAATCGTAAAGCGTGAGAGGTGATAGAACTTCGATATCGTCGAAATTTCAATTGTGAATTACAAACAACAATAAACACATCAAACGCGTAACAATGTTTACTAAATATAAGTAATACTAATCTACGACAAGAAAAATAGAAGTGAGAACATCTGAAAGTTTACAGTGAAAAGAACAAAATTAGAGTTAAACGTTTAGCTTAGCACCCATTCGTATAGCTGAATTGATCATGTGTCAAACATAAATTGAGCATAGTGAGTGGTTGTCCATATGGACCATATACTCTCCCGAGTTAGCCTTCTCTATTTACTTTAATTCAAAATCACGCCGAAAACTGAGCTATTAGGAAACTTGCTGAACAAACACGCCACATGCCCAGTTGCACGATTATTCAATCCAGCTATAACATTGTTTCCAAGCAAGCGAGATCTAACTGGAACAGTTGAAGTTGGTGAGGGGCTGAAGTAAGGGAATATGAAGAGTAAAGTACAGGAAGTAAAAGTGATCGATATGATAAGAGTTCATTTAAAAAAACTTTCAAAGTTAAACACTCACACCGCAGCACACAACAATTTAGTATTCATTCGTGAAGTGCCACAACTCACAATCAGGGAACCCACATACTTTTCTATGGTCGAAAATGAATTACTGTTCGCAAAAGCTGCGTGAATTCTCGATAAACAACCTGATGTTTTGGGTGTCACATGTTTTGTCGATGAACATTTCGTCTGTGCAGGGAAGAGAAATCACCTTTATCCGACGAAATCTTAATCGACAAAAATGTGACACCCAAAACATCAGGTTGTTTATCGAAAACTCACGCAGCTTTTTGGAACAGTAATTCATTTTCGACTATACGATGGACCATTTAAAAACCCATACTACAGTTACAGTGACAGGACCTCAACATGCAAACAACAACGACAACCCTCGATTTCGGTTAAACAAACCACAGAAAAGACAATCATGCAGATAAGATTTTCAGACAAAAAATACTTTTTTAATTGAAAAATATGATTACGTTTTGCATAATATTCCTCCTTATGATAAAACCACGACAACGACACCACATATCGTAACCAATCACAACACCCGGATAACCACAACAACACTCAATAACCTTGTCGTTAGTTCGATTGAATGCTCTCTATACCAATTAGAAGGGTAAAATTAGAACCGTTAATGTTTCTGAATAACGATTAATAAACGACGGGGACGGACGGTTAGGCTCTACACCACTCGCACTAGGTATTTATACTTGGCCACCCACGCTAAAGTGCATTGTCAGCTTGGACGTGAATAATTTTTTAGTTGAACTTTCAAACAACGAATGATTACACGAATCAAGTTGACTTTCTAATCTTCATCGATTAAGTTCAAATCCAAGCAATGCACCTTAATTAGAACGATTCAAGCGAGCAGAAAAAAACGGCTCATAACCAATTCCAAACGTCCGATATCATGCTTGAATATTGAAAATGAACAAGATTAACGCAATCAATAGTAAAAAAGTTTGAAGAAATTTAAAGGACATCTCAACAGTTCAACACCATCCCATGAACACGTGAATTTCATCTTATCACCCATGCTGTCTTGTGGAAAATCACAGTCAACATCATAAACATCATCATCATCATATTCATCACCATCATTATCATCAAAAATATTAACCTTGTCGTTGTCGGCTATCATCTGTTTGGCCAACGCATCCGCGGCAGTCTGCTGAGCCTGCTTCAGGGCTTCGATTGTTGCCTGGAAGAAATAATAATATTTTAAAATTGCAGCCAGAACTGTGGTTAATAATTTGAAAACATTTGACAACGACAACCAATAGAAACCTGGTAGCTGAGGCTACAAAATGTGAAGTTTATTTCCCCCTATTTCTTTGGCTAATCTACGTCTGATATCTGAGTCGAGTATCACAAAGGTTCAGGTAACGAGAGAAACCAAACCAGGCTCGGCATGATTTTGCTGAAAAACTTTCCAACGTGCAGTACACTACCAAAATACCGAAACGCACATAACTATATTATAATTCATAAAACACACAAACCTTGAAAAAATTTGGGAAAATAAGTTTTACCTGCGACTGTGCCTTCCACTGTTCCCATTCAGCCTCCTTATCGCTGTAGACCGTCAACTGTGTGGTGGCCGTGTCCAGAGTCTGTTCCGTCTGCTCTAGTTTGACCGTCTTGGCCTTCAATTCAGCCTCGAGCTCAGTGATCTTGGCCAGAGTGGCCTCCGAATCCGTGGCAGTTAATTTGGCCTGAAACCACTGTCCAGGGTCAACTGTATTCTTTCAAAAACTTAAATTATTTTATTTAAAGGGGCTTATTGAAACAACACAATACCAAACACATCCAACCCTAAAGGCAGACGGAAATATCCTCAATATATTTATAATAACAAAGTGAGCCTGAAACTCTGCTGAATAACAAGGGAAGTTTTTCGTACTTTATATTCTTTACCCAAATTTTTTCTCCATAGCAGGTGCCGTTAAGTAACTCTTTGAATGCTGACTAGCAATGCGAGCAAACCAA
This sequence comes from Daptonema setosum, assembly GCA_964036265.1. Classification (NCBI taxonomy): domain Eukaryota; kingdom Metazoa; phylum Nematoda; class Chromadorea; order Monhysterida; family Xyalidae; genus Daptonema; species Daptonema setosum. The sequence goes on from OZ038442.1 coordinate 23,344,909, forward strand.
CATTGGTGACTTCACTTTCCAACGCCTCAATGCGTTTCTGCAAGGCACGCTCACTCGACTCCTTTTCGGTCTCGACCTGCAGGATGCGGTTGCGCAACTCCATTTCCTGCTTGTTCGAGTCGTGGATAGTCGTCTCCAGATGTTGCACCTTGAAACATACAAAAAATGGTTAACTGAAGTTCATGGCGACTCTGTAGTTGACAACTTTTTATTTACGCAAATCACCATTTTAAACTCAAATGTGACTTTGCGTTGCGGTAACAGGAAAATTTCAACAGAGCTACCGTAATCCTAGATCTAACAGCCGACTTGAGTAAGTTACCGACTCGACTCGACTTAGTTGTCGTTTAGTAACGTAAGGTAAACATATTTCACTGAATCATGTTTCACTTTATTATTATATGATTATTTGTTGTTATTATATAAAACTCCAACCTTTTTGGTGAGCTGCTGGTTTTGATTAGTAAGTGCATGCAGCTGCTCCTCATTGCCGTGACTGTGCGACTATAAATGGTTGAATGTTGGGTTGGTTAGCACATGCAAAACAGAGGCCGTATTTGGCACACAAACACAATCACAAACAACATAATCAATCAAATTAGTGGTTTTCTATATTTTAGAAGTATTTTAGTTTGTCTTGAACAAACATGAATCAAATATATGATAGCTATGGTATCTAGTAAATATGGAGCCCCTTCGAGGCTTTGGTTTTGGGCGCCCGCTCCCAGAAAAGGGCAGGCTTATTTCCGTGACATCTTTTTCACATTGTTTCACGTACTTTTTGCTTTTTTCGATATTGGTAGTGGTCAGATTCCAGGGTCTCTGGCCTCTGAGGTCTTTGTTTTACTTGACTTATTGGGTTTTTTACTGTTAGTTTGGTGCGGATGCACCCCTGAAAGGCTAGTTCACCTAGCCAAACCAGGCACCCCGTGCCTTGAACGGTTAACATTCGTTAACCAACCCGGCTTCCCCAGGAAGCCCCTGAAAGGTTGCTTCACAGCAGCCAAAACCGGTACTTTTAGTACCCCTGAAAGACAGGAAATATCCTGTCATTATTATCAATTTGTTATTAACGATTTCTGTTTCAATATTCTAGACACACAAATAGTATTCAATTTATATAACTACACAGTTTTCACGCTATAAGTATGATAAAGTTAAATAAGAATAATTACCCTAGCAATTTTATATAAAGCTCATGTTACAGCCGGTGTTCAAACCACACAAGCTGTCAGTGTCAGCGCCGGTCGAAGCGATCAAAGATGAAGACCTTCAACAACTGGACATCAAATCGCAGATACAAGAGTTGAACAAGCAGCAACAGCGTCTCACCGAAAGAGTTAACACGAACTCCAAACGAATCGTGTCGAACTCTAGGGAAGCTAACAAGTTTAAAATAAGGCTAGTAAAATGCTGTTTAACGTTGAGTGAGTTTTGTTTACGTGGAGGCGTATTCTTGTGTAATGTTAAATTCATGTACGTATACTCTGGATACCAGTAGGCAAGAAAGAGAAAGTTAAATTTGAGAATTGGTTTAAGGTATTCGAGAGGATAAACTGAAACTTGCACTCACTTCAGGATCGAGAACGTGCCGCCACGCGAGCCGGACAGGAATTTGGACTCCATCGTTGAGGACATAGTTGACAACACGCTGCGTGTACCCAAGAAGAGACAGGGACCCAAGTTCGGCATCAAAGACTATGTCCGCACTGGAGAAGGACGTGTGATTGTGATCACAGTGGAGAACGAGTACACCAAACGAACCATCTTCGAACACGCACGCAATCTTGGATCGTACACGTATCAAGGTTACATTATATTATGTTCCATATAAAGTTCATTCCGTCTGTTCGTGTTTTAAGAAACGTTAGAAGTGCATTGTACGCGTGAGAAATGAATTTAAAAACCGAATAAATGTCTTTTTAGACCGTACCCTACGCGTGAACCCCGAGCGTACACCAGAGGAGCAGGAGAAGAACCAGAAGGCACTAATCTTACGGCGGATGATGATGGAATCGGGATTCGGAAAGGTCAAGGTGATCGGGACTGACTGGATCGCGATCGCTGACCAGCCGAAGATGCGTTACAATGAGGCGTTGGAGAAATACAAGGCCAAGAAGAAAGGTCAGGCCAAAAACACCGCCAACAAAGAAAACGACCAAGACATCAATATCGACGACATCTGATTTTGCAATGGGCTGATTTCAATTAGTAAGAGTTGCTTAGTTTCGATAGATTTTAACTTGTATTCGAGCTTTAATAACGGTGCCTTGTTTGTCTAGCAGTTCGTTCTTGGTGTGATTATCGGAAATTTCGGGTAGACCTCGACTAAATTCGCTTTAAAAAAGCGTGTAGTCAGTAATTATTGAACGTGTAGTTTGCCAATGCACAGCGTGTTAAAATAGCTGTTGCTTTTAATCATTACGTGTGCTTTCATTTTGTTTCTTAGCCGTAAGCTTCATTCTCGCGTCTCTTATTTACAACATCAATACTGTTATTTACGATAATTATATTCTGTTATTTTGGTGATATAATATACCGGAGTTTGCATGTTTTAATTCCTTGGTATCTAGTTAATGAAAGTTATTGGAGTATGGACCCCTTGTGTTTATTTCGAAGAGAGTATTCGGAAACTGGTTAATGGTAGTATAACCATTCAATATCTCGTTTATTAGTTTACATTATAAATTTGAAGAATTGAGTTTATTACAGCGTATTCCACGGGCGTTGGCAATATTACCTACCACCACAATACAATCAACCGCGGCGTGAAATAAATACAGGTTACTATTAGTTTTAAAAGTATATGGTCTAATAGCCGCTGACCATGCGGGGCATGGTCTCGTTCGAGGGTTGCCGGGCTTATTGACCCCCGCGCGAGACCGGCAGAGTCCACCCCACATGGAAAACCTGGCATCGACTAGGCAACTATTATGCCACGGTCGTACGGAGCAGTGGCCGGGTTAAGGTTGGCAGCCCCAACCCAGTTACAGCCAATAACCGGTAGTGCGGGACTGGACTAACGCATCCAGTTCTTCACTATAAACCCATTGCGTTACGTCTACTATTTCAATAAACACAAAACATTATCTTAACTTTAATTATATAGCCATTAATGGCGAGTCCGAGGATCCAGGCTCCACAATGAAGTGGGAGTCAATAAAAGTTGAAAATACAGACCAAGGGGTCCCATGCAACAAGCCGAATTGCGTGTTAGAAACCAGAATAGATCGTAGTAATTTCAGTTCATCGAATACCACGGGAAAAACGTTTTGCCATGTTAAAAACTGTTTATACCATTGCGACACAAAAGGGTTGATTTATCTTCTTTATTGTGAAAAATGTGGAATGCAATACGTGGGACAAACAAAACGTTCCCTAAAAGAAAGAGCATATGAGCACGTTTATAGCGTGAGCAGACCTGATAAGTATCACACTTTTGTTGCCGAGCACTACAGGAAAAACGACCATACCACTCACGATATGAGATTCCGTATTCTTCAGTTTGTGGATATATCGAACCAAAAGAAAGCAGCGTCGAATTTGAACCGATGTGAAAACTTCTGGATAAATGTTCTAGTTACTGCACACCCGTTCGGTTTAAATGATAAAGTAGAAGGAGTAGGTTACATCCAGAATATCTATAAAGATGAAGACTACCTACTAAACCGTCACCTTACTTCAGAACCGCAACGCCGAGACGTAATCGAGGGCACGGGGCAAGGAAAAGGAAGAAGAAGACAAACAACGGCGAGACGGACATACCCAATCCGACAGTCACAAACACAGGTGAGAGAAATATCACAATGTATAGATGGTTCAAAAGTTTAAGTAACTCGCAAGTCAATAAGATAGCAGCTGAGCTATTCTTAAATAAACACGAAGATAAAATAGAAGAAGAGTTGTTATTAGTTATTAAAGCTTTGTTCCGAGGAGTATTCGAGGTTAAGAAAGGAAAGGAAAGAGATAAAAATATACACAATATCACATTGTCGTATGTAAGTGAGGGAATGGAACGTATTAAAATACAAAACATTATCAAAGATAAAAAATTTTTGAAAGTTTTTCCGGAAAAAATCAGAGAAAAAATTAAGGACAGCAGGATTATTTACAAATTGGACACGCCAATTAGTATTGAAATTTGCAACTATGGAAAATTATTGAAGAATCTATGTAACAAGGAAATTGAAAATATTCTCAGAAGCCAGTGCGAATGTAGCGAAAGCGTATACAAATATAACCCGCACAACCATATCATTACAGGTAACCTAGAAATCGTGCGACAGCCGGAGCTGAGGAGATTATTTCAACGTGGGAGCAAATTTCGACCGCCAAAACAGATTGACTGGAACGAAGTGTGCCGCTCTACGATGGAAGGGTTGGACAAATTCTTCATGACTTTGAGGAAACATAGAGAAGTTACGGATATGATGGTCAGATTAGCAAGGAGTAGAATTTTCGAAATTATGCATAACCGTATTAGATTTTGGAGGCATAAATATGTAGAAACAGGAAAGAGTTGGGAACGATATAAATTAGACTATGGTGAACTGAAAAAAATCCACGAAAAATACGTGATAGCTCCCGCAGATAAAGCAAATAATAACTTCGTGTTTATATGTAAAAAATTCTACATTGAAACACTCTGCAAAGAGTTGGGTATTGAGTTAAATAATGAAGGCTTAGCAGTTAAAGGAAATGCTGTATATACTTTATCCAATGAGACTCCGCTAGATATAATTACTCGACATGTTAAGATCAACTCAAATTACAACTGTAGTCTCGAAATTGAAGATAGAGTATTACCTAGGCTTTTTGCAGTGCCAAAGTTGCACAAAACTCCTTATAAGTTCCGTTTCATAGCTGGAGCTACACGTAACTCTATCAAACCTATGAGTAAAATACTACTACAGTGCCTGCTGCACGTCAAACAACATTTTGCAAACTATTGTAAAGTTCTTGAATCTAATAAATGTATAGGATCATACTGGTCAATAGACAATAGTTTGGTTGCAAAGGATAGAATCTCCAGAGTAGGAAAGCTCTATAACATAGTTACCGCGGACTTCTCAACTTTATTCACGGCCTTACCACACGACATAATCAAGAATAGCATCATTTCTCTGATGCAAATCTGTTTCAAGAACGGTAAAAAAGATTATCTTAAATTGGGTTGGGAAAGAAGTTGTTATACAAATGAGTTCATTTCTTCGAATACAACACTTAGGATGCAGGACATAGCCAGTCTGCTCGAGTACATTATGGGAGAAAGCTTTGTTACGTTTGGTAATAATGTATTTAAGCAAGTGGTAGGTGTACCAATGGGTAACTCGTGTTCTCCAGTAATATCAGATTTATGTCTTACGGCGCTGGAATTCAAATACATACGTGAAAATCCGATATACAAGAACGGTTGTATCATTAGATACATTGATGACGTATGTGCTATTAATGTGCCTGATTTCATGCTAATTGCACAAAAAATTTACCCGAAAGAACTGATTATTAATCAGACTAATACCGAACCGGAAAGGGCTGCTTTTCTGGATTTAGATATACAGATAAACGATCAGAAGCCGATATATTCCATATTTGACAAAACCAACGACTTCAATTTCCGGGTTTTAAAATTTATCCATAGTGACAGTAGAGTTCCGCTTTCCCTGGGGTACAAAACTTTCACATCACAATTAATTAGATTCGCTAGAATTTGTACCAAACGCGAAACGTTTTTCGAAATTTCTAGAAAAGCCGTTATTGACTTGGTAAAGAATGGTTTTAAGAAAGATAAAATGTTGAATGAATTTTTCAGAACTTTTCGCAAACACAAATTATTGGCGTTGAAATTTCAGTTTAATGACAACATTTCGCTTGCTTGGGCGGGGGTACATATTTTCGCCGAGAAAAACGGTACATGAAGGTTTTCCACTGAGGAAGGGCCTGCCTTCATGTAGCGTTACTTAGGTCGTCTGGTTTAAAGGCCCGAAACGACATAGTTTCCCAAGCTTTATTTTTATTTTCAGAATTTACGCACCGCAAGATGCCTCACCCAGATCCACGACTTAAAAATCGATCGAGCCAATCACCTGCCGACTCCTTCAAGAAGGAGAAAATTGCAAAGGGCATCACCAAGAAGAAGAAGGAATCTGTCGGAGAGAAAGACAAGGTTGTTTTAATTTTTGCATCTTTTTGTTTTGTCAGTCACTTTGTACTTTTATTTACGTTACGTTTATAGACTGATTCTCCCCCATCCGTCTCCGACTATTCAAAAATAAAACAATCAATGGAAAGGCAATATATAAGAAGATATTCCCGAATTTTAGCTAATATTTTTCGTGCGATCGTGAACAAGCGGTCATTTACGCAACCGTCCGTAATGATTAGTCTATCAGCGCAGTCTTGTTGTTGACGATGACTGCCAAACCCAGACGCTGCGCTAATCATTCTATTTTTACGCACAGCACTACATACACCACAACAGCAGCTATGTCTTACATTTTCTTTGTCGGAAACAGCACTCGCAATAAGCAAGCCGTTTAAAACATGTTAATGTCAAGGTATTGAACGATATTTCACAGAACAAATAACAAATGCAGTAGCTACGCAGTTATCATAAACAGTTTCCTGTTACTATTATGCATAATGAAGATTTCTATCTGTGAGCATTCAGTGAATAAAGAATCGTCATAATGAGCCGTGAACACAAGCCAAATGTGGTTTACCTGAACCAATTCCCTCGCGCCAACATATGTCCCAGTCTCAGCTCGTTCTGCCTCAAAATCGAAACATGGCTGCGAATGGCCGATATCACTTACGAGGTTGGTGCAATTGTGTATTCCAATCGCAAAACTGGGTAGGAATACATTTGGACGCCGAGTCACAAAAAAATTGAAGAACGCCCCAAGAAACTAGTCAGACTTTTTGTATGTTTGACCGGAGCAGTTACCTGATAATCGGGTTCATATTTTTATCATGGTTTACTTCATCTTTTCATCCATTCTAACTTTCATTCGTACTACTTTTCTGCCAATTATTTTACCAGAATGAAGACAACGGGATGTTGGGCCGCTCCAAAAAGGGACTGTCGCCATTCGTCACGATCAACGGACGTCAGATCGCCGATTCATATTTTATCATCAAAGAGCTCACCAAGGTTGGCTGGCTGCATGATAAAACAAAGAAAAACAAATATTAATCTTTGATTTAAGATGATTTAATTTTAAGATTTAAAGATGAATATTTATGATTTAAAAGATGTTCAACGTGGATCGAATGGAACCGCAAACGGATGACGAGTTTGTATGCTCAGTGGCACTGACCCGACTGCTCGACCTGTCCCAACACTGGTGGGTTACGGTACTGTTGAGTAACAACATAGGGCATGTTTTAGTTGATCATATTCAGGGCATGTTTTAGTTGATCATATTCAGGGCATGTTTTAGTTGATCATATTCAGTAACTGTTTCCTGAATTGTCACTGACTCGATAAACGTCCTAGGAAATCGAACAGACAGGTAAAGAACTAAAAAAACCAGCAGTTTACTGTGTGCTTCAATATACCATACCACCAGGTTGCTCGTCCTTCACCGACTCACCGATCCACCTCGCATCCACTTTGGGCCGATGAAGGCATCGATGGGCTTTAAACGACATCTTATCCCTATAGTTTCGTGGATCTTCAAGCGAAAAGTTGGTACCGAGTGGTGAAAAACAATCAATGATCAGAATCTGCATAATGTAATAACATTTTGCCTTTATGCAGATGCGAGGCAAACTACAGGCTCAGGGTTACGGTGCCTTCAATGAGCAGGAGTTGCAGACAATTGCTGCTGAGAATCTGCGTGCACTCTCGCTGTCATTGGGCGATAAAAAGTATTTTCTGGACGATCGAGTGACAACGGTTTGTTTTGTTATGTAAATCTTTGCACTGTAATTCAGAGCAGACAAGCCAATCCTTCGAAGGAAGGGGGATTTGTTCGGAAAAAAAGGAATTAGCAGTTCTCAACAACACCTGAAAGAACAAATTCTACTTCTTGGAAGTGCCAAAGAGGGAGACAATTCACTTTTTCGTTCCCTATCGTCATCGTCAGTGCTGCAATCGGTTACTTTCACCATTTGTAATTTTTTTTACTGATTTCAGTTGGATGCCACCGCTTTCGGCATTCTCGCTCAGTTCTGGTTCACGCGAGCCGATGATGAGTTTTTCGAGAAACAATACATCCGAGATCATTGCCCCAACATTGTGTCCTATCTGGAACGAATCAAGCACGAGTTTTGGCCGGACTGGGACCTGATTATTACCGAACTGAGAATGGACACCGATTGGAAGAAGGCCAGAGAAGAGAAAAAGTAGAAGACGGAACAGAAAATTATAACTTCCGAGGATTGCTAAAAAAACATGTAATGCATTGCTGCAACAAACTTTAGCCTTGGGTTAAAGCACACTCTTTTTATATTACCTTCTTTTTACACTAATTTTTTTGTCTATTACCTTCTTTCTACACTTTTAGTTATGTCCAACTTTTAGAAACATGTAAACCCTAGATTGTTTAAATGAAAGACATTGTAAAAAATCAAGATTGAAAATAGCGTTTGTACAGGAACATATTGGGTGGATTTTCACACAAACTCAGTGCATGGTTCAGGTTTACACACGAACATAAGATCACACACACAGCTTTTTGTATATTTGTACCATCATGAACATATGAATTATATGATATGACTATGAAAGGATGCACTCACCTCCGATTCCGTTTGTTGTGCTGTGGCAGTGCTGAGTTCAGCGATTCGCGCCTGGAATTATTTTGTCGAAAAATGAACACCAGAGAAAAAGCTAAAAATATAATATCCCGAAAGAAACTGTACTTTAGAAAGCATCCTAGTATGAATTTATATTTTTGAACAGTGACAAACAATGAGAATTGATTGTGGAACTGTTTATCCCATGGTACCAACCTCCAACTCAGCCTTGAAAAGCGTTTCCTCTTCCATGCGGAACTGGAGATCGTCCGTTTTCCTGAATAAGAGAATTTTAATACATGACAGTGACACAATAATTAGAAAAGTATAATACTTGGGACTTTTTTCATCCAACTAACTTTCGTTCCTCATCGAATTTGTCGCGAAACTTTTTGCGCTCGGCGTCAACTTTTTCGAGTTCTGTGCGCAGATGTACCAGCTGAGCAGTCGTGTCCGCGTCACCACCTCCACCGCCATCTCCACCGGCAGACAGCAGCTGCTGTTCTGTCTACAAGTACTGCTATTATTACACTACTTTTCTTGTATAAAGATACTTTTATACTGATGATTTTTTTTGGTGGTGTAAACCACATTTTACACCATCACATTTAACATCGAACTGAATTCAACATAAGACCCAAAAAAATTATATACAAACTGCAGTAAAAATGTTTGCGGTGTTTATTATCTATCAATTCGTATCATAAATAAAATAACACCATTGACCTGTTCTAATTTCAGCGTAAGTCTTGCCATCTCTTGTCGTTCCAGGTCGCGCTCTCTGAGTAACTGGTCGATGTGCATTTCCTTCTCCTTGAGCGAGTGCTGCAACACGGCATTCGCCTGACTTTCGGCCGCCGTCCGACGCTGATATGAAAAACATTATTCAATGCACCGTGAAATAGCTCAATTCTCAATTGCGTACCAATTTATTGTACCGAACGTCATCAATTCTATACTGTATAGCTCTCTAAAGGGATCCTGAGACTGAATTTATGAGCGCCTTTTTTTCAAATAATAAAAGTTCTTCATGGAAGCACAGCCATGCGGAATGAGGTAGCCCAAAAATCTTCTAGAAAATGACGCTTTATCGAATTTGGTCCCATAATCAATTGTTATTGATTTACATTTAAAAACAGAACACATTCAAGAGTTGTTGTGCCAACCTCCTTCTGACTGGTCAATGGCGTACCGAACGATGGTTTATACGATCGTTGTGCCGCACTCATCACCGAACCGGACTGGAATGAACTGACCGATGACAGCGACTCCTGCGATCCGCTACGATGCAGTCGCAGTCGTGACGTTTTAGTGTGGGCGATTTTGAATTTCTTTGATTCAGACTGGTCGAGCGATCGGACAACCTTACTGGCGGGCGCAAACAGACCGTAGCGCGGTTTACAGGCAAAGTATCTAAAATGGAAATACAAACTGATTTATTCATACTTCGATGAATCCAATCACTTATGTTTCACTTATATAATGACGCAATGCACTTATATTTACTTAACACACTGTTTTTTCATTCATTTTTTACCCACTCATTCTTTCGCTAACCCATCCACAGACTCATAAAATCACTTCCTACACACTTGGTTAATCACTCATTCATTCATTATGTACTCACTCAATCCAACTCACTCACACAGCCATTCACTCATCACAGCACGCAAACTCACTGATTGCCTCAATTACTTACCGTTCACCCTGTACGGCACCATCATTCTTTCCCAACGGCTGGTCCAACTCAACGCCGCACCACAATCCACTCGCAAATTTGGTGTCCCCCAGAAACCTGAGTGTACCGAGTCGATTGCCCGTAACGACCACTCGATCACCGAGTTCCAGGCTGAAAAAAGAACAGAATTATCGAAAATATTTTTTTACATCGTAGGTTAGATGAACCGGAAACAACAACCGGCAACCATATAGAACTTTAAAAAAATTGCGAACTCCTCTGCTTGATATCCCAGGTTCTTCTACCGTAACACCAGTATAGTTTTTGTTGGAGTATATTAAATTACCTTTGGAGTATATTAAATTACATTTGGATTTGTACTTAACCAGTAAACATTGGAAGCATCACGTGAAAAAACAAGACTGTTAAGTGGGTGAATAGCGGGTAACAACGGTTGTAGCAACAACTCATTAGTCTCGAAAACATGTTATCATTTTATTGTTTCATTCCACACCAGCCGAGAAAATGACTAACTTTGCCGAATCATTGGTATCATCTGCGCTGAAAGCTCCAACAATTTTCTAACAATAAAGTTCCGTATAAAGTTTATTAAGACTGTGAACAGTCAACAAACAATAAGTTTAAGACGTCGTTTTCTAGCAATCAGCATTTTACTCGAACGGTTTTGAGAACGAGAACTGTACTATTCTCTGGTATGTATTTTATATTATCCAAAAATAATATGATTTGATATTTATAAATTACCAACCCATTAGGATTATCTGTTGACGAGAAATTAGTAGGCGTGGCATTAAGCACCGAGTAATCACCAATGGAGGGAGTTCCCTGTCGGGGCGTAGATGGTGCATAATCCACATCAACACTGCCGCCGCGTGCACTTCGCGCATCTCAATATAAACCCAATTCAACAAAAATCATAAAATGGGGCATGATTGCAAAAATCCTAATTCCTGTTTTGAAAATCTTCACAGAAAAAATGTAATCAATCAAATAAGAACAAAAGTTGTATGGTCATACTAGAGGCAGAATAAATTGTTTTTCCAACCATCATCAAAGTTGAGTTTGACAGCAGTGGGATCATTGGGTACATGATGACTGGATGATGTTGATGCTGACTGGGTCATGACCGATGTCGGGGTCTCTGCATCGTCGGGTGTACGACTGAGCTTGTTGGCTTTGCAGAACAGACCGTACTTGGCTTGGCACTATAAAGAAAGTAAGTTGACACACAACATAGCACAATAAAAACCTAATGTGAGTGTCGTATAAAATAAGAACGGCAGGAAGATAATATATGGATTATACAGTGAAAATACTGGGAGCAACTGGTCTACGAAATCAATAAAGTTCACAGTTACGACCCGAACAAATAACCCCGAGATTCACGTGATTAACTGCTGCAATTTAAAATACGTGGTGAAAAAATTTATGATTCATTGAAAATTGTTATGATGAATCTCTTTTATGAACTACAAATATTGCGGGGCGAAACTTATCTGTATTCCATTACTTCCAAACCGACCTCAAAATAGCGCACACCCTGTACACTGCCATCATTTCGTCCACCAGCCGTGTCCAGCACGACTCCGACCCATTGCCCGGGCGCAAACTTGGTTTCGCCCAAATAGGCCACTTTACCCGATTTGTCAAGAGCACCGTTCACATAGCATCTGTAATCAAAAGTACGTAGAAACTTTAATAAAAAAGCAAGTAAATAGTCAGGAACTGATGTAGTATCCGATTTTATTGGACATATCGAGACGTATTTATCAACCTCGATCTCTAAACCACACTAGTAATCTCATCTCACTAAATTACATTAAAACACACTAGTAGTAACCTTATGATCTAATTAAGATTAGGAAAGGAATAGATATGAGAATGGTGAAAATGACACAATTGTTCATGATGTGTAACCTGTCGCCGACCTTCCAGTCTTCACCGCCGCTGCCGCCCGGTGGTTCGCGACGCAGACCGATCGACGAAAGTGAATCACGACCTGAATGAAACAGTTAATAATGGCAACCAACAAAGATAAAAACAACAATAATGGCAACCAACAAAGATAAAAACAACAAAAACATAGAAAAAATGGCAACAACAACAACAGTAAAACAATAATAACAGCAGCCAACTTCCAGCTCGACTGCCTCCAATACTTGTAGCCCGACTGCCCGCTGTTGCCGTTCGACTGACCACCGTCGGCTTTTTTAATCCGGTGGTCTTGGGTGCCACTAATTTGCTCATTTTATCAATATTTTATATTGTAGTTTGATTTATTATAGTTCTTTATTTGTTGATAACACGCAGAAACGAATGTTATAAACAGCTATCAATATTATAATTATTATGCATTTCCATGTAATATCAGATGATGGCGGTAACCGGGTGGGAAATTAAAAGGCCTGCAATGAAGAATGTTAGACGTCATATAACGATAGACAAATGAAATATGAAAATATATATATATATATCAATATTTGACATATGATAGTAATGATACAAGCATTACATTTACATAGATTCGAAATCATAAGAATAAGATCACTATTGATTACTAGTAAAGAGTCACAAGAAACCTGTCACACACCTCACAAAGCAATCAAAATTCAAACTAAGATACAGGTTAAGCAGTTTGATTTACATATACAGTTTGTTTAGATTTACATATTCAGTCAGTCAAAAGTAACAGGTGCCAAAGTATCAACAATTTTCAAGTAAAAATTTAAGGAAAACAAAGAAATGACGAATATAAGTACAAACCAATATTGTTTTCAGAAATTAAATCGAATTTCAAAAACAGCCAACAAACATAACAGCATTTCACAACACGATGATTATGACAGCTGTAAAAAAAGAACGCGATAAATTTTTGGAACAAAACTTGATTAAAAAAGAAATGACAATGGCAAGTCTAAACAAATATTGTTGTTAGACAGATCAACCAAATATTCGGAAACAGCTATTCTAACAGACACAACAGCATTTCCCAACACGACAGCTGTAAAAAGAGCACGCGACGTAGGCGCGCAACAGCCGTCGCAACACTAAACCGTTTTACTACAACAACATATAAATGTGCGCAACAATCGGGTTGCACTTGAGAAATGTTGGTGCCAAATGATCACATCACAACGTTCTCACTTGTAACTTTGATATACAAAAAGGGAGACTTTTTTTAAATAAATCTAAGACAATAACTATGAAACAGAACTTTTCAAGATTCTTGAATACTGGTTTAGAATACTGACTAGCTGGAGACTTCATCATTAGGTTAGCAGAAAAAACAACGGATTGATACAGAAATCAAGAAATCCATGGCCTTGTTGAATAAAAGACAAGAAAAATGGTCTGCTGAATTACACATGATTCACTCCTCATCGAAAATGAGTGCTGATATCGCAAACACCAGAAACAATACGCCTCCCACTGCGGTCACTGAAATATTTAAGGATCTTACATTGAACAGTGTAAAAACAAAGATGAAAACGAACCAGTTCGAACGGATATTGTGTGTGCCATCAAACTACCTCCAACGACAGCCAAAGCCGTACATATGATATGACCGGTTACGGCACCCAGCGTCACGCCCATCATATCCTGATACATCAAGCTGACTTTGCATGAAAAGTAGCCACACCAGTCAAAGTTTTAGATTAACAAAATTGTTAGATTTGTTTTCAAATCGGAAACATTATTTACTTACTACTAGTATATTAGTAGAATCAACCTTCCTAGCTGCCAACGCCACCGTCGTAACCTGCGAGCGATCGCCCCATTCACCGAAGAAAGTTAGTGAGAATGACTCAATCAAAACCGTTGACCAACTGATCGATGAGCGTTCAGCTTGGAGCTGAATAGTACTAGCAATGGAAAATTGCAGTAATAATGATGCAAAACTTCCAAGAGTCGTAGAAACTTAAATAAGTAAACATGCCACTTAAATGTCTTCCAATCACATTTTTCAATGTACAACCTTCTTCTCCCGTTTCTGAACGGCCTCCTCAGCTTCATCCAACTCGTCGTCATCATCGTCCATCAGATACGCCTCCCTCAACATGCCAAGTCCAAACACCACCAGCAAGCCAATCGATACCGGCTCGATTATACTTCGAGGCAACAAATGGGTTGTTCGACCGATTAAAACTGTTTGAATCACATCACGTATCACTCAACCAATGTAGAACAGATTTTTTTACAAGTTCTCGTTTTCTCTTCCGTATACTCCAATATAATCACTATTTTTCGTAAGTACACAAACACATGTAAACGGTAATGCAGCATGTAACATGTTTCGATTCCTCTCACCGTTCTTATCCTAATTTCCATCAATCGTATCAGTGAAATTGTTTTCCATTTGTTGAAATGCCTAGAGGGAAACTAGAGGAAATCATATCTCCAGCTGCCATCTTTTATTGCAATAGAATACGTTATAAACCAAAAAGCACCAACCCGAAGCAACAGTCATGGCAGCATTGGCCATCATTGCCCCAATGAACACGCCCGACCAGCTGTATCTCATTGCCAGAATACAGGCAATACACCACGTTTTATCGCCCACTTCACTGACCACAATCACGCTCAGTGAACATACGAAGGCCGATACAAAGCTGGTTGGTTCCATCGTGATACTGAGAATTGGGCAAAAACATTGCAGTGGATTACAGTAACCATTGCTATATACAGACAGAATCAAAATTTTATAATACTTCAACGAGTGCCGACAACAATAAGACCTTCATCAAATATCACACACTACCAATAATACGGAAATTCATTTTTACGCGATACCCAAACAGCTTTTCAATAACCAAAATTTGGACCCATCATAAAAGATAGCGAATGCGGTTTTGAATGAAACCACAACGGCAATCGTAACCGAACTGAGTGACGTGACTGTGAGTAAAGTTACAACCGAAACATGCGTGGATATGCTACCTCTTTTATTTCTTCATTTAGTGAGCACGTAGAGAGTTATTGTATTGTCGATTAAATATGAATAAAACTGTGAAGAATATAAATTTCATGGTACAAATGCGCGGTGGTATGAAGTAAGATTGGGGAATAGCAGTACATAGAAAGATATAGAGGTTATGTTTGAAGAACACCAGACGAACAAATCAATTAATCCAATAATAACTAATATTCGACGAAAAAGTTCAATTACGAACTGGTTCTCAAGTTTCCAAGACGACGAAGAAAATTTCGTCAGTTTTGATTAATCAATATTCAATATTCTTAATAAAGTTAAATAATTATTATTTTTAAACAGTTTGGAATTTGCAGAAGCAAATCTCTTGAACATAGGACGAAAATTCACCTATACACGAACTTAGGAAGAAAATTCCATATGGAACTATCTCAGAATGAAAGGAAGCAAAATTTCTAACTATTTAGCCTATAATGATAATACAGCGGAGAGCGCCAACACATTGATGATTATCACATAGTATATCAACAACAAATTCACACAATCGCAGTTGCAACCTACAAAAGTATACAACAAAAAGCGGTATAAACAATTCACACTTTGGTCTCTTCGGACGTTCGAACCTGAACTCGAACATTCATCTTTTTCAGAAAAAGCGTGAGAAAGCAGAGATTTGAAAGTATTTTGCAGTTTACACCAAGGATTTTAGCTCATAAAATCAGCCATGAAAAAAAGCGGAGAAACCGAATGGCAATGCAAAAATTAATTAAAAAATTTATTATAACATAAAATGATTAAAAGAACAAATGGCTAGTTACGGACAGGTACCAAAAAAGATTGATGCTATGGCTGTACTTTTTGGCGTTGGCCGAGAGGGCGGCACGGGGGTCATTTCCAATTTCCATTTCATGCATATCAAAGTAAACAGGAGTAGTGTGACAGCCTTGACGTACGTAACTGAATGAGGGCACATGTGAGAGCACTGCGGTATATACCATTTGGTGCAAGGCATTATGCACGCATCACATGACAAACAAGCGGATCAAGCATGCATGCTTGGGGTGGGTCACACCCTGAATTATTACAAAAGGAATCACAATTTACATCGAGCTAAAGCTAAAAACACACAAATAAATTGTGTTTTTCAATATCACTGCGCTACCTTTTTCATAACCATCATGACCCACACGCCAAGTGTACGAGTATGAGTACATTAGTTAAATGGCATCCTTTCACGTCTTTTCACACACCAAAAAGTACAGCCATATATAGCTTAATCGTTAATTCACCAGATGTTGAAACTGTTTTCTTGTAAAACAGTTCACAGGGTCCGTTTACGTTCAAGCTATACGACAAAGAGATTTTTGTTACAAATACACGATTCAGAAATCACAGTACATTATACGAGTAAACTGGCAATAACCAATGTAGCCGACATAGAATAAGTTTCGCTACCGTTAAATATATGATCACGATGGTCGGTTTTGTTGTGAAAAATACTATTAAACTTATGTAACACATACAAATAAGAAAGAAAAACAAATTTAACGTCTAAATACTAGTATCTATCGCTTCGTTGGTTTATGGGGACTGAAGCAGGGGAATCTCTAGTCGATCAGCTGAGATCAATATTGTCGTCGGGTACTTATTCCACAGCATCCGGGTTGATGAAAAAGGCAGACATGGCAAACAAAATGAACACAACGCCGCCGATTAACGTCACTGAAAATAGAAGTTGTTGGCTCAGTGAATTAATGAATTTCCTTATTGCGGAAGTTTATTTTGATTTTATTGTTTTATAATGTTTTTAATTGTTTAATCAGTTTTATAAAGAGATTTTTTGCAACTCAAAGAAAAAAGTATTTTAAATTTACACCGATCAATGGTTTCGAACCTGTTTTAACGGATATGCGCTGTGCGACCAATCGACCACCGAGTACAGCGATACCCGTGCAGATGGCGTGTCCAAGTGTGCCACCTACGGTCACACCAACAACATCCTGAAACACATAATGCTCAATCTAACAAAAATCTGTCAACGTGTCATTATAGACAATACATTGCCGTGTTTCCTCACTTAAAATGAATAAAAACCAAAACAACGACATGAATGCAAACCTCTCTGGCAGCCAGAATTATGGTGGTGATCTGCGACCGGTCACCCCACTCGGCCAGGAATGTGAGCGTGAAGGATTCCAGAAATATCTTGGAGACAAATGACAAAATGGCGGAACATGAGTTGGGATTGCGCGTTGACACTCCACCCGATTCCAGGTCTTTGCTCGACTCCGATTTGGATAACTGCAATTTTCAACATTGAAGAATACTTTTTACTGGTTGTTAAATTTTCAATTTATTTCATTCACTGTAAAACTAAAGACCGAGTCATTTGTATTGTAACTTTTCCGAATGCTTCCGAATCCTGATTAGCCATGAGAACTTAGTGCTAATGAATGAGAATTGGTGCGATTGAGTGAAGGCCTAACGATGATCTCCCAACACAACCATTCGTAATTACGATGTTTTACTCAACATAAGATTCCCGAAATATTGTGAAAACCAAAAAGAGTACTGCACAGTTCACGAATACACGAAGCAATTTTACGGCATTCGGGTTGCCGTAGCAAATTCACTTACCTCTCCTGCCATCTGCAAAATGGGAATTCATGACTCGTCGGCAAAAATTTACCGAGAAACTTACCGAAAAGTTTTTGTTTCCATAAGCGGACCAGCATAGAAACAAAATTAAATGGCGATGAAGTAGAACTCTCATGGGGATAAAAGAAAAGACGACTATAAAAACTACACACTGACCTCTTCTTCTTTCTTTTTCACCTCTTCTTGTGCCTCTTCGTACTCTTCCTGACCCGAATCAGGTGACATGTCGTAACCTTCCTTTAGCATCTTTAAACCAAACAGTGCGAACAACGCTGTCGACACGTAGAACGTTACTTTTTTCGGAATAATCTGTGTAGCCCAACCGAGACCAGCTGAAACGGAATAATTAACATTGAGTGCATGACCATATGCAAAAAAATGAGCCCAGCAGCAAATGCATATTTTCGAGTTCAAGAGAGAGAATTCACATGCAATAACTCTATTTATCTATACCATAAATCTTAAGCAACGTTTAACTTTTTATGTCAGTCGGGGTGTATACAACAAAACAAAACAAAACTTTCAAGTCAATTAAAATTTTGGTATCTGCATTCATTTTGTTTTTCAGTTGTCAGGTTCTACGTTTGGTTAATGGTTAATACCACCAACCAGAAAGTGCGGTCATCATGCCCAGGGCACATATGGCGCCCATGAAGACGGTGAGTCGCGGGTGCCTCATCGCCAGAATGGCGGCAATGAACCACGTTTTATCGCCCAGTTCACTGACAATGATAACGGACAACGACGCCACGAAAGCGTGCCAGAATCCCAAGGTACTGTCGGCGATCTCCTTGGCATCCTTGACCATGTGGACCGTGTCCGGTGCCGCTCGGTCGTAGTCACCGGCTTCCGGCTGCAAAAATAGCACAGACTTACTTGACGAAGTTAGTACTGTTTCCGACGTACCGATTGTCGAAATGAGAAACTATATCGAGTTTCGGAGCTAGTTTTCAAGCAAGCTAAGCTAGGTGATATTTTTTTAATAAGACACAGTGTTCTTGTTGAATTTTGAAAATATTAACTTGATGCAGTTTCCAAAAAAGTAGAGCTACACCTACAAAAAGTACAGTCTGTACTGTAGTCCATAATAACATGGGAATACATTTTACCTACATATTTGCCTGCCTTGCTTAGTTTGTTGTGACAATTTTAGTCACTTACGATACGATGCCCGAAACTTATAATAAAACATATTTAAAGTACGACAGCCCCGTTCACATACAAAAATGACGTTTAGTTTTAACGGCTTTGAGTAGGTAAAACGTTTCTCAGATGTTGTCTTGTCTTTAGAGTAGAACGCCATCTTTTTACAACGTGAACTGGGTCAAAGTATCCTATTACAAAATGCAGAGTTGTAAACCAAAAGAGTGTAGTGATACGGTGTGATACAGATCAGACAATTTAGAACCAACATTGAAAATAAATAACATCACATCCAATCCATTAACTTACATGCGAAGAGTTTCCATGTCTTTGTCTTTTGCCCTGAAAGAATCAGGCAAAATATTTGTTAACAGGCAACGAAAACTGGGTTCTCCAATTTGTAGCATGTTTTCACAGTTCCGTATTTTTCTATTGTAAAGCTATTATGTATGTTCCGCTTCATTTCATTGTAATGTTTTGAATAGTGGAACTTTTGGTCAGGTTGAAGCAAATACCTCCAATCAATTTATATCCGGATATATATGAATATATCCGGATACTATGAAATATATCCGGATACATAGCGAAATCGCAATATATCCGGATATATATCAAAGTATCCGGATATATAAAAAAACTTGACAATAATATTTTGTCAAGAAGGATATATTTGAAAGTATCCGGATATATACAAATATAACATAACATATATATTAATTTATATATAGTTCTGGCTAATGGTTCGGCTCGTGATCACAAGAGAAACCACGCTGAACACCTCCGCTTCGCGGTGCTAACGTTCCAAGGCGGGGGCATAAAACTTAGGTTTCAGTGTAGGCTTAGGCTTAGGCTTAGCCTTTGGAGAAGGGCTCAGGCGCTACGCGCCCAAGCCCTTCCCAAACTCTAAGCCTAATCCTAAGCCTAAACTAAAAACTAACTCTTAGCCTCATACTCGGCGATCTCGCTTAGAACGAACAGTCTGTGCTAATGACTAAGCCGAAGCCATACAAACAATCAAATGGGCCCTCGCCCTCCAAATGTTAAAAGCTGACAAATTTTAAGCTGACGAATTCCGCAAAAGCTAACTTTCGAATATATCCGTATTTACAAAAATATATCCGGATATATATAAATGTATCAGGTTATAAATTTGCCGCAAAAATCATGTATATCAAAGTATCCGGATATATTGCAATTTCGCTATATATCCGGATATATTTCAATATGGTTATGTATCCGGATATATATTGATTGGAGGTATTTGCTTCAACCCGACCGAACTTTTAAGTTGTAGATGAACGGTTGAAAGAGTTGATTCCCATCTCAGAAGGAGTTCCTCTCTCCTCTCCTATCAAAAGTTTGTCTTGTCCGCCGCCAGTTCCTGAGCTGAGATGACTGATGAGATGAGATGGAAGCCAATGCATAGACAGATACATCACCCCACCGAACAACCAACCGATTTGGGTTTCAATGTTGATTCCTTATTATCAGCTACATCAACCACGATATCCTGAGGTACGACCGGTGCTGCTTCATCGGCGTCGGCCACAACAGCCCCTCCCTGTTCTTCGCCATGCACCGCTAGGAGGAAGCACACGGCCAACAGCAGAAATCGAAATCGTAACTTCATCTAAAATACAAAAATAAATATAAAAACAAATCATAAAAAACAATAAATAAAGAACATCTCGCGTGATGAAAGAGCAGGAATGAAGTGAAAGTAAAAAAATAGAGGGGGTCAGTGCATTCCCTTCTCCAGGGGAAATTTACTCTAATATCGGCCGATTCCGATTCGACCACGTTTGACACGCCCACGCAATTTGCATGTCAGTTTTCAGAATCCAAAA
The DNA here is from genome assembly GCA_964036265.1 of Daptonema setosum. Taxonomy (NCBI): domain Eukaryota; kingdom Metazoa; phylum Nematoda; class Chromadorea; order Monhysterida; family Xyalidae; genus Daptonema; species Daptonema setosum. Next base: position 23,365,928 of record OZ038442.1, read on the forward strand.
TTCATAAAAGTTTGTGTTTTGGATTTTGGTACTTTTAGTCAGTGAGTGAGTGA
>OZ038442.1:23368480-23426480 GCA_964036265.1 Daptonema setosum
GCTCCAACGAACCTACATACATACGATACATACATCTGTACATATGTAAGCAATTTGCATGATTTGTGGAACATCACATTTTTTTATAAAATAAGATCAGTAAGTGTTAACCCCGTGAAAGATCCTGGTCAAAAAATTCATAGCAAATAAAAATTCCAATAATAAAAAGTTTTTCTCTTATCTTTTCAAGTTAGAAAGCTCACACCAACTATGTATAGTTTTTTGTGGTTTCATTGTTATAGTCACCATTTTGTTTTCTATTCGTTACTCATATTCTTATTTTTGCTTTTCTTATTACACATTTTTGTGATAGGTTTACGTTTCTTCAGACTACAAATTCAGCTTTTTATCTGCGGTGTAGGTTTGTAGAATGTATGATTCAGCTATGAACAAACGTAATTTCCATATTTTACAGAATAGTATAGTTTTTACTATGCAGATTTTTGTTTTTGAAATGTGCAAATCGTAATTTCTGATCAGATGTATGTATGAATCAAACCAGTATTACTGTTGTTGTTATAGCCTTTGTATACTATTTCATTGCTTCATTGGAATTAGTGCATTACTGTTATTAATATTTAACTGTTCGATCATATCAGAGTAAGAACAAAATTCATGGAGTAAGTGCGAGTAGTAATCAAATACGAGGTTAGATGAAATATTGATTAGCGCTGACTAATTCCAGGCGCTGGTTCCATTAATAACCCGACAAAATTCCCGGGGAAATTTTACATGCAAACATTGTCAAAAATAGATATGTATTCTAGTATCTGCTCAAATTATGTATAGCACCATCATCATAAAAATATTCTATATTCACAAAATCCCGTGATTAAAGACCATTCATTTACTGTAAATACTACGCACACCAATTGTGAATAAAAAAACACTGGGACTGCAATTAGTCATGCTAAATACTACTGTCATTATGTATGTACTTACTTAGTACTTACTGATCATAATTTCTTTACATATGGAATGCAATAACAAATAACCTTCATATGTAATTTATTCATGGTTTTTATACTCCTAATAACGATTCTTTAATTTTTATTTCATAGCTTCTGTATTGGTTGCTCAGATGTTCAGGATTACCTGGTCATTGCTCAAATGCCACCTAAGTTTTAAGTTAAGGACCACATTTCTTAAATTGCCACACTTTTTCTCACAGTATAAAACCCTGTTCATTGCTGTATATTCTGATTACAACCGACTAGTTGAACGAACAGCTCCTGAGTCCTGATAACGTACGATAATAGATTGAGTGAACACCAAGTAATGGACGACCTGAACAAAGGTATCAATAATTGATGGCGACCTGCATTCATATGAGCCATTTCAGGCACAGTTGGCATATGTACGATGTATAGCGGCCATTATGAATTGTAGTGGCACATGGCTGCTTACCTGGATTAGGGCGCCATGGATCATAGATGCCTGCTGGCATCAATGTTGCAGGGCGTCTATGGATCTGTTCCATACCCAGTTAAAATGCTAAACTCTACTTTTTACTTATTAACATGCATGGTTAACATACATAGTTGAAACACTCCTTGAAAATGTTTACAAATACGAATACTGCTGAACGTAAGTTCCTTAATGGGTTCAGAGTTTCAACTCTACGATACGCAGTTAAAGTGCTAACATATTTCTTATTTATTAACATACATGGTTAATAGAATTGAAATACTTATTGATAACATTTACCAATATTGGTTAACATTATTTATTCGGTCCTTGTTTGTGTTCCGAGTTTCGAGTGTGCAGTGAATGACAGGCAGTGCCCAAAATTCGTACATTTGGTGCCTGTTTGACTATCGTACAAAATCAATAGAAAAAGCAACCATGATAATTTTTGTTTGGCCTTAATGTGATTAGATTAAGAACTGATATAATGTGACAGAGTTCAATTTGTTTTAATCGGTGAGGCAAAATAGGTTAGTTCTTTCCAGCCGAGTCACTTATTTCATAATTTTTGTTCAAAAATATTAGGTATGTACAGGGTGTCCCATCCTTTTGTCCCGATGTTGACGGCTCCGCATTTGAGTTGTACTGAACTAATATGGCTGAAATTTTTTTCTGGAATAGAGAAGGCTTTGGCAATTTGTTTGACACCTACCAGAAGTTAATTTCACGTCTGTGGCAAATTTTCCAAGCCATCGAAAAAAATTCCAATTTTGGCCAATATTTTTTCATTATTTTTTATTTCTCGAGCAAGAGACATAACGAAATAGCATCAATCACAAGGCACCGTGAACAGAAAATCATAGGTAATAACCACATGAAAAAAAATAACCCGAATTGTCAACTTCTCGACTTGGGTATCACTGAAATCTCGGCATCGTTCCCATCGAACAGGCACAGCTTTCAGGGATCCATGGCGTGTGTCCACAGAAAGGCCACCAATCTCTTCAGTGATAAAAAGACGTAATTGGTCCGAAATCTCGGAAATTTTTGCATACACGCACTCCTCTAAATCACCCACTAGCAGAAGTCCATTGGACCAGATCTGGTGACCACCCGAGATTGGCTCGACGAGACCTTTCCTGACTCTTGAGTCAACAGAAAAGGACTACTCCATTGGCCTGCCTGGTCACCAGATCTGACCCCACTGGACTTCTGGTTGTCGGGTGATTTGAAGAGCGCATATACGCGAGGAATCCCGAGAACTTGAGCCAGTTATGTCTCTTTATCACTGAGGAGATTGGTGCCATTTCTGTGGACTTACGCCATGCAGCTCTGAAAGCTGTGCCTCGTCGATGGGAACGATGACGAGATCTCGGTGGTACCCATGTGGAAAAGTTAGCAAGTCGGGTTATTTTCTTTTTTTCTTTTATGTGGTTATTACCCATGATTTCTGTTCACGGTGCCTTGTAATTGATGCTATTTCGTTTTGTCTATTGCTCGAGAAATAAAAAAATTTCAAAAAAATATTAGCCAAAATTGGCAATATTTTCGATGGCTTGTAAATTTTATTACAGACGTCTAATTAACTTCTGGTAGTTATCAAACAAATTGCCAAGTCCTTCTCTATTCCAGAAAAAAACTCAGTCATATTAGTTCAGTACAACTCAAATGCGGAGCCGTCAACATCGGGACAAAAGGATGGGACACCCTGTACATAACTGATCTGTTCTTCTGTTATTTGTTAATTCAAGCCGACAGACTGAGTTCCATGAATTACATTTCTAAAATGAGAAAGTTCATTTCATAGAATGCTTTTGTTCATAACTTTTATGTACTTTGACATTCAAAACAAAGCAAATATTAATTTTTGTCCACGGGTCATTGTTACATCTCGACGATAAAACAATTCGCAGTTATTATAGCATGCATGACAGAACACTGACATTCATCGGGTCGTAATTCATTTTAGTCATTTTCACTTTACATTATTACATTTTATATGAAAAAAACCGGCAACTTGAGGCTTGCAATCACTAAGTTTAAAAATGAAAACCAATGGCTCCTGGGCATATGGCGTCTAGTACACGTTGACAACCTTCGTTGGCTGATGTAGTGTATTGTTTCGGACAATTATGTACATTCGTAAAATAAGTCTAATTCTTCGTAATGAGATCCACCAACAACATATTTTCGGCTTTTGTCTGGGCTTCCTCATGAACGGAGAGAAGTTTGAACAAGTTGCGTTTCAACAAGAGAAGCTTCTTCAACGACTGGCAAACCGTCAACTCGACGGGCTGCTTGATTCCAAATCAGAGGCTGAGAAACGCGAATCCAAGCTCAACAGCTGTGCGTCATATGGGTTACCGTTTGACGCTAAGTCCTCGGATGATGATCTACTAGTATCCGCTCGTAACTTTTTCCCAAACTTTTCGGATCACATTGTCTCTGTTTGTAAGTTCGGCAAAAGTGCCAATGCTCAATCCAACACTGAACCGCATCAATTGCGTTTGAAAGTCAAATTTGACTGTTTGCAAAACAAAAAGTCATTTATGCATTCATTCCACTCACTTGTATCTGCTCGTATCTCTGATATGAAGGGCGTTTATTGTAGGCATGACTTCACCGATGCACAACTCAGTCAACAGCGACATGCGTCGTTGGTGGTACGTTCGATGAGGGAAAAGAAACCGCTCGAGAATGGACTCGACTACGTTGTCAGGTACGACGATCGCTTGTGCCGATTCTCGATCAAGTCCATTCAACGGGATGCTGACGGCCGCCCTAAAAAGGGGTCGTTTCGCACCCTGGTGGAGGATGCGGCGGTAGTTGACGCGAGTGATCAGCCCGCCTGGTCTCGTGGTAGGTCACCCCAGCGCAAAAAGTGACTCCTGTCGGACGTTGGAACTAAGGTCTGGCTAATAAACTGTAGATCTCTTAATAATAAGTGCAATAAATTTAGTGTCTTTCTTAGCCTTCACTGTGAGGACATTATTTTGATTACTGAAACCTGGTTGTCCAAAAGTTTACCTAATTCTCGACTATGTCAAACATTAAGTCATAACATTTACCGTACTGACAGGGGTCACTCTCGAGCTGGTGGAGTTCTCGCTGCAGTTCCTATTTCCTTGACGTCGGATAAAATTGTTTCATTATCTAAAACTACTGAATTCTTTGAAATTCTAACGATAAAAATTACTAACGGAAACAGTGATAATCATATAGCCATTATCTACAGACCTCCTCCTCACTCGACCACTGACGACTTTGTTGCGATCATTGAGAGGCTTATAAGTTTACCAAATATAACCATAGTCGGTGATTTAAATATTCCTCTTGTTTGGCCTAACTTTCCTAAAATTATCTCTCCACCTAAATATCAAAATTTCATTGATTCCATGGTCAACTCTGGATTGAATCAGTTCGTTACAAGTCCAACAAGAGGAAACAATTTTCTTGATCTTGTATTCTCATTGCCTTTCAATGTCTCTAACTGCTATGTCAAAAATCAATATTTTGGTGAAAATTTTTCTTTTACGGATCACAGAACTGTTGTTTTCACACTTAATTTTCCTAAACCATGTAATTCCCTCAACCGAAATACTGAATACAAAAATTTTCGAAAGATTGATACTATAAAATCGTACGAGTACCTTAACTGTATTAACTGGCATACTGAATTTGATGATTGTGTTAATGTAAATGATTTGTACTATAGGATTGTCTTTCACCTTAACCATATTATTGAGCATTTTGTTCCTGTTTCTAGACAATTGTCCAATTTTGGCTTCAGCAGAAAATGTTACCATCTCTACCATCGTACGGAACGTCTCCGTATCAAATTTCAAAGCCAACCTACATCTCTTGAAGCTAAAATTGCCTACTTTATGTCTGAAAAAGCTTTCATCAACTGTAAAAAGTCCGAAGATATAATTTTTGATAATAATCAACTTAGAAACCAAAATGTCAGAACCTTCTGGAAATTTATCAAAAATAGATTACCTAATATATCATCCTCGAGACCATCTGTTGACCAAAATAACATACCAATTTATGATGACTTATCAGCTGCTAATGCTTTTTCTTCATTTTTTTCTACTACGTTTAACCATAATATATATACCGAATCTGAAGCCATGGACAGCTGTCGTTTCCATATACCGACTATTGATAATATTCACCCAATTCCACTCTTTACATCTGAAAATATTCTCAAATATATCAACTTGTTACCTAACAAACTAACCTCGGTCACCAATGATTTTTCCCCATTCCTAATTAAAAAGCTTGCCCATGGATTCAAAACACCTTTAGCTAAATTATTTAATTTGATTATTTTTGATAAATCAATCCCGGACGCATGGCGTCTTAGCACCATTACTCCAATTCCCAAATCTCCTTCACCTGATGCTATTGATCAATTCAGACCCATTTCCATTACAAGTGCTGACAGCAAATTATTTGAATATTTCATTAAAGACCTCTTAATGGAACATTTCAGTTCAAACAATTTAATTTCGCCTAATCAATTCGGCTTCTTATTCGGCCGCAGCACCTGTGGTAATTTATTATCATATTTACATCAGATTCTGATCAATCTTGATTGTAATATACCTGTTGATGTTATTTATTTAGACTTTTCCAAAGCATTCGACCGTGTTCCCCATAATCTACTCATTGCTAAGCTTCGAAAATACAAAGTAACTCCTCATCTAGTTGACATTATTCAGAATTGGCTAACAGATCGAATGCAGGCTGTTCGTTTTAATAATTCTGTCTCTAAATTTTTACCCGTACTAAGTGGTGTTCCACAGGGCACCGTCCTTGGACCAATTTTGTTCATAATATACACATTTGACCTTATTGATCTTGTTAACTGCTCTTTCTTTTATGCAGATGATTCCAAGATACTTCAGCCTATTCGTTCCATTGATGATCAACACCAACTACAGGATGATCTTAACAAAATTATTCAGTGGTGCAACATTAATGGTATGTCACTCAACCACACCAAATCTAATATTATTCATTTTGGACAAAAAAATCAGGAATACCTGTACTTGGTTGATAATCATCCTATCAATTCGGTTAGTCATATTAGAGATCTAGGCATAATCATTGACAACAAACTATCCTTTGATGAACACATATCTAACCTTACCCATAAGGCTAATCAAAAAATTGGTATACTTCGTAATGCCTTCTTCTCTAAAGACCACAATTTTCATATCCAATTATTCAAAACATTCATTATCCCGCTTATTGACTACTGCTCCCCAGCAATCATGTACTCTACTAAGAAACAAATCAAAAACCTTGAATCTATTCAGCGAAAATTTTGTCTCTATACTCTCAACCTTTATGACATCCCTTACGCTGACAGGCTTCGCTACATTAACCTTCCAAGCATTGAAACTAGGATTCTGTGTAGTGACATTTTTGCTGTCAGAAAATTTTTTAAAGGCTCTTTATACCTTAATATCAATCCATTCACACCAAATCAATCTAATACTCGTAGTACTCTTTTCAAACATAGATGTAATACTACGTTATTCTCTCGTTTTTGGTCTAATAGAGTCATTAATCTCTATGAAAGGATTCCTCATGAAACTACACCCAACCGCCGCACTCTTATTAATTTCTTGGAATCCATTGATTGTTCGTTCTTTAACTAATTGCTATCTAATTTCATATCATTGTTTTTTTTTATCTAATTCTTGCTAATGTTTTTTTTCCATCCACTCCAAAATCAGTACTTATTCACTCATTTATTATCGTCCTCTCTCAATTTTCTGTACATTGTTTTGAAGTGAGAATAAATAAATAAATAAATAAGTAAATGCTCATTACGACTTTCATGTTTTATGGTGCATAAAATGCTGGAACAAGTACATTCGCATATCATTTGTAAATTTATGATTGGTGCGTTACATGTTAATTTATAGTTTCGTTCATTCTCGTGAAATTTTATAGCTGCACTTTGTACCAATGGCGCCAAATTCTTTTATTCTAATAATTTGCGGTCATAAAAGTGTGCCAATAAAATACTACGGTCAATCATTGGGATTGTATCGTTGATGAACGGGAACACTGGCACATGCCGTCGTATCACATTCACAAGTGGACGAGAAAGGAACAGAAAAGTTTAATTATTTCTGTTTGGAAGTTTCAAAAACAGTAAATTTCTGAAATGTAGGTAAATTAGGCTTCAAAAAGGCTTACTCTCTCTTTGAATATATTCCCCTTCCTTTAGAGGATTCGCCATTGGGGGATATCACGTAAATACATACTCTATAATGAGAGGATGTGTCCGTGCATGGTAGTAACAGGTGCCAGTGACACCACTGACAAAATGATTACGAGCCATTGTTTTTATAACTTATCGTAAACATATTTTTTGGCTTTATGAGGTGTTATTCATAACGATAACAAATATTAAGTTCAGTTGGCACATTCAAGTTAAAACACACTTCTTTATTGCAACCTACTCAATTTTAGAACAAATCAACAATGTTATATTTTTTGTTTGTGATATCAAATAAGTCAAATTCATGTTTACGTACATGAATATGTATATGTAGGCCCATAATTGAATTAGTTGTATATTGTTCTCATGCCACACCTTTCGCTCAGCAAAACACCCTTGTAGTTTGAGAGAGACTGTGATACCTACTATGTACATGTAGACTTCAAGAGTGCCATATGTTCACATACACAGACTTAATGGGATTTCATCACAGGATGATTCCAGTTGTGATTATCTGCGTAAACCAGTACCTAATACCAGATTATGTTAAGATGGTAATCCTTGGGTTATACGGTATGTATCTGGGAACAAAGCCATCCGATCCTCTCAACCCACTTGCTGACATCACATCTTTGTTGTTATTACTGTGATACAAAGCCGGTTATAAGGATACGGTATGTTGGACTTGATTGACATCACTGTTGATCAAACATAACATCATATCAAGATATGTTACAAAAATACAGGTGGCAAGATTTGAACAATATTCTTGCTTTATTAGAGAGCATTTTCAGAACAAGGTACTGACAGTTCGATATTTATATTAAACAAGGTTTTTTCTGATAAATCAGTAAATCAGCGTGAAAGTTATCCTAACTAAACTTTACATGGTGTATAACTGAAGTTTATAACAGCACTACATAGCTTTTTCATGTCTCAATTCATTATAACATGTTATCATAAGGTTATTAAACTTTTTTGAAATTGATTTGATTTGGTTATTGGGAGGCCGTAAAGCGTAGGCCGATATTGATGGTCAGATTATGCATGTTAATACTGGAAAACAATATTAATGACAATCATGCATATGATCTTCAATAATCAAGTTTCTCAGTTAATGATACAAACAATCAATATTAATAAAGTTAAATACACTGAAGTTAGTTACCTGTGGGATAATACGCAAAAATCACCCACTTTATTGCAAGTGCGTTGCATCTTATGGTCAGTTGGGGCATGTTCGGGAAGTTTTATGAGTTTCCTGAACTTACAGAAACGATTTTAGGCAAACTACATAGCTACAAAATTATACTACTTTCAGCAAAATAAATACAGAAAGGTACTACTTATATTTCAGCCCATTTTTTCTCATCATTTTAAAAGTACCCTTGACGCGCCAAATTCACTTTCAATCTCATAGATTTCCTTTTTATTCGATGTTTTTTTTTCATAAATCATGGTCGTTTAGACCTTTCCATCGCTGAAGTAAAAAAGTTATGAAAATCTATTTATCATTTCTGAGATAAAAAAAGTCAAAGTTCTGCCTTTTAGTAGACAGTTTCAGGAGGAGATTGTAATGTTTCAAATAAGGATGCGCTGTGACGAGACGGGCACTATAACAGAAATTAGTTCTATAACCGAGATGTCATGTTTTGCTTGAGTACACGTGTACACGCGACCAAGTATTCTTCAAGTCAGCCTTTATGTAGAATATTTGTATGTCAATGTCCAGACTACCTGTCACAATTAGGTTAATCAACGCAACCGCCAATCTAATTCAAGAACTTGTAAAGCTATTGTTCTGCTTAGCAACCGATTTGAAAGATCTGATCAGAAACTTTTCTTTCGGAGCCTGGTTTTAACGATTTTGACGATTCGATAAAAGTTGGTTCGACTTGACAACTGACACCATCTGTACGCGTGTGACCTTCATCGTTTTGTTAATAATTGGGCTAATTCAGGCCAATAAAAGTGAAATGTGTATTCTAATTGGATGAACCTGTATTTGGCGTGCACCCAATCAGTGGAACAATGTACTAACGGAAAAATCGAAGTCTCCTGTTATCCGTTCCAAAAAGTGGATTTTGTTCCCTAATGTGTAGATAAAACAGCCACAAAACTGTTAATTCCCCTCTTTCGGAAGATATGAACCCGTTCTTTTGGCGGATCGGCTCATCCGCAAGTTGAACAATGTCGTCGTGTCGTGTCTCATGTGCCAACGTGATTAGTACCTTTATGATGTTGGACTCGTCTCACTGGCCGGGTCCAGACCCAATCGGCCAGGTTGCTTAGCAGCCACCCGACCAAGTAAGGCTCATTTATCATGGCCGCCGCTTTGTTATCCAGTTCAAAAGAAAGTACAATTCAGTCGTTTACGTCGGATGTAATTTATGTACGTTTCCCTCAAAACGTGTTTCTTACGCATAACTGAGTTTTTCGAGAAGCTAAACTTTACGCAACCTATTGTTACAACTGATTTGACGCGGCCGCGCGTGGTTTTAGTGTAGCAGAGTCACAACTCACAAGTGGATTGATGGATGCTTCTGGTTTACTACGTGAGTACGACAGTTTGTGTAGTGTTTCTTTCAGTTTGCATAGCAAGTTCAATTCACGGAAATCTTTTCTATCAATCAAAACATGAGTTTGGGTTCGAATGGACTGAAATTGTGAAGCTTCGCAAAGCTCTCTTGTTTGTTTATTTGCTTTAGTGTTATCGATACTACAATATGTACATAGAATACAATGCATCAATTCAACTTTGTAACTTGGTCAACACTTATTTGCATAGCATTATACGTCTTGTAAATTATTTCAACAATATTTGATTTGGCTGTTTATTTGTTTTATCATCTGTGAAGCACCAAGATGAACCAAGTTTGAAGTTTATTCAAAGCAGCGATCCTCAAAAGCTCTATATTTCACAACCATTTACGAACTTTTTCAGTCTATTCACATGTCTGACAAAATAATTTTTCATGCGGTAAATCTGCAGCCGTTTGAATAAGTCATCAATGGTTTTCCTGGAAATTCAGTCAGTTTGCATAACTACAGTGCATAAATCGGCACCGGTGTGGATTATGCTGCATCATTTATAAGTCCTGTCCTATTGGCATACATACATTGGCACAAGCTTATGTGTGTATGTGATGAACCAAATAGTATTAGGGATTACACTAATTGAAGGCTTATGCGGCTCACTTTATGTAAATGCGCATTATATTCTGTAGTAATGTATATCACTATACAGTTTCATCTCAACTGAAGTAGTGAACGGTGTACTACATTCGCCGTTAGACAGTAAAATTGTTTTATAAAGTGTCCTATTTCCAATCCAAATAATATAACCACTGCTTAGTGCTTATTATCCCAAATGTATCTATCCCAAATTTCATCCCACCAATGAAATAGTTTTCTGCGGCGTGAGCTCAAAGAAATTTGGTTTGCTACAAAGTTTGGCATTTATCACGCTGAACAAATGGTGTATATGAAGAGTAAGTCATCATCAAAACAGTCTGGTGCCTCTGAGAAGTGAATCGCGAGAACAAATTGCAGAGACACATTATGCACATTTGGGTGGTCAACCAAACTGCCGATGTACGTATTATATATAATGTCGAGCGAACTTTATGTAGACATAAGATTATGTATGTGCATACATACATGTTGTGCTCGTTTTCAAAGACGTCTACATCTGTTATAATAACATACAATTGTATTTATTCTACATTTATAATGACTACGCATGTACCACGGTATGCAAATTTTTCGAACCCGTTCGATTGTAAAAACATCAAAACAGTTATTATCTTCAAAACAATTGTTTGGAACAAACTGCAACATGCACAGTGAAAAGTTCAAAACAGATATTTCGTCTATTCTCAATACTTTTAAAATGCAGTATTTCCTAGCACAGGGTGACGGAATGATTTATGCAAATGAAGTAGAGATTTTTATAAGCATTGTCAACTCTGAATATTTCATACCACTCAATGTATGCCACTTACTACAGTACGAAGATTTCACTGGCGACGAGCTGTATGTAACTCTCCAAAGGGAGGGGAATTTCGTCAAAGATGTATCGGAATGGGAATCGGCAGTTTTCAGGCCCTTTTACCTACACGTTAGAGAACAAAGTAAACTTTTTTTTAATCCAAAGATGGGGAATTCCACTTTTCCCACCGTTCTCGTACGCCAGTGGTAGATTCTTTCATACATGTATGTACGTATGTACATATGACAAATGTGCCGTATCACGTATTCATTACCAATCACGAGCTGTTTGTTATTCAGATTGTGCGTCATCCCATTACATTGTTGGGTGTCCATCACAAATTAGCCTCCGCTTGCAGATACATCATGAATATCAATGGTTGCTATAGGATCCCAATCTTGTTGAAACATACCTTCAAATGCGGAACTGTGATAATTTTCATCAGAGTAAGGAAACAATTGAAGAAATTTGAAGCTTCAACCAGAAAATAAAACCGGGATGAACAAGGAAGAGTTCCATCAAATTAGCTTCGTTTTGTCATATTTTTACCCCAATGTAATAAATGAAGAAATGAATTGAAACCCGGGAACAGATTTTTCATGAAAAACGGCATTTTAAGTGCAAACGGTTGATTATGATGTAGAAAAACGTTACAGTCATATTTAGTATAACCCCCGGCATGTAGTGCCTGTCCGTGACCGCTATAATAATTATGACTGGCTTGTAGACCGGACATTCATGATAGCTGTTTGCTGAACATATTTGTTTCATCATCACTTAAAAATATCAGATAAACGGACACCAAACATTCATAAATATAAAGTCATCTCTCAATAATTGTAATCGATTGTGCAATTGAGAGCAATTTGGTTTATTAGCTCGTCAAAAAGTAAGCATCCTCTTCCACTTGAAAAATCTTTTGAGCAAAAAATCTGTCACAAAAAACTAGCACCTATTGAAAAGCAGGTTATTTATTTTATACAAGCAGGTTATTTATTAGATAATCGGAGGCACAAAATCTTGTGCCTCGGTCGGTTTTATGTGCCGTGCCTTCCGGCATCTGGGGTGGAACGCCGAACGTTCAGGACAAGATTATTCAGACCTTTCAAAATCGATATTACTTATTTCAATGTTTATTCGTACATACCTTTACAGTTATAATCTGAGCTAGTAGATTTGTGTTCTTCAATTTGAAGTAATCTTTTTCGATTCAGTCTTGCTATGGGTGTATATCATTGATTAGGAAAGATCGCCCGTTTAAATAATTTGGACGCTAAAATTAGCTATTTAATTTTTCTTATAATTTTTCATGAATCACGGTTTTATTTTCATTAATATCGTAGGCAATATAAAGTATGACAACAAATTGAATGCACTATAACAACCGCTGACTCATAACCGGACGGAACTCATTTCGTATACTACTATACATTTCATTTATACAGTGCAGTTCGATGACATGACGGCACATGAGAGAAAAAGGAACATGATTCAATCAATGGGATGATTCTGTCATGTTGCTTTGTTTCATGTATATTAAATAATAACTGAGGATCATGTCAACGTATTCACAGATGATTACACGGTTCAATTCGAATGCCCGCTATTTCAATGGGCCTGCATTCTTGATAAAAAATTACATATTATATTGTTTACATAATAGCTAAATGATAGGACAAACGCAGCTCGACTCAAAACCAGTTCTTATGGAAACTTCTATGCTGGATATATTATAATAATAAAATATCAAGGCGTGAGCGCGCGCTATCAGTTCCCGCTTGCTGCGCTTTCTGCCTGCCACCATGAAAGCGAATGTGTGTCGATTTATTCTGTTATCACGCTAGTTTTATCTATTGTAAGTAAAACCCATGGGAATTTCCTTTTGTTACAGGTATTATTGTGTAGCTAAAGTCAAATAAGTTGTAAGGCTTGAATTTATGTTCTGAACAATGACATATCCCAATCCCAATAGAAACTCTTACTTTCCTAAATTCATGTATTCAACATTTTGGCATGCATGGAATCAAGTATGTGAAAGATGAGCCGAAAAACTCAAATTTTACCGTTTTATATAACCGGTAATAACCTGATTAACCAACCAATCGACCTGCGTCGTGCTCGCCCGATTTTTTCTCGAGTAATATTACGAGCTCACGTTTTATTTGAACGTATAATATGTACATATCCATTCATTTGGGACCTTCACCAGGTCATAAAATTGCAAGTTAGATGAGTAGTTTGACGAATTGATATATGCAAAATAGATGTAATACACTTGCACGTGTTTCCGACTTATTACTGTAACACTGTAACATCTAGATTTGTAGATACATACCATCGGCAGCCATGCATCCACTCTCTTTACAACCAAATCAGACCAAATATGTACCTTTATTACACTTTTCATCTCACAAGACTGGCTCTCCTGTTTAATCGTTTTACGATGACGATAATAAATGCTGATGTTATGGTTATTGGGAATATTCTTTTTAAAATAACGAAACATTTTTAACACAGTAAAAAGAGTCGCTGTAAAAAGTACTGGACTACATACATTATTTTGATGGTAATGTGTCATAGTGAATAAAGTACACAACCACACACAAGGTTATGATAAATCGCCGTATTACTACAAGTATGTACATGTATCTACTTTCTCTGTTTTCTCTATTTCACAATACCCGCCTGCCTGCGGGAGGAGGCGTTTTCAACTTTGGCTTTTTCAACTTCGGTCTTTTCAACTTCAAAAAAAACTGGGGAGGGTGTTTTCAACTCTGGCTTTTTCAACTTTGGCTTTTTCAACTTTGGCTTTTTCAACTTTGGCTTTTTCAACTTCGGTCTTTTCAACTTTAAAAAAATGTCCTAGAAATTCTGGGGCAGGTGTTTTCAACTCTGGCTTTTTCAACTTCGGCTTTTTCAACTTCGGTGTTTTTAACTTTGAATGCATATATTATTATGTGTGCCTAACCCTGTACCACTAATTATGGATGTTTAGATAGATTATCATTGAATATGCTTGCATGCATGTGAGTGACTAGTGAGTGAATGAGTGAGTGAGTCAGTGAGTGAGTGAGTGAGTGAGTGAGTGAGTGAGTGTGAGTGAGTGAGTGAGTGAGTGAGTGTGAGTGAGTGAGTGAGTGAGTGAGTGAGTGAGTGAGTGAGTGAGTGAGTGAGTGAGTGAGTGAGTGAGTGAGTGAGTGAGTGAGTGAGTGAGTGAGTGAGTGAGTGAGTGAGTGAGTGAGTGAGTGAGTGAGTGAGTGAGTGAGTGAGTGAGTGAGTGAGTGAGTGAGTTGAAAACACCTGCTCGCGAAAAATAATGTCAAAGTTGAAAAGACCGAAGTTGAAAAAGCCAAAGTTGAAAACACCTGCTCGCGAAAAAATAATGATCAAAGTTGAAAAGACCGAAGTTGAAAAAGCCAAAGTTGAAAAAGCCAAAGTTGAAAACACCCTGCCGCGATTCAAATTTTAAAGTTGAAAAGACCGAAGTTGAAAAAGCCAAAGTTGAAAACGCCTCCTCCCCTGCCTGCACCCCAATCTTCGAAATAAAACCAACTCAAGAACTATGTTTGAACAGACCTGATTCATTCCAGTTAATTTGCTATTTGTTAAGGTCACTATAACACATTCATTTGCATAAATTCATTATTCAATCAGTTATTTTTTAGATGATCATAAAATCAGCAGTCATGCCGATGTTCACCGGTCACCAACATCAAATCACCGTACTTGTATGTTGCATTGCTGAAGCGATAGCCGGTACCGTCAAGGATAACCTGCAGGTATCGGGCACATGCGGCAATGGACTCGAGTTAGTTATTGCTTTTGTGAAATATAAAAACTGCGAAGCATTCGGGATTCAATTGACGAAACTTCAAACCGCTATGTCGACTGCGGATTTGCGATGAGAAAGATTGTTGCCAGTTATGGATACTTGTGTCATTTACGGATATTACGGTAGTTTAATCTGCAATATCCACACTACTTGCTTATGAAAAGTTGCATTCAATTTGGCTGTAGTATACGTATTGATATGTAATACAAGCTTTACATAAGCACAATAATTTTCCTACAAGCAAAAATGTCACAATGTATTTTTAAAAAGTGAAGAAGCATTCCATTGTAGTTTGCCCAATTAACCATTAAAGGCGAGACGGCCCACGGCTATACAGTGGTTATCCATTTATCATTGTCATTTGATCCACTCATTATTCAATCAGTCAATTACAGTAAATTTTTTATTTTTTATGATTAATTGTGTGATTGTGTGTTTAATTAAAGATAAGGTTCAATGACTTGTTTATGTTTTGGCCGATCAAAACCGGAGATCTTATATTAATATTTAGCTGTCCCGCCAAGGCACTGGAATCGGTCGATTGTTTTGAGACGTTGCTGACCGGACGCTGTACTTATAGTGTGGGCGACAAGCTATTGTTAGTTAATCTAGTTCATCTGTCGCATCAATAACCTTTAATCATATTTAAGCATGCTAACTGTTTTTTATTCAATGCTGACCCAGATCAAAAAGAGTTTTTCTGAACAATGTCGTAGGGAGATATTTAAATCAAGTCTTTATAAGGTTAATCACTAATGAGGTTCATAATAAACGTCAAACATTATCCGATACTATATATGATTGATATTGAACGCTATAATTGGATTTCTGAGATAGACATACATGCGTACATATAGCCTCCGTAATTCGTTATGAGAAAAACCAAATCGGGTTTACGACCGACGGATTTCCAGTAAATAAGACTTTCACCAAGCATGAATTTTATTAATTTCATTCCCTGATTGTTGAATACTTTCTTAATTTTTTTGAAAAAAAGTTATGTTTGAAATATATAAATTTCGCGTTTCTGAAAATTAAATTCGGTTCTATCATTCTATTAAATATTATAAAAATAAAGTTTGTAATGAATTTAACACGTTTGGCATAGGAAACAGTGGAATTAAAATTTTGTCCCGATTCTGAGACAATTTTTTTGGTCGTAAGACTTTTTCCCGGCATGAAGTGACAAAGGCATGTACACATCAAGACTGGGAAAAATCTTATTCATTTGTTATAATGAATTACGGCGGCTATATGTATAATAGGCACTTATTGTTGTTTGACAAAGAATGAGGGTACTATGTAACCGAAGATGCTTGCTACTGAAGTGCCACGCAATCTAAATGATTCAATTGATCACCTAAAACCACAAAAAACTGCCAATGGACTGGTAAAACATGTGTGATAAGAGTGTTTTGTGTTTCAGCATAGCGTTCGCCGGCACGGGTCTGTGTATCGTCGTATTGATACTTTGCTGTATCGGAGGTGTCTACTGTCTGCCCGACCTGATTCACTGGACCAAGAACAGATGTTTCCGGCTAAAAGACGGTCGTCACCAATCATCATCTTCACGCGGTCATCAGCTTCTATCGGATGCCGAATTCGGTGAGGAGGAGCAGATGCCGGTGAGCAGCAGATACCGTGAGGTGAGCACGTGCAACAAGAAAACACAAACACCCAGAACGGGCGTGTCAATGATAGAGTCCACAGCAACAAATGTGACAGCAACTGCGAGCTCAACAACAACACCGTCAACAGCAAATGCCACAAACTCATGACTAAACCAATAACTAAACTATCGTATTCAAATCTGATGCTTCTCGAAATCGAATATCATCAAGTTTCTATGATCTCACACTTGTATGACCTGCGAGTAGTGGATACCGGCAGATGACAACGAACGTGAAAACAACAACAACAACAACAACAACAACAACAACAACAACAACAACAACAACAACAACAACAACAACAACAACAACAACAACAACAACAACAACAACAACAACAACCACAATACTATTATGACCAAATCTTTTTCTTATCATATTTTTTCCTGGACTGTTTCATCTCAGTATTGTTCTTGGGTATCAGCTGACTAAAAGGCAGGGCAATTACAAAATCACACTCATGATTGTTATATTTTTGAAAATTGCTTCTTTGCCTGTTCACTGTCATAAACTTTTTAATCCTGCAATGCTCAAACAGATCTATGTCGACTTCTTGCCATAACATTTCGCATTTAATTTCATCTGAAACTATAATTTTTTTGTGTTCCTCCTTCGAAGTCACACATATTGTTTTACCGGCGAATTTTTTACGCGTATTCTTAAAAAACACGTGGGCATGTGGTGTATTTTACTGATAGATATCAAATCGTAAACTAAACAGTTATAGTCACCCGCAACGTTACAAACCTCTAACCCCGCAATATCCTTTTTGGAAATGTAGATAACCGCAAATTGCATTCGCCGGTACATTTGGTACGTCATCAAGTACGTACAATCAAGTACAGTAAAACAACTGTATAATCAAAAGGATACCGTAGTTGAATGTCTGCCTTTCACCTGCCACAGATTTTGGGTTCGACGTAACGGATCTGTATTTTTTACCTCACCTTGACCGAGTTCTCCCCAAAAACTTTCCCGTTGTGGCAGCTGAAAAGAGATGGTCCATTTCAGCTGATAGACACTGCACGCTGTTTTCAGCATGCGATCAAGTATTGTATTATTATAATAGGTCACATGGTGTTGAAATGACCGTATACGTATATACAAACATGTACAGCCTTCTCAATTGCTTAGGAGACGAAATTTAATTGAGCCAAAGTTTTCATCGGTGATTTATAAAACAAATCCGTTTGTGATCAGTTCTGGTGTTTAATGACTGAACTTAATGACTGCTTTTATACGTAGGTCTTCATGTGATCCTCCCAAAATAGAATAAATCTAATGTAGCTGTATTTACTATATATAGGTTTATTTTGAACAGCCAATCTATGTATGATTAATTTGGTATGTTGCCAACGGAAAAGCTATAATCACATAGTACAGGACTGAAAAATCATTTGCAAGAATAGCCTCCGGTGTTTTCTTGCGTCAAAAGCGTTAGAATTTTTTTAACGCTAAGTGTATCAATAAATTTTTATTTCAAAACAATGCAGTTTTTGCTGTTATTATATGGCTGTGATTAATTAATTATTGTTATTCCTTCATTTTATGTACGAGCGCCACCAAAATTACTTGCTTGTGATAAAATGTGTGCATTAACCTACATACAGTACATACTTCGATGAAATGAAAAGTTTGCAGATCACTTATGTTGAGCAGGAACATGAAAATATATTATACCATGTCAGGTAATGTTCAATCTGTGATTCAGTTCCTCTTAAAAGGTGAGGTGAAATTTTTCGCTTACCTGGACGGTTGGACTTGAGCTGAAAACAAGTACGATGATGTAAATTGAGTTGAAATGACTGATCTCACTCTGGTTCACAGTCCTGTTGGAGTTTTTTTCGATAAATCCAATGATAAAAGATTAACTAAACGATAATTTACCGTTTCCCTATCAAACACAATAGATTAATGCTCCACGCAGTGGGTGAATGAACGAGTCTCTTCATAAGCTCAGAAAACCCCCAAAGAGTTATGTAACTGTTCGCTCTTATGGAAAACTGATGATTGACTGCAGATAAATTCCATTACAACAAACAGTCTACGACAGGGGAAAAGGGAGGTACGCAGGGAATAAGGGACAGATAAACAGGTGATATGATGCACGCAGATGCATATAACTTCAAAGGTAGAATCAAAGTATACCACACGTTTCTTACGGTAGCTCCGAAATAGGAAAAAGAGTGGGTTGTTCAACGGATCAACGAGTCAAGTACAGTTGGGTCTAAAAATAATGTTACTCATCATCACTTGCTTCAAAATTTTTTATTCCATACAATTTTGAAAGATATATAAATTCCAGAGCTATTTTCATTTGTTTGAGACCAAATTAGAAACTAGTAACTTTCATATGACTCCATGAATCTGAAAAAGTTAGCCAGGTAAAGTATTCTACATGAATAAAGGTCGTTCATACATGCCTGCAATATGTTTGTCAGTGTATAGTTTTTTTTGTCACGCTCTGGTATAAATATGGCAGACACCATACGTTTTTTTCATTAATTGATTTGAAAAATGTGAAATGTGTTACTGTGTATTGCCCTGCCCCACCCCTCCGTTCGTTCCAACACGGATGAAGAATTTTCCAATATTTCATTCTCCATCGAGTTTCCAAACCAGAACAAAACCAGTAACTTCATTGGTTATGTAGTCAGTAAGGCAGCGTGAAGGTTCACAAAAACTAAATCAGGGCTTTCCAATCACCAAGGCTCACGCTATCTTGAAGAATTACTTAGGCAAGTAACCTATGCCCTTTAGGTAATTGGTTGTGAGTTGTGATATAACCTTCCAATTATCAGGATTGCCATTCCGAAAAAACATTTCCATAAAAAGTAAAGCAAGGATGTAACTAGAATCACTTGCAGTAATTATTTGTGTTTGACTGGTGTCTTCATATTTGGGTTTGGTTGTTTAGACCCCGAGTATGGTAGAGGCACATCTGCCTAGTTGAATGGTTGTCTCGTATTCAGTAAGTAGTTAATCTAACTTCAGTCCAAATAATGCGTGAAAAGTATACCGTTTCCTATCAAAGTGGAACTACATATGTAAAATACTAAGCAAACGGGAGGCCAACAAGTTTAGCACCTTTTTTGTAAGATGTAAATACATATACAGCAGTACACATGTACTTAGGAACATATTATCGGAATAAAGGATCTTTTGAACGAACATTATATCCTTCCCTCGAATTTTTCTATTAGTATATGTACGATGTGATTTCAAATCTGCATGATCCATTTGTTTACATGATCCAAGATATGCAGTGAGCAAATGATTCACAAGGATGTAAAATTGGATCATCTCTTAAATGGATCAATAGTGATTCACTGCGTAAACTTGTTACGAATGTTCTATGTAGAATTATAAACTGAATTAGTAATGTATGGGACTTAATTACTATTTAAGTGCGCTTCCCATTCTATTGTTATCAAAATACCATTCCGTCGTGATTTTCTGTGATGTCTTCTGATAAGTCTGTAAGAACGGTGTACATCCAAATTAAGACTTCTAATCATCTGAGAAGAATACATATTTGAGACAATCTAACATAAGACAGCCGTAATAAAAGATTTATCTATGTAACAAGTGGGTTTCCCTATGGTATAACAGTCAGATCTCAGGTTTATTATTATAACTCGTCGACATAAAAGTAGGGTTTCCCGTTGCCAATACACCGAAGTTCCAATCGATGGTATGTTGGATGGGTTTCATTTCATCGGGCTGGCTCGTGGTGGTTCACTATGTAAATATAGTACCTACATAAAACTTTCGTTGAATCATGTTGGCTTCATTCAGGTACATACATAACATGATCAATAAATCAAATAACTCAAATGAAAGATAAAAATGGTTTTTGAGATTTTTTGCTTATCCGTAAAACATGTTAAGTGTTTTTACGATGCTACGATAAATATGTAGGAGAATCTTGACTTTGTCAGATTACTGACCTTCTATGAGTTCTTGAATGGCTTACCAGCCGATTGGAGCTTCATATTCGATTGGTGTTTCTGGTGTAATCATATATTGTAAACAAATCTGACAACTGTCATTCTTTATTAAAATACGGTTATGTAAACATATGGATGAGATTTGCCGGTTACTGTAGTACGTATATCAAACGCATAGGATGGGATTGACAAGGCGGAAATCAAGTTGATGAAGCCAAATCGAGTTTCTTTAACCTACATATGGTCGATAATAAATGCGTCACAAATCTGGTCTGCTTATTGTCTTGACTAGTTTTTTCATAACTATTAACCATACATACAATCCAAGAAATATGTACAGGGTGTCCCATCCTTTTGTCCCGATGTTGACGGCTCCGCATTTGAGTTGTACTTAACTAATATTGCTGGAAATTTTTTCTGAAATAGAGGAGGCTTTGGCAATTTGTTTGATACCTACTAGAAGTTTATTCGACGTCTGTAGCAAATTTTACAAGCCATCGAAAAAAATGCCAATTTTGGCCAATATTTTTTCATTATTTTTTTTCTCGAGCAAGAGACATAACGAAATAGCATCAATCACAAAGCACCGTAAACAGAAAATCATAGGTAATAACCACATGAAAAAAAATAACCCGACTTGTTAACTTCTCGATTTGGGTACCACTGAGATCTCGGCATCGTTCCCATCGACGTGGCACAGCTTTTAGGACTGCATGGCGTGTGTCCACAGAAAGGGCACCAATCTCTTCAGTGATAAAGAGACGTAATTGGTCCGAAATCTCGGGACTTCTTGCGTACACGCACTCCTTTAAATCACCCGCAACCAGAATTCCATCGGACCAGATCTGGTGACAACCCGAGATTGGCTCGACGAGACCTTTCCTGGCTCTTCTCTTGAGTCAACTGAGGAGGACTACTCCAATGGCCTGCCTGGTCACCAGATCTGACCCCACTGGACTTTTGGTTGTCGATTGATTTGAAGAGCGAATATACGCGAGGAATCCCGAGAACTTGAGCCAGTTACGTCTCTTTATCACTGAAGAGATTGATGCCATTTCTGTGGACTTACGCCGTGCAGCTCTGAAAACTGTGCCTCGTCGATGGGAACGATGCCGAGATCTCGGTGGTACCCAAGTGGAGAAGTTAACAAGTCTGGTTGTTTTTTGTCTTTTTATGTAGTTATTACCCATGATTTTCTGTTCACGGTGCCTTGCGATTGATGCTATTTCGTTATGTCTCTTGCTAGAGAAATAAAAAAAATATGAAAAAATATTGGCCAAAAATGGCATTCTTTTCGATGGCTTGTAAAATTTGCTACAGACGTCAAATAAACTTCTGGTAGGTATCAAACAAATTGCCAAAGCCTTCTCTATTCCAGAAAAAAATTTCAGCCATATTAGTTCAGTACAACTCAAATGCGGAGCCGTCAACATCGGGACAAAAGGATGGGACACCCTGTAGACACTTACTGGGGGCGCAAGCACGATTATCAAATGTCAACATTTCTTATATTTAGAAATAACATTCATAAATGGTATGTATGTTAAATATAACTTTCCGTTGTATCGTCATGAAAAACATCTGTCTTGTGACCTTTGTACCAGTCGTTACACGTTGTAGTATATAATGTATCCACGTATGTATGGTATGCGTGGGCTATTTGTGTAAAACGGGATTTTGTGTAATCCTTTTCTTCACGTTTTCAAAGTTACTGAAATCCAAATCAGCTTCATGACACACTCATCTAAATGAAAACACAAGTTTTTACAAAGATTTAATCTTGTAAATGTCGTGTAAATAAGTTCGGAAGCTGTTCCGTAATGGTATTTATGTTTACTGGAGCCCACGAACCAATGATTTATAACTTATTCAGATACATGATCTCCATACCCCAAAGCTGGTCGGTGCTGGGATCAAACGATCTGAAATTTAATTCTGAATTGTACAGTTTTTGCGATAATTAATGACTTCACTTAATTAATCACTGACGAAATCTCCTGTAACATTTTCTTGGTGCATTTACTCTCAAACCACGTTTTCTGCATGAGTAACTGAAAAAAGCGGTAAACTGTTCGAACATTTCTGAGATTATGTTATGCATCAACAGTAGTGCAAATTCATAATGAAGTTGATACAGAACCTACATATCGTCACTTTCAAAATCATCGGGAACATTTCCCGTGCGCAATGAAAACTTTTATGTCTCATCATACCTGTAACATTTTTTCTGAAACGGCCTTGGCAAGTTAAGTGCATCCAAAACCTACCGTAATTGCACCGGTCTGTTTTTTGTCTGCTGACCACATTTGCACCTGCATTGGTCGGTATATAAGACTTGAGAAACCCCGACTTGGCTTCATTTGTGGTAACGTGACCAATATTTTGCAATCTAGAGATAAACCAGGATATATTTTAGACAAGATTACTTCATTAAGAGATATGCTTTCTTCAGGAAAAACAACACCAATCAGAATGCAGACTTCCGTAAACCGATTGCTGGTGACCGGCGCGTTGATCGTATCATTGATGGTGAGCAGTAGTTATACACAGGTTAGAAAAAATTCAACCACACGAATCATTTTCGAATTCAAAAATACATTTTTTTCACTAGCAATGTCATTTTCAGAATATTAAATGATTTTGATTACTATTTCAGACATCGATCGCCACCATCGACGACATTCGACGAGCCAGTCAGTCGTTGGCGGATCAGATCCAGACCGTGGTTGATACCGGCAAGACACCTTTGTACACTGCCGGTTGGTTTAAACAAAACTTCCGTCATACAATAAGACACATACAGTAGTTCACATTAAAGTAGTGTAATGCTCTGATTACCGTAACTACATATATGTATTTACGTACTGCGACTGATCCAAGTCATAACGGGTCTTAGTACGCCTTAGCGGATAAACTACAGTAAGCCGGCGAGTTTACTGTATCTCGGAAAAACCGCTTGTGGAAATAAGTTATATATTTATTTATCTCAACTGACAGATGAAATAGGTTGACCACCTTTGGTCAGGATTATCAGGTTTTATTTTAATTATAACATATTTAATTATTTTAATGTAAGTTATTACTGATTCCACTTTAAGCGATCGAGAAGATAGTGAGTGGCCGATGGTACAACCACATGAAACTGTGGCAGACTCCGATCGACCACAACGGCAACCCGATCAGGCCGGCCCAACTCATCGTCATCATGGACGCCACCGACCTGGGCAACGTCAAGTTCGCCGTTTTCACCAAACAGAAGTGATCATCCATTTTCATATGTTTTTGTATTTTCGGCTGTGATATACACACATATACTCATTTATATATACAAATTTTTTACATGTATAACTCATTGCACTTCGTTATCGTATTTCTCAAACTGACTGACTGTGTGACAGTTTTGGTTCACTACCGTGCAGTTGGGTGTACTTGAATGATGACTCTACTATGTATTTACTTACATGATATATACATGTACTTTGACCCACAGAGTTTCATCGTCAGCCCGTTTTCAAAGACTGCGGGTGGTTCAGTATAAAAATGTATAATATATTCAGAGCAAAAGTTTAACATATATTTCTGATAGTATGTATCGTATTCCAAGACATTAGAAGAAACACTTTTTGCAAGTTTTGATTCTGCGTGAGCTCATGAATTTTTATTTGTGATAATCGTTTATGTTCCACGCCTTGTTCCAAGTTTCATTGATTACATTGACGTGCGTTTCGCCTATTCATGTGTGTGCTGTAATCATGGAATATGCTTCGCAGCTGCACTGGACATTTCAGTTGTTTATTGTGCGTTGCAATGACAATTCCTGGTGTTTCTACAGCTGATTTTCGTTTACACGGAAAAGTGATATTACCAGTGAACTCACGACTTAACCTTCTATAAATGTAAAACATCTGTCAGTGTGTTAGTTGTCTTTAAGTCCCAAAATGTAGTATTTTTATGTATTTTTCATCTGTCAGACAATGTGGCAATACCATTATCATGGCAATAAAAAAGAGGATGACAAACTCGTGGTTCGCTGCCGTTGGATACGAATATGTTAATAGATAATTACAGGTACATCATCGATAATCACTGCTTATTGTGTTATGTTATAATACCGTAATCAAACATTAAAGCATAGCGAATACATAAAAGTCATCTAAAAACAAAATTGATCGAACCTTCTAATTTATCTAGTGTTTGACCCCCCCCCCCCCCCCACAAAGATGAACAGCACGCACGTGAGCGGTGAGCCACTGGCGGACGAGCATAATCTCCCAAGAGAGGGGAATTTCGTTAAACACGGGGAAATAAGCAGTTTTCAGACCAAGGGAACAATATCTACTTTTATAAACCTCCAAAAAGGGGGGATTCCACTTTTCTCTCCCCTTCTCGTCTGCTAGTGCCGTGGTGAACTCATATTCATCATCGTGGTCACGTTTGCGTGTTCCATTTTGACACGCTTTTCTTAGTTTATTCAGCTGCTACTATGAGCTGATGAACTCTTGCTTATTATATCGTTTTAGGCAAATATCTAATCAAATGCACCATACCATATCCTCGTCTACAACTTTAATTGCAGTAACTGATCAAACGAGACAGCTTTTGCATGTAGGATGAAAACCATTTGATGAAACACCTGACAGGTTTGGAGCTAGGAAACTAATTTGATGAAAAGTACATTGGAAATAATTAATCAAATTCCAAGTCGGAAGGAGATAATACTGCTCTTAATCGGTCTAGACCACTGTAGTCGGTACTCATACATGTTTTTTTCACACGTATCGTAATCGGTTCCGCTGATTTTTCATTACTTTTTACAGTCCCCATATCCTCATAAAAGTCATGAAGATTTTTTATTGAATGATGAGGTTTCGATTGGTATTTGTGTATAATGTTATCACTGTTTATGTTATAAATAAAGTAGATTTTTCCTTGTCGGTGGATGCATTCTTCGTCGACGGCCGAAAAAAAACGTATTTTGCATGTTAACAGAAAAATAACAGTTTTCATTTAAGTTTGGTTGTTATTTTTTTAAGTCGAATATTCAGTGCACGCAAGGCTGGTTAGCAAGATCAATGTATTGCACTAATGCAACAACTATTGCCACAATGTTTTGAAGTGGATTTTCGATGTATTAAGTGAATTAGAAATGGATTATTACCACTTTTAAGATAAATATTAGGTAAACAAATCTTACATGTTGTTTAATCAATCCACTATAAATCCGAGGGGTTATGTATGTTGTCATTATGTTGTTTAGACTTCATTTTTTGATGGCTTCTTCGTATTCACGCTTGAATTTGTTATAATCTTCAACTGATAGGCTTTGAGCCGTGTATTTGCCGAAAATGTGGTCGAGCAGCACACGGTATACGAACACGTACTGTAACATCCGGGTAATAACTACAACACCAACAACAACAACAACAAAAACAACAACAACAACAACAACAACAACAACAACAACAACAACAACAACAACAACAACAACAACAACAACAACAACAACAACAACAACAACAACAACAACAATCAGACCTGAATATCCGTCTGCACTGAGCTGGCTCGTTGGCCGCGTAACTTTCTGAACTCAGATACCATATCAAGTGATGCGGAACTATCGAGTAGTCGGGTACAGATGTCAGTCAGCACGATTGAACCTGAATTTTTTTATTGAACGACTGGAATCTAGCTCTTCCACTGCTTTCATGACACCCGTAATGTAATTGCATATACGAGTATCAACAAACAAAAAGTACACTACGAAGTATTTTCTCATAAAATCTGTGCTGTAGTCCAACTATCTACAAAGCATATTTGTATTACAGGTTGAGCATAAGGATATTCAGCACTGCATGACCATGAGCAGGAAGGCATGTTGCCGAGTGAGTGAATGGGTGAGTGAGTGAGTGAGTGAGTGAGTAAGTAAGTGAGTGAGTGAGTGAGTGAGTGAGTGAGTGAGTGAGTGAGTGAGTGAGTGAGTGAGTGAGTGAGTGAGTGAGTGAGTGAGTGAGTGAGTGAGTGAGTGAGTGAGTGACCAGTAACCAACCGGTTCTTCCAATGCCGGCACTGCAGTGAATGACGACGGGGGCACCACCGTTGTTTCGGATAACGTAGTCAATCACACGAAGGAGGGCCCTGAAACATTATTTTTACTACAAATGTCTTAGCTAGGATATTTCTCAATCCTTCAATTCCACCAACTTTGTATCGGAGGGTGCGCCGCGGTCAGGCCATTCGGGCCAGTGCAGATGGTTGACGGTTCGTGGTGCGCAGCTGCCAAGTTGGATCTGAATCAGTGACAGATTGAGTGACTAACTGACTGACTGACTGACTAAGTGACTGGTTCAGTGATTGGCTGGGTTACGGACTCAGTGACTGATTACAAACTTAAGTGACTGACTGAGTGACTGACTAAGTGACTGTCTTAGTGACTGACTCTTGACTGACTAAGTGACTGATTCATTGGCTGATTGTGTGATCAACCTCCAGTCGATTGTTGTTTATTATGGTATTCGGGCCGAATTTTTGTTTGATGACTTTACAGCAGGTGACGGACACTTCGCCGTATTGTGCCTTGTCCTTGTCGGTGAGTGGCCAGTACTGGGCGCACTTGTTACGATTGTTCTCCACCGTGTCACACACCATCAGGATCAACTGCACTTCTTCCTACAAATACAAATATAAGTCGATAATTTAATATCACTATAATAACTATCTATATTATTGTTAGTAACAAATGTAAGTAAACAGATATTGCTGATTTTGTTGGTTAAAAGTTCAAATTAATTCGAATTATTTATAATTTATGATTACGGTATCTTAACCTGCCAGACCATGTACCAGAAGTCGGCCAGGGTGTCGTCCATGGGACCCTGCGTACATATCCATTCCGTGTTACCGCCCTGAAAAACATGAATGAACAGTCTTGGACTTCATGTATTCACTGTTTACTCACTCACTCACTCACTCATTCACTCACTCACTCACTCACTCACTCACTCACTCACTCACTCACTCACTCACTCACTCACTCACTCACTCACTCACTCACTCACTCACTCACTCACTCACTCACTCACTCACTCACTCACTCACTCACTCACTCACTCCATCACTCACTCACTCACTCACTCACCGTCACTCTATTAGCGTGAATGTAGTCGTCTGTATAGTCCTTGAGCAGGACTCTGCTAGAATCGTAGCACTGCACGTCGCGATATCGGTTCTTGAGTGGGTGGGCAATGAAGGCCGTCTTGGTCGCATCTGGTGGCACAAACGCGCGCATGTCCAAAAACTCTTTCTGTAAATTCAATTTCTTTCTGACCAATTAACCATTCTATGCATGTAATCGACTACATAACTCACCAATCGATTATTATTTTAAACTAATTCATTGTATTATCAAGCAACCATTGACCCATTGAAACTTGAGGTCGGGCTTGCCGCCTTAAGTCATTACAGAAAATGTCGAATGCCGCAGCGCGCAAATTAATAAGCAAAATTACGCCAAAGAAGAAAACTAGTACCAGAGCGAAATCGAAACCGGATGAAATCTGTGCCAAGTGTCAAGGGCACACGGAGCGGTGGGTAGAGTGCTCGACATGCGAAACCTGGCAATGCGACAAGTGTATTTTCCCGACTATTGCGACGAACCATACGCTGGACGGAGACACCTGGCAAATCGTCAATGCGTTTCTCGGTGCGCAAAATGTGCGAATTGACTGTGCGGCCTGTACGGCCAACGTTCCTGACAAAGAAACGAACCGTACAGGTGAAACGCCCGTACAGTCAATCGCGGGAACAGGTTCGTCATTTCAATCCGCAGAGTTGTTCAACATGGTGCTGTCAATCAACAGCAGTGTCAAAAACATAGAGAAAAAATTGGACGAGAATAAACCCGTGAAAACATATGCAACAGTAGCGGCCACTGGTGTCCCCGAGACTGCGCTAAAAAATATGCTTTTCTCGCTAGACACCGAGCGCCGGATACGTGACAATAAGAGAAACTCAGCAGCAACATTTGGATTTCCGATATTTTTTCAAACTGATATCATGGATTCTGAAAAAAATCCGGACTTTCTATGTGATCTTAAGCAACAGCTATGGAATATGGGAGCGTCGAAGACAGTGGTCCAGGAGCTTATCTGGGCCGCTTCTTTCGGTAACCCTAAACGAGAAGATCGGTTCGGTCGTAACCGCCTCAAGTTTAAATTCGCAACCGCCTCGGCAAAAGCTGAATTTCTGAAGTGTTATTCGAGTCTGGTCAAAAATAGCGAGCCTACGTCCGTGGGTCACTTTGCACGGGACGATCTCAGTCCTGAACAATTAATGCAGCAGTCAAGGGCTAAACGTGTACTGGCGTACCAACGAAGCCTGATCGATAAGGAGCTCGCCAAAAATCTGGTCACTCGGTTTGACAGTGAGAGTTCAATCTTTCGTGTAATCGAGGTCAAGCGTTACGACGGTGGGGCAATCATCCCAAAGTCGGAACGTGTGATCGTCGAGGACTGCGACAAGGTTGATCTGAATTGGGTCACACATCAGCAGTCGGGACATGAACAAGGGCAGATGGTGGGATTGGCAACCCAAGAGGTGGGTACCAGTCAGACCACAGAGAACAGCCAGTGACGGCGTTGGCAGAATGTAACGGTGCTTTGCTTTAACTCTAGATCCATTGTAAATAAAATAAACTCGTTTAATTTACTACTAGACTTGCACCGTGACTTTATTTTTGCGATTACGGAGACATGGCTCACACCTGCTATACCTAATAGTAAATTATCGCCCTTCGCAACTCATAAGATTTTTAGAAATGATAGGAAATACTCAATAGGCGGAGGTGTGTGCCTTGTTGTACCTAATAGTATTAAATCATCTAAAATAGGTAGACTGACTAAATCCACGCCATTTTTTGAAACAGTTGCGATAAAACTAGATATAAGTGAAAACATAAAATTTAATGTTATCCTATTATATAGACCGCCTGGAAAAAGTATCCAAATACATGATACACTAATTAAGTTTATTGAATCACTACATGAACTAGAAAACCTGATACTACTAGGTGATTTTAACATGCCATTTGACTGGCAATTCTATCCTGAGAACTCGGACAACATACCGACTCATCTCACAGA
Source organism: Daptonema setosum (assembly GCA_964036265.1). Taxonomy (NCBI): domain Eukaryota; kingdom Metazoa; phylum Nematoda; class Chromadorea; order Monhysterida; family Xyalidae; genus Daptonema; species Daptonema setosum. The sequence goes on from OZ038442.1 coordinate 23,398,712, forward strand.
GTTCTCAGACAATATTTTAAACTTAGGACTATCTCAATTTGTTAAGGAGCCAAATAGAAACAACAATATACTTGACCTGCTATTTGCACAACCAGGTTATATAAAAAATTGCACTGTGCTCCCAGATAAGTTTAGTGAACTAAGCCATGTGTCTGACCATAACATGTTTTCTTTTGATATATGCTGGCTAGCCAAAAGAAAAAATGCAGTGCCTCCAAAATACTATTTAGACTATAATCACGCTGACTCAGAAGCAGCACAAGAGTACATGGAATCTATAGACTGGGAAACTCAATTTAACACATGCGGAAATTCTAATGACTTTTACAATCTTATTATGAAACACTTAAACCATGTCATACTGAACTTTATTCCACAAAAAATGGTGAAATCAAGTTCATCCAGCTACTCTAAGCAGTGCCGAAATATGATGCATTGTGTAAAAAGGTTAAGAAACAAGAGTAGAACGGAGCCCAACAATTTAGTGGTCAAGGCATCACTCATCTTTGCTGAAAATAGATTAATTTCCATAAAGAAGAACGAGGAACTTAAATATCAGTCTTCAAACCTTCAAAACCAAAACCACAGAACATTTTGGTCGTTTATACATAAATGCATGAATAACAACGAAGAACTATTTCCACAAATTAACTGCAGGGGAGAACCAATAAAAGATGACTTGAAAGTGAGTCATGCCTTGGCCGAACAATTTGCTAGTTCATTCAACTCAAAAACCTACTGTGAATCAGAAATAAAAGATGCCTTGAATTTTCCAGTCGACATAACTATTACACATCCTTTGCCATATTTTACTCAAATGGGTTTGGAACAGTACATGAAACTGTTATCTAACAAAACTTCGACTGGACCAAATAACCTTTGTAACCTGTTCTTAAAAAAATTCAGGGAAATACTAGTAACACCACTTTGCAAACTTTTTAATGTAACACTCCTCACAGGAGAAATACCTGATGCTTGGAGAGTTGCTAATATTCGTGCAATTCCGAAAATTCCTGATGCAATATGTACAAATGACTTTCGACCGATCTCGCTCACATGTGTAGACTCAAAACTCTTTGAGAAAATTATTAAAGACTATCTTCTAGCTCATTTTATGTCAAACAATCTTATACCTCAGACACAATTTGGTTTCCTACCAGGAAGGAATACAACGGGAAATCTTATCACCTTACTAAAACACATTACGGATGCTTTGGACAACAAAAATGCGGTAGATGTTATCTACTTAGACTTCAAGAAAGCCTTTGATAGGGTTCCTCATCAACTTCTTGTAGCTAAGTTAAAATATTATCAGGTAAATACTATAATAGTGAAATTAATTGAAAACTGGCTTACAGAGAGAAAACAATTTGTTATTGTGGAAAATTCAAGATCTAGAGGAGATAAAGTCGCGTCAGGCGTCCCACAAGGGACAGTACTAGGACCTGTACAGGGTGTCCCATCCTTAACCGCCGATGTTGACGGCTCCGTGTTTGAGTTGTACTGGGTCTATATAACTGAAATTTCATTTTAGAATAGAGAAGTCTTTGGCAATTTGTTTGACACCTACCAGAAGTTTATTGGACGTCTGTAGCTGATTTTACAAGCAATCTAAAAAAGGCCCTATTTTGGACTCGTTTTTCTTCCTTCTGCAAAGTTTTTTGATTTTTTTTTAAATCTGATAAAAATGCAATTCAATAGCAGAGCATCACATGAAATCGCACAACCCAGACTGGAACAGCAAAAAAAATTTAGAAGCATAATTTTCGACTCGGGTACCTCTTTCATCCTGACCTGACGGCTTCCACTGCTAAATAACCTGAGTTCATGGGAATTGCAACCATCTCTTCAAGGATATAGAGAGGATTACTAGCCGTAATATGGAACTCCTCGGATAACGTGCTTTTTCAAATCACCCTTGGGCCAGAGGTCCAGATAGTTGAGGCCTGGCGACCTGCTAGGCCACATAAGTTGTCCTCTTCTGCCGATCCAGGAACCAGGAAATGCGTCATTCAGCCAATCTTGGGTGACGCTGGCATAACAAACCATCCTGGCTTTCTTGCAAAAGTGCATGTTGCCTCGTCTAACGCCGGTAAAAGAACTTGGGAAGGTGACTTGTTGTTCCAACAGTACAGTGCTACGGCTCATCATGCCAGGTAGCCCGGGATCGTCTCGTCGAAACCTTTCCTGGATCAGCAGATAAGAGCAACTTCCGTGGCTTGCTAGGTCGCCTGGCCTCTGGATTTCTGGCTACAGGGTGATTTGAAGGAGCGTGTATATTCAAGGAGTTGCAAAAATATGGGTCAATCTCATCTCTTTATTTATGAAGAGGTGGGTGCGATTCCTATTGACTCGGGTAATGTAGCCGTGGAGCCGTGCGTCGTCACCTTGAACGATGTCAGGGTGAAGGAGGTACCCGAGTCTAAAATTGAGCTCGATTGGTTTTTTTGCTGTTCCATTCTGGTGTGTGCTATTTCCTGTTATGCTCCGCTCTTGGAATACCTTTTTACAAAATTTCTTGACAAAAAAAATTAACAGAAGGAAGAAAACTAGTCCAAAAACGAACCTTTTTTCGATTGCTTGTAAAATTAGCTACAGACGTCAAATAAACTTCTGGTAGATGTCAAACAAATTGCCAATGACTTCTCTATTCGAAAATGAAATTTCAGTTGTATAGACCCAGTACAACTCAAGCACGGAGCCGTCAACATCGGCGGTTAAGGATGGGACACCCTGTACTTTTTGTCATATTTATTATAGACCTCATAAATGGAATCAAACACTCAGTGCCTTTATTTTTTGCTGACGACGCCAAATTGGTAAGAGTTATAAAGAACAATTTCTCATCTCAACTATTACAACATGATCTAAACTTTGTGGCTGACTGGTGCCGTCGAAACGGTATGGAGCTAAACGCCAAAAAATCTGCTTGCGTCCATTACGGGAAACAGTTTGCTAAAGACCACCTGGCACTTTACAATATAAATGAAGTTGTCTTGGAATCTAAAAGTAACATAAGAGATTTGGGAATACTATTTGATGACTGTTTAACATTTAAATCTGCAATCGCAGATATTTGCCAACGAGCTAACTTAAGAGTATCACTGCTACGCAATACGTTTAAAGATCACTCAATATCTTTTCAAGTAAACCTGTACAAAATATTTGTCTTACCCATGATACAGTACTGCTCACAGGTTCTCATTATACATACTAAGCATGAATTGAATAATTTGGAAAACATTCAACGGAGGTTCACAAGATTCAATATAAATTATGATAATGCCAATAACCATCATCTGCCCTATCATGCGCGACTCCAAAAATGCAAATTACCGACTATACTGGTGAACTTGAAGAAAAGTGACCTGATCACTGTCATTAAATTGACCAGAGGCGAGTTCTTTTGTCCGGTCAGACTTGTAGAATGGTCAACGGTAAATAGGGAAAGATTAAGTAAACCAAGACACCAGAGTAAATATAAAGCCAACTACTTTTACAATAGAACGATAAATTTGTTCAATGACGTACCGCCAGTACTAAAGTTTGGACCTTTGCGTGCCGATTTGATTGAGCGTTGGATTGAGACCTTCCTGGCAGAATAATAGTTGATAACTTGGCGAAACCATATAGCTAATCGCAAACGGGTACCCACGAATGTGGGCTTTGCTACATGTGTTTGTATTTGTGTTTAAGTTTTTAAGATATTTGTTTATATATATTTAATTACATTTTACATTACTTCACTACAATCCTTACAGCCTCGACTAGCGAGGTTGCATACCTGGTCTCATTATCCCATTCAATACATCCCTGTCATATATACTTGATATGATTACATATAATGTGTAGACCACGAATAAACAAATTCAAATTCAACCAACCTTGCAGCCTGCCACTCCCTTTTCAAAAGTGGCTTGGACAAACTTCACAACGGTGGCCGCAGCCTCTTTCTTTTCAACAGCGTCACTGGCGGCCGATGAGTGCTCACTCTTTTCGTCTGTCACCTATTTAGAAGTATGTGTGTGAAGGAGTGAATGAGTGAGTGAGTGAGTGAGTGAGTGAGTGAGTGAGTGAGTGAGTGAGTGAGTGAGTGAGTGAGTGAGTGAGTGAGTGAGTGAGTGAGTGAGTGAGTGAGTGAGTGAGTGAGTGAGGAGTCGAGTAGTGAACGATCGGTGATCGACTGATTGAATCAAGGGAATGAATGAATGAGAAGCTGTGTCAATGGATGATGATGAATGAGCTATCGAGTAACCGAACGAATGAGTGATTGGTTAAGTGAGAGAGGGAAATGAGCAGGTGAGTGAACAAGCTAACAATGACATTGGTACGTGGCTTGGGTCTCGGAGCCATTTTGCTTGGACCACCGACTGATCTGAATCAACTATTTAGCTCAACTACATACATAGTTGGGCTAAAAACACTTTCTTCCGATAACTTCCTCAAATTTATCTCAAAGTTATGATTCAAACCTGCGACGTCCTCTCGTTAGGCTCTTTTTGGCGCGGTTCGGCGCTGTTCGGCCACCGTTTTTGGCGCGGTTCGGCGCTGTTCGGCCACCGGCTGATTTACCTGAAATTATTATAAACTGTTGTAAATACTAAGCTTTAATTTAGCCGTTGATAAATGACCGATATTAGTAGTTGATTAAACGATAATCATAGATACTACGGCAGTAAACTGATTTTTTTCTCTAAAAACATGAGTGATTGACGTACGGTTGCGTAGTCCGCCGACGCTTTTCTTGATGCCCATTGGTTATTGTTGTTGTTGTTGTTATTGTTGTTGTTGTTGTTGTTGTTGTTGTTGTTGTTGTGGTAGTGATGGTTGTGGTCGGGTAGTCTGAACAGTGTGGATCGACACAAATGTGGGAAGTTGGAAATGTGGAAGTTTACATCTACTCAAATCTTTGCCACTTAATCTTGCTTAAGTATAAATTAAACAACCTCAATTCGAATGTGGAAGTTTACATCTACTCAAATCTTTGCCACTTAATCTTGCTTAAGTATAAATTAAACAACCTCAATTCGGGTTGTTCAAGGGTCAGCTGAGTTTCTTGCAGTCAATCGTCTATGGTTATTGAATTAAAGGTAAATTGGTTTTAGTTTGTCGATTAAATTAGGTGTCCGAATGCTTATGGTTCTTATTCCGTGAGTTTAGAAGAGCATTTCGGGTTCTTGATATAATAATTGTCTGTCTGTTGTTGATATCAGAAACCAGTTGAATTGGGTAATCAGTGAAGTCAGTTGAGTGGTTGATGATGACCAGTGTCAGTGTGTTGTCTAGTGAAAAAGGGGTAAGTGGGTCGAAAATATAATGGGTGCCAGATTTTATGTTTTCTATTACCAGTTCATAAACTTCATTAATTATTATATTTCTTTCGATGCCCATGTTAATCACAGATTGGTCAATTACTGAGCGACAACCAATTTGATCGACGACATTGCACGAATGCTGATTAGAAGAAGTGTGAAATAACATCGCAAAACCACTTCGTTATCACCACAAATTAGATGCGTTTTATTATAGCAGGGTTTCTTGTTATCAAAAATAAATTTTGTGGGTCGGTTAGGCACGTATGCAATGAATTAGATGCATTTTTTGTATTACATCTATATGTTATGTAAAAACACGCGCCAAAACAGATTTGAATTCAAACTGCGCGCTAAAAGTATTTGGCTAACAAGAAACGCTGGATAGGCTGTATTTTATTCTTCTAACCGCACCCGCTGTCATTTCAAACGACGAAAACTTCTAGCTTGGTGAGTATGTGGTCGCTGTGAATCGTTCTTGAAGAAGAAACTTGGGTTGCACGCACAGAATTGGAGGAAAATAAACGAAACTACTATAATTTGGATTCAAATATTCAAAACTTCTTTTACACCTGCACATCACAGTTTGCTGCTTATGACAAAACAAAACTTTTCAATGATTTAATAATAAGTTACTTTAGAAACTATCTACCGTAAATTTTAGATTACGGTAGTTATGTTTTTTTTATATTATAAATTATTGAGATTTTAATGTTTAAATGCTGAGTTCTTTAGTTCAGAAAATTTAGCGTAAAATTATTATTGAAACTTTTTGTGCATATAAAACTGTATTAAAAATTATTGGGTTCAATCAACGAGCAAGATGCCACATTTTACGACCTTCCGTATCTATTTATTTATACAACTCGTACGTTTGATCATGAGTCAAAGCTCATATTCACCTATACAGTGTTCATTCAAAGTATAAGAAACTATGAAACACAAATTTTAGACATGACATCGTTAAAAACTTATGTTGGTGTATTTATGTTTCAGCATCACTTGTGATGTAGAGTGGATAACTTTTCGGGTTCTGGAGGTCTTGAAACAAATAGACAGTTTTTTTGCCTCTTGATAATTTTTCCGTTTTTAAAACCAAAAAAGCAGTTATCCGTTTAGCCAGTTGAAGACTCAAACATAAAAAAAGTTTTCCAGTGGTTCACTGATAAAAATTTGGCTGCATCCGAGAATTAGGATCCGTTTCCTCATGTAGGGTGATCACCCTATTTGACGTCAAGTAAGGTGATCACCTCATATGAGAGCACCTTATATGCATGATTTTTTTATCACCGCTCATGAGTGTGAATAAGTGAGCACCGCACATGAAAAGCACCATGAATGAAGTCACCTTACATGAAGTAGTTTTAGATTACCACTCATGCGTGTGAATCACCGCATATGAGGCTAAATGGGTTTTCACATGAGGTGATCACCCTACATGAAAAAATTTTTTTTCCATATAAGGTGATCACTCTACATGGAAAATTTTTTTTTCCATATGAGGTGATCACCTTATATGGAAAAAATATTTTTTCCATGTAGGGTTATTTACTGATCTTGTATAACCTTATATGAAACTTAATATTCATATGAGGTGATCACCGTATATGAAGAAGTTTCAAACGAGGTGATCACCGCATTTGAAGGATATACCGCACCGCTCATGAGTGGTGTTTTTTTATAAATAACCGTTGATGAAATTGCTTGATAACCGCTCATGGACGGTAATCAGTTCACTTCACATGTAGGGTGATCACCTCATATGGAAAAATGCTTTTTCCATGAAGGGTGATGATCACCTCATATGGAAAAATGCTTTTTCCATGTAGGGTGATGATCACCTCATATGGAAAAATGCCTTTTTCCATGTAGGGTGATCGATCACCTCATATGGAAAAATGCTTTTTTCATGTAGGGTGATCACCTCATATGGAAAAATTGTTTTTTTGTAAAGTTTTACTATTCCCTTCAAAGTAATACTGTTCGTGAACCCCCGATAACCTATCGTTAGGCTGGCTTGTCCTCGCTCTGCTCGGACAAGCCAGCCCTAACGATAGGTTATCGGGGTTCACGAACAGTATTACTTTGAAGGGAATAGTAAAACTTTACAAAAAACAATTTTTCCATATGAGGTGATCACCCTACATGAAAAAAGCATTTTTCCATATAAGGTGATCACCCTACATGTAAAAAGCATTTTCCATATAAGGTGATTACTACAAACACATATCATATGAGGTGATCACCCTACATGGAAAAAGCATTTTTCCATATAAGGTGATCACCCTACATGAAAAAAGCATTTTTCCATATAAGGTGATTTCTACAAACACATATCATATGAGGTGATCACCCTACATGGAAAAAGCATTTTTCCATTTAAGGTGATTTCTACAAACACATATCATATCCATATGAGGTGATCACCCTACATGAAAAAAGCATTTTTCCATATGAGGTGATCATCACCCTACATGGAAAAAAGCATTTTTCCATATAAGGTGATCACCCTACATGAAAAAGGCATTTTTCCGTATTAGGTGTTTAGAAGAAGTGCATAACCGTGAATGCAACTATCGGAAATTCACGATCATGAACGGTGATTACCTCAAATGAAAACACCTTACATGTAGACATTCCATATACGGTGATAATGACCTTAAATGATGGGAAAATCACCGCATATGCGTGACTACATACAAGGTGATCACCTTGAATGAAATTCATATCCGGTGATAATTATAATCTTACATGAAAAACACCTTGAATGAAAACACCTTTCTTGAGAAAAAAATTCTCAGCACCTTATATGATATATCACCGCTCATGTAAGGTGCTTTTTATAACCCCATATGAGGCCATATAAGGTGTTTCATGTAAGGTGCTCAGCACCCTATATGAGGAAACGGATCCTAATTCTCGGATGCAGCCAAAAATTTCTTTTATAGGATGTCAAGATGCTCTGTAACAACTTTCGGTGATTATCACGGTTCACGTTAACATAACACTTGAAACTTCTACTGCAATGGCCCGTTCACGTATCTATCCGGGGTCTACAGATTTAAGCCGCAGCTTAAAGCCGGACCTAGTGTTAAAGTATAGGGCTAGCTTAAGCCGCGGCTTAAGCTGGCCCTATACTTTAACACTAGGTCCGGCTTTAAGCTGCGGCTTAAATCTGTAGACCCCGGATAGATACGTGAACGGGGCCAATGACATATATTGGTTTTAGATTTCAGTCAAGAATGTTTTATTTGGGTGAAACTTTGGCGAAACTCTGACAATTTTTGGCAATTAACTTGCTCCTAGTCATGTTATTTGCTCCTAGTCATGTTGTAGTATTGACAAATTTTTATTGTGAGTTACGAAGGTTTGAAAAAAAATCCATTTCATTTTATGCTTGTTTTACGTTATGAAAGAAAAAAAACAAAAATTCGTCACCTTCAGTTTAACTGAAAAAATTTTACGGTACAGTTATGACAGAATAATGCATTATCCACACGTAAAATTTTTTGAGATTACGGTAGTTTTGCCGAAATTCACGGAAGTTGAGGAATAAAAAATAAAAATTGAATAAAATAAATAATAAATAATATTAATCTGATTATAATAACGATTTAGATAGCATATTCGTAACATCTGTTATGTTCATATTTGTTTTTAGGGTTACTCGAAGGTGAAATCTCGTCGAAATGGCCGCGGCAACGTTCACACGATTGGGCAGACGGGCGACTTCAAAGTTGGCCCAGACCAGCTTTATGCCGTCGTCCAGCGCTCGGATTCTGCCCTCAGTTTCTACACTTTGTTAGTTGGATTGTTTGTTTTTTGTTTTCACTTTTTTCCTATCAAAGCTGTAGTTGAAACATGGATTGGAGAAGATCCAGTTTAGTTATGGCTGGCTCGTGAGCATAATTTCGGTGATGGTTGCCTCGCTCGAATTTTCGGCGACTAAGGGGATCTCGTTTTCATAACCGCCTACCGTCATCGATCACACTTGAATGAGTTTTCTCCGGTAGAAGTACATATAAAGCATTGCACATTTAGTTTTTAATCTACATTTATTTTATTTTATTAGTCCCACTTAATTGACTTCTACTTTTGAGCACACATTGATAAGTTTGCATCGAGTAATTCAGTTGACGTTTTGTGAACGTATATTATTGTTGTGATGAGTTATGTGATGTCAAGTTACTTTTTTCTGCTTGCATAGACCCATTGTTGTAATGTGGTGAGTTATGTATGCTGCAAGACGCTGACAGAAAAACGTCTACATAATTCGAGGGTTCTTTTACCGCAGGCCTGCCGTCGACGAGCAGTCGCTGCCTGTCTTCCGAGACTGAGCTTACGGCTTCCGTTGGAGATGGTCATGCTGAAGGTCGAGAACAAAATAGAATAACCGTCTCCAAACGTCGCAAGTGGCGAGATGAAGAAGTTGCTGAGCTGCGTAATTTCATGGCTCAATATGAAGACATGACTCCTAAGGACTGGGATAAAATCTTACAGAGCTGGATGTTAACTCATCTTTACTGGCCGCGAACTTTGAGTGCCATAAAGTTCAAAAGTCGCCACATTGGACAAAGTGCCAGCAGTTACTAGTCAGCGTCTGATCGCCCGTCTGCTGCTTATAAAAAGAAGAACAGAAGGTCGCCTGTCAAACGAAGAAACGCGTGGTCGATTGAAGAAATTGACTGTCTGGTGTCTATTTGAGAGCCTCGCCAGCACCTTTTAAATTCGGCAACGTGTATGATGAATACATTGTTCGAATGTCGGAGTCTCTACGAACTAAATCCGCCATCATCAGCAAAGCTCGCCAACTTGTGAAATCTACACCAACATCTGCAGTCAATTTCTACCACCAGTAGTGGTGTGGCACAACCAGATGAGCAGCCCATTAAATCGAAAGTATCGCACCCACTCGACGATCTAATAAACAGTGGACAGCGGATCAAGAAGATTTACTCTCTTTTTTGTGGCAAGAGTCATATTGAATCTGCTGGAAAATTGATTGGCCATCTGTTTCCACTCAATTCCATGCCAAGTTTACTGTAGTCACTCGAAGTGCCAATGCACTACGTACTCGATGGCACACATTGAAGAAAGCTTCTTCCCGTTTGTATCATTGTTTTTTTTAATTCTTTTTCAGCACAGTTTTTGGATTGAATACGCCTAGCTTGTTTTCTCGTTTTTTTCCGTCTTGGTTTTACGTTTTTTTTCAAATCAAACTTGTTTTTTGAGTCAGTGAGAGTCGATCATGATATAACATGCGTTGTACTTCAGCATTTCAATGATGCGTTGTTTGCAGGTGCCCGCCACCAGAGCACCATCCAGAAGTCGAACGTACACACCGCCTCAGTGGCGCCTGCTGCCGCCGCTGCTGCTGCTAAGCCCGCCGCACCAAGCCCACTCCTCACGGTCATCAGGATCTGCCGGTCAGGGTGAGTTGATTAACTGATCTGATACATAAAACGCCCACATAATTCTGTCATTCTAGTATTCATCAAAATACTAATTCAGTGTTTGTTATGTGATTTATATTTCCTCACTGACCCGTTGTTTTTTCAGATCGTCGCAGTCATCGGTGCCGTCGTCGACGTTCAGTTCGACGAAGGACTGCCCCCGATTTTGAACGCTCTGGAAGTCCAGGGTCGTGACACCAGACTTATTCTCGAAGTCGCCCAGCATCTTGGTTGGTAGTTTCCTGTTTGGCAAGTGAACTTATGTTATAATTAATCTAGTTGTCCGTCAATGACAATTATTCACATAGAGCCGAAGGTGTCAAGTTTCAAAGCCTGAATACTAATAGCCAAATTTCAGGTGAAAATGTTGTGCGAACAATTGCCATGGACGGTACTGAGGGTCTGGTCCGCGGACAGCAGGCTATCGACACCGGAGATCCCATCACGATTCCCGTCGGACCCGAGACTCTGGGCAGAATCATGAACGTCATTGGTGAGCCCATTGACGAGCGTGGCCCCATCCCGGCTAAATTGTTGGTCCATGTTTGATTCTGGTAACCGAATTCAGTAAAACTAGTTGACAGTAGGCTTTTCATAGTTGAGCAATCAGGTCGGGTCTATAAAGTGTTTGTCTGTTAAGTGTTGAACGTTAATTAATGAGTGACAAAGGAAACTAATTCCTATATTAGTTCCTCTACTCCGAATTCACCATATAAATTTTATGTATCCTTGAATATAGTTTTAGGAAAATTATATTCAACTTTGAAAATCAGCTTTTTGTCATTTCTCCATTGAGTTTTTCTCTGCTCTGACCGCCATTGATATGTTTTCAGCTTCGCGCCCATTCACGCTGAAGCTCCAGAATTCGTCGACATGAGCGTCGATCAGGAGATTCTGGTGACCGGTATTAAGGTCGTCGATCTGTTGGCTCCTTACGCCAAGGGTGGCAAGATCGGTTGGTTTTATGTTTATCATATTACTATGCTTTGCCTCTTTGTAACCAAACAGAATCCAACCAACGCATTCAATCATCAGAATAACGTTGGCTTGCTGTCTTGGAATAGCAATCTCACATTTTTGTCAGACTTGTCTCATACGTCACGTGTCAGTGATTTCGCCTATTTCACTACCGCGCTACAAAATTGATTGGCAATTGACGGAATGTGTACACAACACAGTAGTTAATTAAAACTACGACACCGTACGCTAAAATATTAATTCGTTGTTTGACACCCCTTTTTTCCAATCATATTCAAGGAAGTTTGCTCAACGGAACACCCCTGCGAATAACAAGTAAAATCAATAAGCCTATTTTTCTAGGTCTGTTCGGTGGTGCCGGTGTCGGCAAGACTGTGCTTATCATGGAGCTTATCAACAACGTCGCCAAGGCTCACGGTGGTTACTCAGTGTTCGCCGGTGTCGGTGAGCGAACCCGTGAGGGTAACGATCTGTACCACGAGATGATTGAGGGTGGTGTCATCGACCTCAAGGGAAACAACTCCAAGGTATAGTAGTCGAATTTCTGGGTTTTCCCTGTGTAAATGCTCAGACCAGTCAATTACTCGAAATCTTTTGGGTCTTTATATATGAGTACGAGTTATAAATTAGATGATGACATAATAGGCCGAGGATTAGGCGGTCATTGGAGTCGGATTCGGTCTGATTCATGATTTAGCCGATGCTCAGATCCCGGAAGCGATTACGTCTGATTTTTTGTAACTGTTGTTTTTATGAGTCTGGTGATGTTCTTTATTGAGAGATTATTTGTGTGTTATATTGATTTCAGGTGTCCCTGGTGTACGGCCAGATGAACGAGCCGCCGGGTGCCCGCGCCCGAGTGTGCCTGACCGGTCTGACCGTCGCCGAGTTCTTCCGTGACAAGGAGGGACAGGATGTGCTGCTTTTCATTGACAACATTTTCCGATTCACACAGGCCGGCTCTGAGGTATGTTGTTGTTCGTTGTGTGTCAGTGAGTGGATTGCGTTGTTCCGACTGATTTCATACTGAATTTGCATCGCGAAAATAAATTTCTTATCTCAGTTCAAATCAGGCAACATATTGAAATGTTATGCAATATATTGCAGGTGTCTGCTCTGCTGGGCCGTATCCCGTCCGCTGTGGGTTACCAGCCGACGCTGGCCACTGACATGGGTAGTATGCAGGAGCGTATTACCACCACCAAGAAGGGTTCCATCACTTCCGTGCAGGTTTCATCACTTTTTTGTTTAACTAAAAACAAGAATAATAACGTGAACGATCGATGACGTTAACCAATATAGTTTTTGCCACGTGATTTTGTTAGAATTAGGAAGACTAAAATGAGAAAGAATAGCATTAACATTTTGTAGGCCATCTACGTGCCCGCTGACGATTTGACGGATCCTGCTCCGGCCACAACATTCGCTCACTTGGACGCCACCACTGTGCTGTCGCGTGGTATCGCCGAGTTGGGTATCTACCCGGCTGTCGACCCTCTGGATTCGACCAGCCGTATCATGGACGTCAACGTGGTCGGTGAGAGGCATTACGGCATTGCCCGTGGTGTGCAGAAGATTCTGCAGGTATGCCATATCTGAATTGATATTTGTATACTCTATAGAACAAATAGAACAACACTATAGAATATTTATATCCAGTCTGTTAAGCATATTTTAATACTAAGCATAGTATTAACTCAGCAAGGTTAATTTCAGCAGCAAAAAAAGTTGAAGATTTGACATAAAGAAAATTCATCATTGATTCGATGCTTGTTTTTCAGGATTACAAGTCACTGCAAGATATCATTGCTATTCTGGGTATGGATGAGTTGAGCGAAGACGATAAATTGACTGTACAGCGCGCCCGTAAAATCCAGCGGTTCCTGTCGCAACCTTTCCAGGTTCGTTCCAAGACCTTATGGTGATAATTCAAATTCAACGAGACTCGGTTTGAGTTATTATCTCATATTATAGATTGCGTTTTTTCCAATAAAATGCTGTTTCTTTCCAGGTCGCCGAGGTCTTCACTGGTCACCAGGGTAAATTCGTGTCGCTCGAGGAGACTATCAAGGGATTCAAGATGATCCTTGACGGTAAGTGGTATAATGTATTAATACTTTTCTGGCTTCAAGTTTTAAAGTTTACACTTCCAGTCTCATAATTTCTCGTTCAAATTGCAAGTGGCATAATTATTTCAGGCAAGATGGATCACCTACCCGAGATGGCCTTCTACATGGTCGGCGGTATCGAAGAGGTTGTGGCCAAGGCTGAGCGTTTGGCTGCCGAGCAATAGACCCGTGTGATGTGTAGTATTATTTAATTATAATATAATATTATAAATATAGATTTCCTCGTGTGGTTGGTGTCACGCTGCATATGTGATTCTGAATGCTAAATTCAAGAGATTGAGATGCGATTCCTGCTGTACACACTGATCATTGTCGCGTGCTGTCCGTATTCTGGCATCTAGTGAAGAATTAGTCGAGTCGCTAATACAAAGTTTATTGATAAAATACAAGCCATAGATAGACGTGACAAGAACATAATTCGACTGCCAGCCTTTCACACCTTCAACCCTAGACAAGAAGTGGTCGATGCAGATTGTGTTATGAGTTAAGCTACGTCTTCTATCCCGATTAGGTAGGTCTCGTTATTATTTTTTTATCTTATTTTTCGTTATTATGCGATCCGCTGCTCATGTATACTGTATTCGGTTGCGTTCATGTACCCTAGTTATCTGTATGTACCTATACTTGGATCCGTAGTTCTATTCAATTTTAAGTCATTATGTGACTCCTAACCGGTATCACAACGTGTCGTTTTTTTATTATTGATTTTTATAAAATATGAACAGATTTTATTATTTCCAGTCGCGAGTGTCCAATGAATAATTTATTCGTACCAATTCCAGTGATGGTTTGTAGTTCAGATAGTTAGGATTACATTACATTATTAGTTGCGGAGACTAATGTACGGTTTTTTATTAACAAAGATTATTGTATTTCACTAGCCGTTTTCGTCATGGCAAGAACTTTTAAAATAAAATAATACCACGTAAATTGGCATGAACGTTTCTTATTTGTTTGATGGTAGCATTAATAACCAATCGTCCGTTTAAAAGACGACTATTCCGCAAAGTACTTCCGTGAAAAATAGCTTACAAATTCAATTCTGTACTAAGTTTTTTTCAATTTCATAATTCCGTTAGCGGATGACCTGTAATCATAAGTACATGCTGTGAAACTGAAGTTTCGAATCACGCGTTTATATAAACTCGTTTCTGAGTAATCGGAATGTAGAACCAGATCATTATTGAAAGTTTACACGCTCAATTCCATCCGCTACTTCGCGGTCAAAGCCTGTGTATAGTGTATGGCGTAATAGCGGGCAATAACAAGCGTATAACTAACTGGTTTGTTTGGGACAGCTGCGACATACTAACGCTGTCTTCCGCCGTCAAATATTATTCCCTGCCGCTGATTCTCGGGACCTGCATTTTATAAGTATCTAGAACAGGAAGATAAACTTTCAACGAATGTTACGTATGATTAGATTGATAAATGAACGTTTTTGAGTGGGTAATTTACTGATAGTTCTACGATGTTGATTCGACAAACTCTTGGATTTCATCATGATGAAAATTTATGTTAGCTTTTGTATTGTTGCTTTGCTTTCATCTTCAAAATTATACAAACTTTTCCAGCATTGTGGCAGGCCTTAATACTGGCTGTAATCTGGTGGATCCCACCACAACCATGTCTCCGGTCGACGAAAAACCAGCTGAATCGGTGGTCAGATCGCCACCGCGTGGATGGAATATGCCAAAACCAGTGGTACAGTCGGAGGAATCAGCATGTACCAGTCTGGCTGATATCATGAGCGAACAACTCGTTCATCAACTCGCAAAACGTTGGTATAATTACGCTCTTTGTTCACTAAATTATTTATCTGATTTCCACTTCAAAACAATGTACAATGAGGTCAGGATAGTGACTAGGTACGGATTTTGTAGTCATTAATGGTGGCGGAAAAATTTTCATCAGTTAGAGAAAATTTCTTCATCATATCATTATTGGTAACTCTCAATGTTTTGTTATGATTGTTATTCTCAGGTGATGAAGTGGAAGAATGCAAACCTACAACGATAGTTGCCACTGCCCATCAAGACATACCAAGTGCCAGTGCATCGGATGCCAATACTGAAGATATGCAGCTGCCTGGCTCGGCTGGTTAGCTTGACGTGTTTTCACTTATTCATTAATATCTGCTTTCCTATAGTAGATTGGTCTTAGCTAATAGGTTTTCAAGTTGATTGTAAAAAAATCAATTTATTCAGTTTTGATGCCACAATAGCAAAATGGGAAACCAAATCACAAATTTAGTGATTAATGGTATTTTCAGTACGGTAACCATATTTACGAGGGAGCGTTTAATGGTATTTTCATATGTGTGAGTGGCATCTGGAAGCTCTAATCTCATATTGGTTTGTTATAAAACCTTACAGTGTATTATCTGAACTTGGTTCACTTCGTTCACTTGGCTCCTCAGGATGGAAATGGAAGTTCTAAAATTTCAGAATGTGACGATGATTACATGATGGCACTGTTACTGCAACGTGAGTTCGACAGGGAATTCGACTACGAACTGGCGTTGCGTCAGCGCAAGATGAACGCCAATGATAAAGGTTGCCTTGAGTCCAGGGGTGGGCCGGGTTTTTTGGCGTTTTGCAGGGGGTGGGGGGGGGGGGGGGGGGGGTAGCCGACAGAAAATCCCATTTTACCCGACCTGTCCGAAAAGTGGGATGGGGGGTGAGGTCGGGTAGGGGGGGGGGGGGTAGGAAAAAAAATTTCGCATAAAACGCTTGTTTTTGCTAAAAAAATCTACTATTATAAGGTATAAACATCACATATACCGGTTTTTTCAGGTTTTAACCAAGAAAATTGACCCAGAAAACGTGTTTCTTCGAAAAATAATTCTCACAGCCAGAAAATTTTGAAAAATGAGCCTCAAAATCGAGGTTTAGAGGCCGATTTTCTTGAAAATTTCGAGTAGGGGGAGGGGGTAGGCGATCTAAATTTTTGTCTAGGGGGGAGGGGTAGGCTACCCGCCGACCCTGAAAAGTGAAGGGGTTACCCCCCTACCCCCCCCCCCCCTGCGGCCCGCCTCTGCTTGAGTCTTTTATTCAATTTTTTGTTTCGCAAGGACTATTTTTTGTTTGAAACAAGCTCTTATCAGAATGTCCATGGATTGCCAAAAAAAAAATTCACACATTTTTTTATTTTTTTTTATTCATTTTTTTTTTTTTTACAAATTTTTGGTATTCATCCAGGATCGACCATACATGTCCCAAATCATCAGTAGGGTACTCATTTAGATTTATTTAATGATTCTGATGACTTAGATAACAGTTTTGAGCCCAAACTCGTAAGGAATAATTGATTAAAGTAAGGTAAAGAACTGCCTGGAATTCAAGTGAAAAGTTGTAGTGTTAACTACTCCAACTTGTGAATCGTTACATAGCTGCATCAAATGTAAGAGACGGTGATGCACAGTAGTCGACTGTGCGACTCAACTCAACCCAACAGCTGTATGCTATAACATGCAATCATCATGTTCAGTGGGTGTTACCCGGGTTGGACAAGTTAACGTGTCATTTTTTCACTTGAATCTCAAGAAGCTCTTTAGCTCGGGCTGGCGATTGAGCAGATCACCGTAGGCTTGCACCATCATGTCTGACACGTGTGAGCGCTGGCCATGACTGAATATAAAAATTAATTCATTTGGCGGCTTAGCATATTGACTGGAGGAGACGGCATTTTGTCCCCATTTATGAAATGGGGACAAAATGTGTTCCTCGTTTAGTGGGCAATGTGTTTTTAGAACTTTTCTCACACTTCTGACATTTTATATTACACTTTAGAGGTGTTTATTAACGTTTATTAACGTATTACAGAAACATTTTCAAAACTTTGTAAAAAAAAAAAAAAAAAAAAAAAATGGCCCCGTTCACGTATCTATCCGGGGTCTACAGATTTAAGCCGCAGCTTTTTCGAATTTCAGTAGTTAAGAGTTTTAATTTTAAGCCGCAGCTCAAATTTTAAGCCGCGGCTTAAGCTAGCCCTATACTTTAACACTAGGTCCGGCTTTAAGCTGCGGCTTAAATCTGTAGACCCCGGATAGATACGTGAACGGGGCCAATGACCAAATTTTTTTTTTTCATTTTTTTTTTTTTTTTTTTTAATTTTTTTTTTGGCAATCCATGAGAATGTCGAGCCCAATTATTTGTAAATGTTGGAGATTATTAGAATATAATTAAAGATTTTTTATATATGATTCATAACGTTATCCGCTAGTTAACTGTTAACTACATTTCAGTGCAAGTGTCTTATGAGAAGTACCGAGTGACGCATCCGGCCGAGGAGTCTGACAGCGAATCCGATGATGAGGACACCAGGGAGGCTGAAACGTCTTTAAGATACAGTTGGTTACTATTCATCATTGTTATAATTGAAATAAAATCGGGTTAAAAATATTTACAAGTTTTAAAATAGCTTATCAATCTAAAAATAAAAATAAAACAGCCTAAAACAAGTGGTGAAATCTGTTTTTAGACCGCCCGCCTCCGAAATTCGCTTCCAACGGTCTGAGTCGCGACGAAGATGGTGTGATCATCACCAAGCACGACCCGACCACCACTTATCGCAAAAATGCTGGCAAGACGCAGAACTTTCCGCCAGAGTTTCTGGCTGGTGATGCGGTCGGCATGGACGTCAAGCTGCCGAATCGGGTCAGTTATCTAGATAATTCAATCCTTCTTATTCAACCTTAATCATGAATGTTAACCCTTGATTAAAAATTTGAACAACTGTCCAACAACGATTGAAACACTGAGTTACCTGAGTTCTATAGTTCATTCTAATTAAAATATCAGGTATTCAATTCACTGAAATCGCACTCGAGAGGCGAGCAGAAGCGACGTGCCCGTCAACGGGATAAGACGGACCAGGCGACCAGTGAAATGGCGTTGGATGCCAATACCAGATTGAGGCTGTTCAAGATGATCGATTCCGGATTACTGGAGAGTCTGGGCGGTCAGGTGGCCACGGGAAAGGAGTCCATGGTGCTGCATGCTTACGGGTTAATAAAATGAACACAAGTATAGAGTAACAATTCAGATCGTGAAAATATAGTTTATTGATATCCTCCTAAGTCCTAACTTACCGTTACCAGATCAAATAGTTACTTTTTTATTCCCTCAAGACGATGTTTTTCATATCAGTATGGCTGTTGGGCCCTCTTGTGCACCTACATATTATGACATGACGTATGAATCGAGTAACTCCTCGCTAATCTTACTTGGGGTTGAGTTACTAAGATGGAACCCAATGTTCGTCGGAGAATGACCGGATGTTGAGCTTTCCTTGGAAGGATAAAAATTTTTGGAAATTTTTCTGATTGACCGCTAAAAAAACATGTGGCTGTTTGGAGCTTCAATCGAAACTAAATTTATCACTTTATATCTGTCTGTTTTCAGTGGCACTGATCCGGACGAAGAATCGGATAAAAAGATTCCGCGCGAGTGCGCCGTCAAGATCTTCAAGACGACGATGGCCGAGTTCAAGAATCGGATAGATTACGTCAAGGACGACTATCGCTTCAGGAATCCTCGCAAACTGCTGAAACTGTGGGCCGAGAAGGAACGACTCAACCTGCAACGGTAGGGCGAACTTTATTTTTGATTGGGGTCATGGTGAGAAAATTTCTAGTCATTCGTAATCCATGACTTTCTCAGAGAGAAAAGTAAAAGTATGTACTCTATACCTAATACAAAGATTTTTATGCTTTTTTCTTTTTTTGTGAATTTCCCATTCACTTTCAGCATGAAACGCGCCAACATTAGATGCCCGGCTGTGGTCAAGTTGAAGGATCATGTGCTCGTCATGGAGTTCATCGGGGAAGATGGCGTGGCCGCACCGCAACTCAGACAAGCCAATCTGGAAGATGAAGATGTGTTGAGTGATGCTTATAATCAATGCGTGCAGGTGAGGGATTTACTCACTCACTCTGTCACTCACTCATTCACTCACTCACTAACTAACTCACTAACTCACCAACTCACGGCCTCACTCACTCACTCACTCACTCACTCATTCACCACCGTACTTCAGATGATAACATCCATGTACCGCGACTGTTCGCTGGTTCATGCCGACCTGTCCGAGTACAACATTCTGTACCACCGTAATCACTGTTATCTGATCGATGTATCCCAGTCGGTCGATTTGTCTCACCCGCGCAGTCTGATTTTCCTGGTGGCTGACTGTCAACATTTGCTGGCTTTCTTCCGCAAACGTGGACTTGACGACCTGCCCAATGAACGCGAACTCTTCAACGAGATCACCAAATTGGATTTCCCGTCCGATGAGACGTTTATCGCGGAGGTTGGATGAATATTGTTAAGATATTTTTGTCTTATGAAAAAAGTTTTTCAAAGTACAAAGATAGGCTAAAATAACTTTTTTTCGTATTGTCATGTTTTGTTTCAGACCAAGTATTGAATATGATGATGTTCATCATTGTTTTATTACTATTAAATAATGTAATCTCGAATTATTACAGTTGGACGATTTTGTCAAGGCCAACCGAAGCCGATCGATTCGCGATGACAAGTCACATCCGGCCGATCTGGAGCTGAAACGGCAGATACGCGAGGAAAACTACGAGGAAATTTTTGACTAATTGTGATTGAGCGATGTTGACTGATGAATAGTCGGGTGGATATCGAGGATCGAATCATGTGATTGTACCGTTTACGGATAAATTGAATAGTGTTTTTTGTGGATTATTGGAAGACATTGTTTAATGATTATACGAGCTATATGTACGTCATCTGCTACCCATAAATTTGCTACGTCATGGGTTACAAGATCGTTGCAATCGTCGCTCTATTTATGTTCTCCGTTGTTTATCTGAAGAATTCTAATGGGGTTGTTTTTGTTACCCATTGTTCCAATTATTTTTGGGTTTTATGAAGACCCAAATCCTACTAATTTAATATCAGCGGTCCGTTTCTGTCTATTTATTTCTTTATCCAATCGCCACATTATTTGATTGATTTCTACGTAATTTGTATACTCTTCACAGAATATTGTAATAAAATGAGTTCTATTTTGTTCACGTGTACGTTGGTTCTGTGTACAGATAATGGACGTTTGTGGTTTCGTCCACCAAGTATAATCAAGTATACTAATATTTACTATATCAGTGCATTTGCAGCTTTGTTTGAATAAACTTATTTAATTTTTCTTGAAATCGTGTAAGCCTAATTCAAACCGCAACAACATATTTTTTCATGATATACGATTTTTTTATTGCGACAGAATCGCAAAAAAGTTGTATGAGTATTCAAGATACATCAGATTCTAGAAGCGAGGATGTCGGGGATGGTGCTGTCGATGTGTCGATCGGTAGCCTCGTCGAGTCGATACCAGTGCGTGTGCACCAGCCAGCATTCGGTGGTCAGGTACAGACACTCACAGACAGTCATGGCGCACAAACAATTGTTGGTTGATGGCACACTTGGAATATTTATCTATCATCCGCATGCAGTTTCTTCCAATCAACTAGGAAAACTGTAAGATTGATTAGGCACATCAGGCAGGTCAGAAAAATGGCTAAGATGAGGATTCAAATGTTTTTCTTTCACATCCTAGAAAATTACAGAATGCCATTACGCCACTTGAAAACAAAATTTTGCATTTTGCTAATCGATGCAAAATGTTGAATTTTCATTTTCGATAACATTGTAGCAATAGACGTCAGAAGGGACATGGAAAGTCTGCCGGTAAAAATGACTCGAAGCCTGCGCTGCCCGACGACCCGACATTCATGGACACGTTGAATGCCCAGCTGGCTATTGGACGTGGCACTAGGCATACATTCGGTGCTGCCTGCAGGGTTAATTCATAGTTTACTGCACAAACACTCACACGTAGGAATAGGATTATCAAATCAAATTTATTCAGTTGTTATGCCATAATAGCAAAGTAGGATACCAAGTCACAAATAGTAAAATGACGGTAATCCAATTTACGAATGAAACGGGTAATATAATTTAGAACTTGTACGATTGTTCATCAAACAGTAAGTTACCACATAAACTGAGTCTCACAGCCGTTAAATGCTGCATTCGGTTTCATATTTTAGGTAATGCTGCAATATATCATTGAGCATTTTAGGAATTAGGATCATCGATCAATCAGTTAACTATGGATTTTATAACGAGGCTGTTTCAGTTTCACTGGTAGATTATTTTTGGGGTTGTAATCTTGATCACTTATTCTGCCAATTGAAAGGCAGGTAGCTGATTTCGTTACGTAAAGAGTTTGATTTAAAATCCTGTTTACAAGATAAATGGAGGTCCGTTTGAGTGTCTTCTTACTGTGATGTATTTTCAGCCTCTGATGACACCGCCGCTGATCTGCGGGCAACTGAACCGATCGGTCAGGAACGGATCGTACCAGATTCGGTCGAAAGTACCGCAGTACTCGGCGTTCAGATTCGAACAGGTGGAGGACAAGAAGAAATATCCCATCAGGTAAGTAAATGTTTTACAGAATAGATTTCGAATCTTTTTATTTGACTGTTTACATTTCACAATAAGTATGTTGGCATCAAGCCGTTCATTACAGGGTTGGAAGGAAAAATGAAGCGCATTGTCGAAACAATATACAGCTAACTATAGCTGGGGTTGGGTAACACAATCACTTGATTAACCAACATAACTTTTTCGGTTCGAATAAACTATAAAAAATATTGTGGTAAAGTAAAGTAATCTGTGATGTTTTCGTTTAAGATGTCATGTTGTATAGCCAGTAACTTGTTTGTGATTCAGTCGAGTAAGCAACGCCGAATTCGTCCTCTCCGAGCACCTGGTTCGTGAGCGCGCTGCCTACGAACTACAGACCGGTCAGCAGTTCAACGATGCCCGGGTGGTCACTCAATTTCAGGCTATGTACCGTGCCATTCAGGTTATTGCTCATTTTCATATTGTATATCATTTTATTCAGCAGGATGGGCTTTAGAATTTCAAAATCAATAGTGTTAAAAACTATAAACACACCATTTTAATGAAAATTTTTGGGTAATAGTCGCCAGCATTTGTTTGTTTTTATGAGGCAGAAAATCAATTAGACCGTTTCCGTTTTTATCGTACTCGCATGGTATCAAAAGTTAAAGAATTTGCCTGAGTTACGTTTATTTTTATCACATGGTTTTACAGGTACAAACAGAGGGCGATCACAAGAAACTGGAGGCACTCCTAGATGTTATGTTCGATTCAGCGTTCAACAAGTTGCGCACTGATTATTACTCGGATCAACGAGTGGTGACACCGAAGGCTGGTACTTAACATTGTTGTTGTTGGCTGTTGTTGTTGGATGTTGCTGCTGTTGTTGTTCTTGGTTTTTGTTTTTGTCGTTGTTGTTGTTGTTGGCTGTTGTTGTTGTTGTTGGCTGTTGCTGCTGCTGTTGTTGTTGTCGTTGTTGTTGTCGTTAATGTTGTTGTCGATGATGACAATTAATTTGAGTTCTATCATGATTTGTTGCCGCAGTCAAAATGTGGACCATAAAACACAGTGAGAGTCATTTTCAGCATCTCATTTTTTGTTACGAATTATGACATAATGTTTTTGTATCCCATATTTTCACCAATAAAATTTTTTTTATTTTAGCTGCTCAATATGCTGCACTCAGTCGGACATGACCGTATCGAGCGAATGCACCACATGCAGGTATCATCGACATTGAACCTAACTGAGATACTCAAACGGATTGACGCCATTGCTGCCACCTTGCAGGACATTCATAATTGGTTAATAAACCATCTACACGTTTTTTACTAATTTTCCTAAATATTTCATTGATAAAGAAAGTTTTGTCTTACCTAAACATTGTGGGGAAGAAAGTTCATGTTTTTTCATCCCAAAACATTGTTATTGATGATGAAAGTTTTTATCCCAAACATTGTCATTGATCAAGATGATCAAGAAACTTTATAATTTATATAATCCCAATTATTTCATTGATAAGAAACGTATTATTTATTCAGGCACGTGACCCTGAACCTGTTCGACGTGAACACACTTTGCGATTGGCTGCTGACGGCCGCCGCTGTGCAGGCGCACATCAACGATGGTGATCCGGCAACTATTGAATCGTGGAAACGTCTGGAAGACATGGCTATTTATAATGCAGAACAGGTAATGCCATTTTGTTTTATTTTGTTATTTTAATCCACTCGCTGTCAGTCTAAATCACCCAATTTTTTCAGGCGAATACGATTGGTAGTAAAAATTTTTATAGTTCATTAAGATGATACCGTGCTTTATGTTTTTCAGGTTCTGCATCGGCATCGACCCGATATTGCCGCCGATCCGACGTTTCCGGCGAACCTGACATCGGAGAAGCTGTATTCCAAACAGGTTAGCTGCCGTTGTTGTTGTTGTTTTTGTTGTTGTTGTTGTTGTTTTGTTGTTTTTGTTGTTGTTTTTGTTTTTGATGTTTTTGTTGTTGTTGTTTTTGTTGTTGTTGTTGTTGTTGTCGTTATTGTTGTTGTTTTTGTTGTTGTTGTTGTTGTTGTTGTCGTTATTGTTGTTGTTGTTGTTGTTGTTGTTGTTGTTGTTGTTGTTGTTGTTGTTGTTGATGATGTGTAAACCATTTACAGGAGCGCTCGCAAATCCAATCGCAAATCGCTCGCATCTGCCCGAATCTGCCGAGCCCGGCCGCGGTCGATCTCGAAACGCATCTGAATCAGTCGAATCCGCTGTGCCAACAACTCAATCAACCCGTTACCTTTGAGAACTCATTCACGTTTGGTAACACTTTCAGTAAGGTTAAATACCTGATGCATTAATTTGATTCAGACAGATAAGTTAAGTTTCAGCGTTACCTTGAAAATGATTATCCTAAACTGAGTTATGCTTGAAAGCTTCATTGGATAATTTCAAAATTTTTGTAGGACTATCTACTGAATTGCATGGTCGATCAGTGGGCGCTGGAAACAGGTGATCGAATTGTGATTGAACCCGTCATACAGGTTTGCGGTTAATGGTGTGACTGTTGTTGTTGTTATTGTTGTTGCTAATGTTGTTGAAGGTGTCGTTATGTTTCAACTGTTGCTGACGTTATATATTTTTGTGCGTTTTTTTAAAGAATGTTGTAATCGTAATTAAATTAGCATCGTTTTCTTTGGTCAATATTAGTAAACATATTTCAGTTGGTACCAGAATCCAGTGACGAAGTGCGTAGTCAGCTGAATCAGTACCTGGATGATATGATCGTACAGTGGAAGGCCAATGCTGTCAAGAATCTTCGTTCTAAACAAGTTTGTACAAGTATAATTTCGTTTTGGGAAAGCGAATGCGAGTTGTTTCTTACTTTATATTTTAGTTTCAGTAATTTTTTCACATTTACTCATTAACTCAATGAATTATAGTTTGTAATTTGTGATTTGTAAGACCGGATCAACCCAAAATAAACTGGTATTTGTAATGTTTTTTCTGATGGTATCCACTGCCACTGCACGTAGCATATTTCGTCTTTTAATGATTTACGTTCAAGTATTTCGATATGTTCACACTTCTAAGCGAGAAAGTTTTATATATTCATAAGACTGTTTTCAGAAACATTACCGAATGGACAAAGTGCTGTCGCGAAAAGTATGGGGAGGTGCACAGTATAGGAACACACCGTTCTTATCAATGATGAGCGTTGAAGAGTACGCCGATATCATTGTCAAGGTTGGGCACATCACCGACGTTTATTAACACTTTTTGCTTGGTTGCACTCCTGTAGTCTGGACTCTGGTCAAGTTTTCTTGTTATAAACAATTATCAATATGAACCCGTTACCACAAAGGATTAGACAATATTTGCATGTTGTCCAACCACTAGCGGACGAGAAAGGGTGGGAAAAGTGGAATTCCCCTCTCTTTGGCAGTTCCAAGACATCGAATTTGTTCCCTAATGTGTAGGTAAAACGGTCTGAAAACTGCCGATTCCCCCTCTTTGACGAAATTCCCCTCCCTTTGGGGATTTAGCTCGTCCGCCAGTGTGTCCAACTGTCACGTGGGAAAACGTTTTTTTTTCTCGAAAATTTGGAACTCAGGTTCAAATGCGAAACGCGCGCCTAAAACGTTTAGTAACAAGAAGCGATGAATAGGCATAGGCTTCAATGAGTTGTTTACATTCAGACAGCCGTGGAGTACTGTTCCTCACCAACGGCACCTTCATCCCCGATCGACCACTACTCGTTGTCCGAGCACCTGGCTGGACGTATCCTCGAACATTGGCTCAACGCCGAGTCCGCTAAAAACGGCACCAAACACGTTCGTTGGCTTTCAATTTGATAACAAATTTGTTCTAACATCTTCGATGTTTTTTTGCATTTGGTAACAGATGTTGTTTGTTGTTACACGTATTTAACAACGTGGTGCATTAGTGTGTTATTTCAGCAAATCTACGCCGTTTGCGAGCGGTATTTTGAAATCTTCTGTGATAAGGAGCAGGCGGCCAAATACCGCAATAATCATCGAGTTATGTGGAGGTGGGTTGCGTTGGTTTTTATATCCGTTTATTCAAACTCAAAATCATCCATCAATTTTTAAGCTGTCATTGGTGATTTTGTGCAATTTATTGATGACTATTATTGACTACTATGCTTATTAGATGGTTTTTGGTGAGGTGTATTTTGATGGGATAACTTTCGGTGAGTCATGTGCCTCTTTATTTTCAGTCAAGCCTGTGCTGAAGTGCACGGTATATCGGCCGAACACCTGTCATCGGTGGCACATCAGATTCGATACATCAATGACATCGAAACTCTCGGCGACTTTCTCATCCAGTGCATGCTCGAGTCGTGCACATTCCACAGGATTAATAATGACGGCAAAATGGAATCCAAGAAACTCAGGGTTAGGCATAATTTCTGTTTTATTAGTGTGGTTGTGGTCAGGGGTGGGCCGGGTTTTTTGGCGTTTTGCAGGGGGTGGGGGGGTTAGCCGACAGGAAAACCCATTTTACCCGACCTGTCCGAAAAGTGGGGGGGGTAAGGTCGGGTAGGGGGGGGGGGGGGGGGGGTAGAAAAAAAAATTTTTCATATAAAACGCTTATTTTTTGCTTGTTTTTGCTAAAAAATCTTCTATTATAAGGTATAAACATCACATATACCGGTTTTTTCAGGTTTTAACCAAGAAAATTGACCCAGAAAACGTGTTTCTTCGAAAAAAAATTCTCACAGCCAGAAAATTTTGAAAAATAAGCCTCAAAATCGAGGTTTTGAGGCCGATTTTCTCAAAAATTTCGAGTAGGGGGGGGGGAGGGGGTAGGCGACCAAAATTTTCGTCTAGGGGGGAGGGGTAGGCTACCCGCCGACCCTGAAAAGTGGCGGGGGTAAACCCCCCCTACCCCCCCCCCCCCCCCCTGCGGCCCACCTCTGGTTGTGGTTGTTGTTGTTGTTGTTGTTGTTGTTGTTGTGGCTGTTGTTGTTATTTTTGTTAATATTGTTGTTGCTGTTAGTGTTGTTGTTGTTGCTGTTGTTGTTTCTGTTAGTGTTGTTGTTGCTGTTGATTATGATATTGACGTTGTTTTTGTTTACAGGCGTTTCGTCTGGTTCCCAGCGTTTATCAATCACAAACTGATTCTCATGGTCCGCCAATGACGAAGGCCAAACCGATGCTGGAGGTGCACCCGCAGCTGTTTGATTTGGTGCTGCGTGCCTATCGATGCAGGTAGTCATAACGCTGCCAAGCTATGGCCTATCCAGAGTTTCCTGTTACTCATATTTTTGGCGCGTAGTTTGAATTCAAACAGCAATGGCGCGCGTTAACCTTTTCGAGGAATAATACAATGCTTTCCACATGACACTTGTACAACATACGAATGTTGTATTTGTATACAAAATACAACATACTAGTTCAATGCATATGTGCCTAACACGATCATATAAATAATTAGCGATAACAACATCG